>JAVLUX010000001.1:39906404-40131404 GCA_032164185.1 Moxostoma hubbsi
AATCTTGTTTTGTCTGATTCACAGTATGAGTATTCTCCTATTTAGGCAGCAACCTTGAGCAGGATGTGCACAACACAGTTGACGTGGTTCCCAATAGGATTTTGCTAAGCTAACAACGCAATACTCTTATAAGCATAGAAATTACTCAGCATACACAAATATTGGGTAAAATAGCTTATTTTTAATAAGATATCAAATCAGATGTCTTTAGGTTTGATCTTTTATGCCTTATTTTTCTAGCCTTAAAGTATTTAATATGTGAACTGCCAAAAGGAGGGCAAACAGTTTTTTTAAAGATCCAGCCAGTTCTGGTTGATCCAGCTTAAATTGGACAGAACCAGCACCTTTTATACTGAATACAAATGCAGAGACATTTGAATGCCCTAGAAAGAAAAGGTTGTAATATACTGCCTGGGCAGTGTTCAGTGTGTGTCTGTTGTGAACAAGGAAATGTTATATAATGAATGCCTTGTTGACCGAGGTAAAGCTTGTCTATACACCCTTTACTATATGTATAGATGCTTATAGATTAGCATAGATTTGCTAATGCTTTTGCATTTATCTTGAATCCTTGAAGTTAGTTTTGTGGACAAATATAAATTGTGACTACTAATAAATTTCTTTACAAAACAACATTTTTGATTATTGTTTTTTTTTTTTAATGGATGAGTGGTGACAGGACGTAGAAGATAGGTTTTGACATCTGTTTGTCATTGCAGAATTTACCATGCCTCTATATTCTGCTGTGTGGAAAATAGAGAGCATGCATTATGGCTCACTTCCCAAAATGTAGAAACCCGCCGCCGGGCTTAAGGACAAAAGTGTCAGTGGACTGTGACTAATTAGACAGTTGTTTTTCTTCCTGTCTCTCTCTTTCTCATCTATACACACACACTGCTTGATGTTGAAATACTTTTTGAAAATAGTTAGATTTCAAATGTAATTAGTTTACTTTTCCCCAGATAGCACACGTATGTCTCTGAGATGTTTTGGATATTGTACTTTTTTTTATTGTTCAGGTCTGGAAAGCATCTTATTTTAATGATCTGCTAAACATCTTAAAAAGATCAGATTAACAAACATTCAAAATCATAAAGGTCTCAAAGACAGTCTTATTGACATCCGAGAGGACGCCTTGCATGATGTATGAATGGGTGAATGAGTCACAGTGTAAAGCCCTTTGAATACATTAAAGTTAAAAAGTTGCAGACCATTTACCATTCTAAACCCATAATGTTTTCGATTAAATTAGCCTTAAATATGTTCTTTTTCTCACATGTTTTATTAATATGCTAATCACTTGTCAGGTGTTTTTTCTTACCTGGAATTTTATATTATCATATATATACCACAGTTAGTTCCGGTCCTCGAATCTGATTGGACAAGAGACGTTCCATGAGCGCTGATGGTGTGACATCATCAGCACTCAGACACGTCACTGTGTGTATCACTCCGCTTGTGTTCGTGCCGTCCTAAACTAAAGTGTAAGTGTAGTGGATATGTGTTAGGAGTTACTGTCTTTATTTTTTAATGACATATGTTAGCCAGCAGGTGGTGGTAAAACATCATTTTTGTGTGTAATATGAGCTAGTTGGTGACGTAAAGTGAGTCCGTTAGTCGTTGTTTACATGCATACTGTTTAAAATGGCGGAGGACATCGCTGTTTCTATAGTGAATTACATTTGTGTACCGGCTACCCCGAAATAGAGAGGAATACCCCGCTTGGACGTCTATATTCCACTGAGAAAGCTGACTTTCAGAAAGCTGTAAGCATCTATGATTGGGTGTGGCAACAGGTGATCGCACAAGCTCTCTCTCTCACACACACACACACACACACATCCATCCATCCATCCATCCATCTATCTATCCTTGTTTATCCAATGACTTGTTAAAAACAGCACAAACCGTGATACTATTTCTGAAGTGAACTTTTTGAATTACTAATGGAAGATTGGACACATCATTTGTTTTGAACCAGCAACGGCAGATTCTGATTGGTCGCGTAAGAAAGTAGTTCCATGCACAAACGCGTTTTATTGACTGTACTCAGTTTTTCTTAATTTTTTAAAATGTACTTGTTCATTGAACGGTTGCATATAAGCAATATCACACTCGCAATCATGCTATATGGCCCTATATCAGCACTGCTGTGATTACCTACAGCACTCGGCCTGCTGCCGAATCACAGCAGTGCTGATATAGGGCCATATCGCACTCTTGCTCTGTGATATTGCTTAAGTATCTTATATCAGTTTTAACTGCTTGATGGGAAATACAGTCACTCACAAATACTCAATATGAGTACATACCTCATTGTCATGCCAACTCCTACGCTTTCATAAACATAATCCTTCAGGAATGTGGGGAGGTGACCAGACAAGTAAGGAGACAGAGAAGTAAGATTTGAATTTGTGATTTACAGCTGTAAACTTGCCACTAAATCAGCTCATCTCACTGGATGGGGGCTAAGCCCCTAAAAGGTCTGAAAAAGGCTATCCATCTTATGTTCATGCCAATTTGAGCATTGTAATAGTAAGTTTTGACTGAAAAACGGGTTGGAGAACGCTGGCTTTCATTTAGTTCAAATAAGTTAATTCCTCAGATGTCTTTGAGACCTTTATGATTTAGATTGTTTGCAAATCAGATTTTATTTAAAGGTGTTTAGTAGATGTTTATTGAAATGCGGTGCTTTCCAGAAGAAATTATCTACACCTTGTAGATGTACGTGTGCTGTCTGGGGTGTTTTTCTTTTTAGTGTTTCAGGTTGCCTTTAAAGTTATTTAAAGGTAGTTATCTGTCAAGTGTTACCAGGGAGGTGTTAGCCTACAATGAAAGGATATAACCTAATTTTTGTACAGTTCATTTTACTGCATTCAGCTAATGAAACTTGCAAATGAGGAACAATCACAAACATATTCATACAAAATATAGTACATATACATATGAGTTTATATAGTGCACACAAACTTTGTATGTGGAGAAGTTATACTGTCATATATATATATATGTATATGTGTGTGTGTGTGTGTATGTGTATATATATATGTATGTGTGTATATATATATATATATATATATATATATATATATATATATGTGTGTGTATGTGTATATATATATATATATATATATATATATGTGTATGTATATGTATCTATCTATCTATCTGTCTGTCTAGCTGTCTGTCTGTCTGTCAGTTTGTCTGTCTACAGTGTAAAATATATATATATATATATATAATTTTTCAGTGACGTCCCTTCAGAATTAGTGGGACTTTTATTATTTTGAAGAAATGAAAGGGGCTCTAAATTTTTGGAACTCTGAAAAGCTTTTATTTTGAAACGTTCTCCAATGGCGGGCTTACACGAAGCGTTTGTTGTGTCTGGCTTCCCTCACAGTGGATCAGCTGAGACGTGATTGGCGCAGTTTTGTTTAGAGCGCACGCGGACGGTTTCCTGCCACGCATTTCGGACACACGACACTTGCTAATATTTGACAATTACTCTACTTATGTCTGTTTACAAATGACATTCTCAGCAGATTAGTGTTTTACGTTATAAAAGGATTCAATCAAGGTCTATATGGGGGGTGCTATGCACGTGTGAACATGCATGCGCTTGTCTAATAGTCAGGCCGGCTCGACTTGACTTCACCGTGAGCAACATGGACAGCGCATTTCCCGATCAGCATTTCCCACGTTTTTATTTCGATGGACCGCCTGAAAACATGCCGAGGCATAGTCTCGGAGGCTGGGGTTCATATGAGCGAGTGTTTGAAATAAGGGCTGGGCAGGTAAGACTATAAACAGCATTATGATAATGATGACAGCGCCACCCTGCTCCTGATGTGCAGTTTATGTTTGCAAATGCTGGCTCTTTCTTTAATGCACCAATTGCTACACAAGTGCATGTTAAATGTTTATGTAAGTTTATATGTATATTAGCAGAATTTATATATGCAGCTTGTAAGTTTGTTTTGTTATTGAGGGTGATGTTCACCTATTATTGCAGGTACACACCCCTGATGTAGATAGATAGTAGGTTAGATTAGAAATGTTGTTTTGTAAAAGGGTATGGTAATGCTGTGTCATGATGCACGCCCATATTTGTTATATATATATATAGATTCTCGGCCATAAGTTTGGAAAAATGTACATATTTTAGTAATACTTTTAGTCACCAACGTGGCATTCAACTGATCACAATGTATAGTCAGGACATTATTAATGTGATAAATTACTATTCCAGTTTTTTAAAAAAAACATTCAGAACTTCTTAAACTACTTCAAGGAGTTCTCATCCAAAAAAATCCTCCACATGCAGCAATGACAGCTTTGCAGATCCTTGTTATTTTAGCTGTCAGTTTGTCCTGATACTCAGGTGACCTTTAACCCCACACTTCCTGTAGCACTTGACCTTTAACCCCACACTTCCTGTGGCACTTGCCATAGATGTGGCTGTCATATCTGGCACTTCTCACACACCTTACAGTCTAACTGATCCCACAAAAGCTCAATGAGGTTTAGATCCGTAACACTCTTTTCCAAGTATCTGTTGTCCAACGTCTGTGTTTCTTTCCCCACTCGAACCTTTTCGTTTAGTTTTTCTGTTTCAAAAGTGGCTTAATTTGCCATTCTTCCCATAAGTCCTCCTGAGTCTCCTCTTTACTGTTGTACATGAAACTGGTGTTTAGCGGGTAGAATTCAATGAAGCTGTCAGCGGAGGACATGTGAGGCGTCTATTTCTCAAACTAGAGACTCTGATGTACTTATCCTCTTGTTTAGTTGTACATCTGAACTTCCACATCTCTTTCTGTCCTTGTTAGAGACAGTTGTACTTTGTCTTTGAAGACTGTAGTGTACACCTTTATATGAAATATTCTGTTTTTGGCAATTTCAAGCATTGTTTCGCCTTCATTCCTCAAAACAATGATTGACTGATGAGTTTCTTGAGAAAGATGTTTCCTTTTTTTTGCCATTTTTGACCTAATATTGACCTTATTATAATATTGACATGCCAGTCTATTGCATACTTGCGCAACTCAAAAACAAACACAAAGACAATGTTAAGCTTCATTTAATGAACCAAATAGCTTTCAGCTGTGTTTGATTTAATGGCAAGTGATGTTCTAGTACCAAATGATCAGTTTAGCATGATTACTCAATAATAAAGTGTTGGAGTGATGCTGCTGTCTCAATTTGATCAAAAAGGACTTTTTTTCAAATAGTGATGTTGCTGTTTTTACATCAGAAATGTCCTGAATATACTTTTGTGATCAGTTGAATGCCACTTTGGTGAATTAAAGTGCAAAGTTCCTTCTGAAACAACAAAATCTGTACGTTATTCCAAAGTTTTGGCCACGTGTGCGTGTGTGCGTGTGTGCGTGTGTGTGTGTGTGTGTGTGTGTGTGTGTGTACAGCTCCGGAAAAAAATTATGGACCACTGCAAAATTATAAATTTCTCTGGATTTACTGTTTAAGTATTTGAGTAAAATTAACTTTTGTTTTATTTGCTGACAACAAATTCCAAATAAAAATATTGTCAAAAGTTGCTGAACTTTTGATCTGATCAACCCAGATCATCAACGATCCTCCACCAAATTTCACTATGAGTGTGAGACTTTAGTTGTTCCTGCTAAAGGTCGCTATTAAGTTTAATGGGGCAGTTAGTTTTCACATGGGTGTTGGAAAACTTTTATAATAATATATATTCAATACTTCTCATATATATATTTGCAAACTATATTTTGTGTTTATTCGTGTTGCCTTTGTTTTATATTTCACTTCGAAAAATGTCAAATATTTGTCTTTAAATTTACAGTGTGATGCAGGACAGTCCGCCCAGCATGAGTTTGTTTCTCAGCACACTGTGAAAGGAGAAGAATGGGTACCAGTTAAACCAGCTGTAACCCCTTTAATTCCACCATGCAGCGGTAAGAGTCTCATGTTTTATATACGGTGTCTCACGGTCATGTTATGTGTGCACTTGTTTTTCCTATCATCAAAAAAAATCCTTGTGTATGTGACAACACTTGCCAATAAAGCTCATTTTTATTTTATGGTCTGAATTTGAGAGACATTTAATGAGTTCGGATCTTAACAGAATGTTTAAAATGACTTTTTAAAGTTCCCTTTTTCCTGTAATTATTTTTCATTGGTACATTTGTTTAGCACTGCTGAAGATAAGCTGTTTCCACTTTTAGATTTAACGTCTTTGGGTGGTGCACTGCATTTGAAATCTGTCATATAGATAATATTAAAATGATTGATTTATTATTTTTTCATCTCTCCAAGATGCCAAAGTCTTATTTGGTCGTCCACCTGATCCAATGGATTTTCCAGAGCATGTAAGTTAGAGCTTACAAAGTTGGTCTTTTTTTAGTGGGGTTGGTCAATTCATTTTTATAATTGAATCAGTTGCATTACATGCCAATTATAGGGCCCTATGAAATTATTTAAATTTTTCTCCAATTTCCATTTTATTTTTCCCAAATCCTGTGTTTTCCACTTTATTTTCTCTGAATTCCTGGTAAAGTTTAATTACATTTTATCATTAAAAAAAACTGTCTAACCAAATTAATAGAATTTTAAACAAATGAGAACAGAACAATTACTTTTCAACCAAACCATTGCATTATTATTATTTTTGTGTAATTGTTTTTTATTGATTCTTACAAAAAATAAGTAAATAAAAGCTAAACATATACATAGAAACAACATTTAAACACCACAACCACCCCTCCCAGTCCCCCACCCTGAACCCCAACAATCATCCCTGTGGTCACACGTGTGTGTGTGTGTGTATATGTATGTGTGTGTATATGTATGTGTGTGTGTGTATGTATGTATATATATATATATATATATATATATATATATATATATATATATTAGCAGTAAATGAACATGTTAAAGGAACAGTCTTAGTTTTAAGATCATAGAAGCTCTTGTTCTGATTTCACCCTGTTGCTTTCTGTAGATGCAGTATTATTACCAGCATTACTGCATGGATGCTTTTTCCACAATGGGAAATCTACTATGTGATGATTTCACATTTAAAAAAAGAAATACAAAGGTGAGTGACCCCTTATGCGTGCATGTTTATGGTTTTATGGTCAGAAGGTTTGTTACGTCTTCCTATTTTTATAGTAATCCTGCAGTTGTCTTTTGTTTTTATGCCAATCAGGGTATGAAGAGTATATACTGGTCTAAGAAGTTCCTGAAAACCCTGAATTATAAAAGGTACGACTTTTATTTGTTGTGGATACATGCATGAATAGATGCTTGAAGTTTCTGTCCTTGACGAATTTAAAGTGATAACCCAAAAATTAAAATGATCTCATCTACTCACCCTCATGCCATCCCAAATGTGGCTTTCTTTCTCCTGCTGAACTCAAATGAAAATTTTTAGAAGAATATCTCAGCTCTGTAGGTCCATACAATGCAAGTGAATAGGTGCCAAAATGTTGATGCTCCAAAAAGCACATAAAGGCAGCATAAAAGTAACTCGTATGACTCCAGTGATTTAATCCATGTTTTCAGAAGAGATATAATAGGAGTGGGTGAGAAACAATTCAAAATTTATGTCCTTTATTTTTTACTCTAAATCTTCACTTTTACATCTGAAAGTGAAAGTTAAAGTGTAGATTTAGAGTAAAAAAGGACTTAAATATTAATCTCTTTCTCACCCACTCCTATTATATCTCTTCTGAAGACATGGATTAAACCACTGGAGTCTTATTAATTACTTTTATGCTGCCTTTGTGATTTTTGGAGCTTCAAAGTTCTGGTCACCATTCACTTGCATTGTATGGATCTACAGAGCTGAGATATTCTTCTAAAAATCTTTGTGTTCTACTGAAGAAAGTCATACAAATCTGGTATGGCATGAGTAAATGATGAGAGAATTTTCATGGTTTGGTGTGAATTACATTTGTAATGTATTTTTGAATAATTTAATAGACCTTTACCAACAAAAACAAAAAAAAAAAATCAAGCTATTGACCCTAATATCTTATAACGTATACTTGTAATATGAGTCGTTAATCACATTCAAATAAAAAAGTTAACATTTTCTGTGGAGTATATACAACTTCTGTAATATGCAAATTTAACAGGCAGAAAATAATTGGTTTTGTTTTTTGTGAACTTTCCAATTCATAACATTTCAGCTTATTCCCTGTACGACTGCCTCCCATAATTAACTTTTGTCATTTTGTTCTGTGATTTGTAACTGCTAGATGCCAAGTTAGAAATTACTGGAAGAAGGTCCGTCAGCTTCATTATCTTGTCAGTGATGTTATGAGTGACATTCCTCCATCTCTCCTGGCTGAGCACCTCCATGAGGAACTGACATCACAGAGGGAACAGCTGCAGTTCTGCTCTGATCTGACAGGGGGCGCTGTAGGATACATGCCCTTATATGAGGCACAGGGCAGTGCTGAGGGCTGTCTGATTTATCCTAGTGGAAATGCACTGGAGAAACTCAGTATCCTCTTCTGTAGTCTAATCTAATAGTTTAACTCATGGCGATAGGCTTTAGTAAAGAGAGAGTTCACCCAAAAAGGAACATTTTATTTTAATTTTCTCACCTTCATTTTGGTTCCAAACTTGACTTTTTAATTTTGTAGATTGCTATCAGTTATGTCAAGCTCCAAAAAGGATACAAAAAAAAATTAGACCCAGGCCCACCCAGTATATTAAGAGATTATTTTTTAATTAAAATGTATATTTATAAAATAGCTCAAATACATACAGTTGAAGTCAAGTTTACATACAGTTAGGTTGAAGTCATTAAAAAAAAAATAATAATAATTTTTACCACTCCAAATATTTCATATTAGCAAACTATAGTTTTGGTAACTTCTACTTTGTGCATGGCCTGAGTAATGTTTCTTTCAATTGTTTTACAGACACCATTCCAGTGAGTCAGAAGTTTACATAGACTAAGTTAACTGTGCCTTTAAGCAGCTTGGAAAATTCCAGAAAATTAGACTTTAGACAAGTAGCCAATTAGCTTCTGATAGGAGGTGCACTGAATTGGAGGTGTACCTGTGGATGCATTTTAAGGCCTACCTTCAAACACATTGCCTCTTTGCTTGGCATCATGGGAAAATCTATTTAAATCTCAGAAGACCTCAGAAATCAAATTGTGGACCACCACAAGTTTGGTTCATCCTTGGGAGCAATTACCAAACACCTGAAGGTACCACATTCATCTGTACAAACAATAGTACGCAAGTATAAACACCATGGGACCATGCAGCCATCATAATGCTTGGGAATGAGCCATTCTGTCTCCTAGAGATGAACGTAGTTTGGTGCAAAATGTGCAAAGCAATCCCAGAACAACAGCAAAGGACCTTGTGAAGATGCTGGAGAAAACAGACAAGTATCTATATCCACAGTAAAACAAGTCTTATTGCGACATAACCTGAAAGGTTGCTCAGCCAGATAGACGCCACTGCTCCAAAACCACCATAAAAAAGCCAGACTACAGTTTGCAAGTGCACATGGGGACAAAGATCTTACTAAAAATGTAACTGTTTGGCCATAATGACCTGCAGGAGGGACTGGTGCACTACACAAAATAGATGGCATCATGAGGAAGGAAAATAATGTGGATATATTGAAGCAACGTCTCAAGACATCAGCCAGGAAGTTAAAGCTCAGCGACTGGGTCATCCAAATGGACAGTGACCCGAAGCATACCTCCAAAGCTGTGGCAAAATGGCTAAAGGACAATAAAGTCAAGGTATTGGAGTGACCATCACAAAGCCCTGACCTCAATCTGATAGAAAATGTGTGGCCAGAACTGAAAAAGCATGTGCGAGCAAGGAGGCCTACAAACCTGACTCAGTTACACCAGTTCTGTATAGAGGAATGGGACAAAATTCCAGCAACTTATTGTGAGAAGCTTGTTGAAGGCTTCCCAAAATGTTTGACCCAAGTTAAACAATTTAAAAGCAATGCTGCCAAATACTAACAAAGTGTATGTGAACGTCTGACCCACTGGGAATGCGATGAAAGAAATAAAAGCTGAAATAAATAATTCTCTTCTATTATTCCAACATTTCACATTCTTAAAATAAATGAGTGATCCTAACTGACCTAAAACAGGGAATGTTTTCTACAATTAAATATCTTTTTGTTTGAAGTAGTAGTACCTTAACTGCATTTCCTCAGACTTCCACAGGGTGGTTCTAGAGTTCAATGACGACAAGCCTCCCAGTTTTTTAATGGACTCCATCCCTTTTGACTTTGAGCTGAATGGATCCATCAAACAGCTCAGTGTGGGCAACATGGAGGAGCTTGGTGAGATCTAATATATGGGTTGTGAAGTTTAAGGTGTTCTGCAGCAATCGGTGCAACAGCGGTGTGACACCTGAAACTTAATAGAACTGAGCCTAACTTTGGTCATTGCAGAAGTATGCAGGGTTTTAATAAGGAGGGCTGTTTCGACATTCATGTGCAGTATAGATATCAACCGTTACATTTTCTAAACACATCATTGTTTTTTTTTTTATATATATATATAGTTTTGAGCAGCCTGTTTGTTTAAATTATGTAAGCTTGTGCTTTTATAATGCTGTGCAAATGTGTTTAATGCACTAAGTGAATACGAATTATGGCGCATTACTTTAAATGTGTATGAATTTGTATTTTTACATTATAAATCAGAAGTGTTCCACTGTTTGACGGGATTTTCCGTGTGTGCAGGTAATGTCGGCGTGCGATCGGATTATTTTTGTGGCTCATGGGTACTTGGCGAAAAGATGAGGCCGCGGATACAGGAAGTCATCCAGTCGAACGATCGTTACTCGTGCATCACTGTCAGGTATTTCTTTTAGGGTTACCCCAAAACTTTTATTCGGTCATCATTTGCTCGTTCTAAACCAGTATGACTTTCTGTCTTCCGTGGAAAATGTGGAGATATTTTTAAGAATTTTGACACTGCTCTTTTTTTTTTTTTCCCCCCCATACATAAAATGTGAATGTTAGCTGAAGCTATCGGTCCCTAAAATTCTGCTTAACATAGTAATTTTGTGTCCCATGGAAGAAAGTGGGACCACGTGTGTGTGTGTGTGAGTAAATGATGACTGAATTTTCATTTTTGGGTGAACTGTCCAATTGTTTTATGTCTGCTTCAGTCTTGTCTGATTGTCCACATTGTAACTGAACTGACTTCTGACTTTCATTGCACCTGTAATTATACAAATCATCATCACAGAGCGCCAGTGACGCAGATCTGCCTTTTCTACTAGATTGATATACAAATGACTTGATTTTACTATTCCAGTATATGTCAATACATTCCTTACTGTGTCATTTCTACCTGTTAACCAAGACAAAGCTGTCTGGAGTAAAATATTCCCTTTTCAAACCAGTTTTTTGACCGGCTTGCATGAATTTGACCTTGTTTTGTAGCAGTCTCAAGTGCTTATGGTTGAATGGTTTTTTGCAGTAGTTGGTTAGTTTTACATCATTGACATCAAAATAGCATTTATTTAAACAATAGTGTAAAAGAGGCCATGCTATATTATGAGTATAGAATATAGGTCATGAAATAGCCCTTATTCTCTTTACAACAAGGTGAATGAGTGTCTTACTGGTTTTAGTAAATAGTTACAATAAAATGCTAATTTTAACGACACAAATTGATCATTTAGTTTTTCATCATTCGATCACATTGTAACTGTAAAAATGTCCATGTAGGCTGTTCCATCAATAAATATGATGTATTCAAATGGGATGTTATATTGCACGTGTGTGTGTGTGTGTGTGTGTGTGTGTGTGTGTGTGTGTGTGTATATATATATATATATACATACACACACACACCGATCGGCCACAACATTAAAACCACCTGCTTAATATTGTGTAGGTCCCCCTCATGCCTCCCAAACAGCACCAACCCGCATCTCAGAATGAACATATACATTATACTGTCTGTATGCACACTCACCAGCCACTTTATTGGGTACATCTACTTATTCATGTGATTTATCTAATCAGCCTTTTGTCTAGGTGCAGTGTATAAAATCATGCAAATATGGGTCGGGAGCTTCAGTTAATGTTCTCATCAACCATCAGAATGGGGAAAAATGTGATCTCCCTGATTTTGAATGTGTGGCATGATTGTTGGTGCCAGATGGGCTGGTTTGAATATTTCTGAAACTGCTGATCTCCTGGGATTGTCACGCACAACAGTCTCTACAGTGTATAGAGATTTTATACATTACACTGCTGCCACACGATTGGCTGATTAGATATTCACATGAATAAGTAGGTGTACAGGTGTACCTAATAAAGTGGCCAGTGCGTGTGTGTGTATATATACAGTTGAAGTCAGATGTTTACATGCACCTTAGCCAAATATATTTAAACTCAGTTTTTCACAATTCCTGACATTTAATCGTAGAAAACATTCCCTGTCTAAGGTCAGTCAGACCACTACTTTATTTTAGGAATGTGAAATTTCAGAAAATAGTATTTTTTTTTATTTCTTTCATCGCATTCCCAGTGGGTCAGAAGTTTACATACACTTTGTTAGTATTTGGCAGCATTGCCTTTAAATTGTTTAACTTGGGTCAAATGTTTTGGGGAGCCTTCCACAAGCTTCTCACAATAAGTAGCTGGAATTTTGGCCCATTCCTCCAGACAGAACTGGTGTAACAGAGTCAGGTTTGAAGGCCTCCTTGCTCGCATACACTTTAAAATTTTCTATCAGATTGAGGTCAGGGCTTTGTGATGGCCACTCCGATACCTTGACTTTATTGTCCTTTAGCCATTTTGTCACATCTTTGGAGATATGCTTGGGGTCATTGTCCATTTGGAAGACCCATTTGTGACCGAGCTTTAACTTCCTGGCTGATGTCTTGAGATGTTGCTTCAATATATCTACATCATTTTCCTTCCTCATGATGCTCTATTTTGTGAAGTGCACCAGTCCCTCCTGCTGCAAAGCACCACCACAACATGATGCTGCCACCCCCATGCTTCACAGTTGGGATGGTGTTCTTCGGCTTGCAAGCCTTACCCTTTTTCCTCCAAACATAACGATGGTCAATATTTCCAAAAAGTTGGCTTCATCCTTGGTGCACAGATGCTTTCAGGTTATGTTGATGTAGAACTTGTTTTACTGTGGATATAGATACTTGTCTACCTGTTTCCTCCACCATCTTCACAGGGTCCTTTGCTGTTGTTCTGGGATTTATTTGCACTTTTTGCACCAAACTACATTCATCTCTAGGAGACACAATGTGTCTCATTCCTGAGGCTGTGTGGTCCCATGGTGTTTATACTTTGCGTACTATTGTTTGTACAGATGAACGTGGTACCTTCAAGCATTTGGAAATTGCTCCCAAGGATGAACCAGACTTGTGGAGGTCCACTAATTATCAGAGGTCTTGGCTGATTTCTTTTGATTTTACCATGATGTCAAGCAAACGGGCCCTGATTTTGAAGGTAGGCCTTAAAATACATCCACAGGACACCTCCTATTCAGTACACTTCATATCAGAAGCTAATTTGCTAATTGGCTAAAAGCTTAACATCATTTTCTGGAATTTTCCAAGCTGCTTAAAGGCACAGTTAACTTGGTGTATGTAAACATCTGACCCACTGGAATTGTGATCTAGTCAATTAAAAGTTAAAAAATCTGTCTGTAAACAATAATGGGAAATATTACTTGTGTCATGACCAAAATAGATGTCCTGAACGACTTGCCAAAACTATAGTTTGCTAATATTAAATCTTTGGAGTGGTTAAAATTAGTTTTAATGACTTCAACCTAAGTGTATGTGAACGTCTTACTTCAACTGTACATATACACCGTTATTATTAATGCATGTTTATTTTTTTACAGGCATAATTTTTACTATTTACGAGCGGCAGTTCAGCGACGTTTCACATAAATTGAGCACATATTGATGAGAGTGGAGTCATGCGGCTTCCTTAGCGCATTTGTACTGTGTGTTATTAGACTTAAATGTTTCTTCTTTTTGTTGTGTTTGATTAACAATTGACTGCAAAGAACAAGAAATGTGTGGAGGCATTATTCAATGACAAATGGTTGTCTTTGGACATACATTACACCGAACAAGTCAAACCAATCTTTTACTCTCAGCATCCGGAAAGTATTCACAGCGCTTCACTTTTTCCACATTTTGTTATGTTACAGCCTTATTCCAAAATGGATTAAATTAATTATTTTCCTAAAAATTCTACAAACAATATCCCATAATGACAACATGAAAGAAGTTTGTTTGAAATCTACATAAGTATTCGCAGCCTTTGCATTGTTGAAGCACCTTTTGGCACCATTTACAGCCTCAAGTCTTTTGTGTATGATGCTACAAGCTCGGCACACCTATTTTTGGGCAGTTTTTCCCATTCTTCTTTCCATGACCTCTCAAGCTCCATCGGGTTTGATGGGGAGCGTCGGTGCACAGTCATTTTCAGATCTCTCCAGAGATGTTCAATCGGGTTCATGTCTGGGCTCTGGCTGGGCCACGCAAGGACATTCACAGAGTTGTCCCGTAGCCACTCCTTTGTTATCTTGGCTGTGTGCTTAGGGTCGTTGTCCTGTTGGAAGATGAACCTTCGCCCACACTCTGAGGTCCAGAGTGCTCTGGAGCAGGTTTTCGCTCAGTTTGTCAGGGCGGCAAGCTCTAGGAAGAGTCCTGATGGTTCCAAGCTTCCATTTATGGATGATGGAGGCCACTGTGCTTTTTGGGACCTTCAATGCTGCAGAAATGTTTCTGTACCCTTCCCCAGATCTGTGCCTCAATACAATCCTGTCTCGGAGGTCTACAGGCAATTCCTTGGACTTCATGGCTTGGTTTGTGCTCTGACATGCACCTTATATAGACAGGTGTGGGCCTTTCCAAATCATGTCCAATCAACTGAATTTACCACAGGTGGACTCCAATCAAGTTGTAGAAACATCTCAAGGATGATCAGTGGAAACCTGATGCACCTGAGCTCAATTTTGAGTGTCATGGCAAAGGCTGTGAATACTTGTGTACATGTGATTTATCGTTTTTAATACATTTGCAAAGATTTCAAACAAACCTCTTTCACGTTGTCATTATGGGGTATTGTTTGTAGAATTGAGGAAAATAATTAATTTAATAAATTTTGGAATAAGGCTGTAACATAACAAAATGTGGAAAAAGTGAAGTGCTGTGAATACTTTCCGGATGCACTGTATCTGTCTTAAATTGGTGTACCAGCAAATTTAGAAACATAACCATCAAAAATGACAATTTTTGTAGATATAACAAAAAAAGTGTCCGAATAATAAAGGATTTGGAAGTGTTTGCAAAGCATCTGACTATTTGTCTTTGGGAAAGATGGGGTAATTTGAATGCATTTTTTTAATTATCTTAACTGAGACCAAACCTGCAACTTGATGTAAAAAAAAGATGTGATTTGCTGTTGTTTAAATAAAGTGTGTTCCCCTCTTTGTCCTTCTAGTCCACATGTTCCAGATGAGCTTGTTGTGGCCACGGAGTATGGAGCTGCCTATCTGTGGACTGTGAAAAAAGGGTACGTGTGTATGTTTAAGAACAATATGTCCTTCACTGTTATTAGTATGTGTAGAGCTCCCATGTATAAGACAACATCTTCAGCATATCAGTTACGGCTACAAAGTGTTTCGTTTAATTCATACAGTGCTCAAGCTTTTCGTAATGGTGTTGAGGCCAAGCCTTCTTATTTTTAACCTACCTCAGGTTGTTCCAAAACCATATGACGGCGATTTACATTAACTAAACCCCACACTGTTTTCAATCGAGCTTATGTATAGTTATTTTGAGGGCTTACATACTAATAAAACAAGCCAAACTTGAATTGGCTGCTTGACCCCTCTGGTCCAACCATAAACCTCTAGTGTGAGACAATATCAAGTTCTGGCCACTGAGCTGATGCAATACTGTACCACATTACATTGTTTGAATGTTGTAACCTGTCCTGACGTTCATGACATTCTGTTCTTTTTCAGATTGCAGAAGTTCCGAGAGGAGGATTCTAATCTGTATTTCAATGCCAAGTCTCCATGGCGATGGTGTGAGTTCACATGCCACCCAAGAGTAATGGTGTATGCTGACAGAACAGGGGCAGAGATTACAGACGCAAGGGTGAAGTGGCATTTGTACATTATTGGTGGCCTTACAGGAATTTTTTTGGCTCAATACAAGTTAAGATCAATCGACAGCATTTGTGTTATAATGTTGATTAGCACAAAAATGACTGCGGCCAATCTGTAAACGTTAAAACACTCACTGTTTCGAAAGTATAGCCACAAGAAAATGTATTTTCTCCCCAATTTGGAATGCCCAATTCCCAATGTGCTCTAGGTCCTCGTGGTGGTGTAGTGATTCACCTCAATCTGGGTTTCGGAGGACGAATCTCAGTTTCCTCAGCGTCTGAGACCGTCAATCCGCCCGGTTTACCATGTGGTTTGTTGAGTGCGTTTCCATGGAGACATGGTGCGTTTGGAGGCTTCACAGCATCCATGCACAACTTACCATGTGCCTCATTGAGAGCGAGTACCACTATTCGTGAACATGAGGAAGTTACCCCATGTGACTCTACCCTCCCTAGCAACCTTGCCAATTTGGTTGCTTAGGAGAACTGGCTGGAGTCACTCGGCACATCCTGGATTTGAATTCGTGACTCCAGGGGTGGTAGTCAGCGTCAATACTAGGAGACAGCTTTACATCTTAAATAATACATGAGTTTTAACAGAAGATTTAATGGTTTTATAAAATTATAAGCTTCACATTTCTTCCTTTAAACCCTCAAAAATTTGGCCACATTCACTTCCATTGTAAGTGCAGGCTCTCTACAGGCAATTTTTGCTTTGTTTTACAGAAAGGGAGGGACGAGTCAACATTATGCCACAATTGAAGTTAACTTGTATTGAATCCAGAATATTCTTAACTCTAAAAATATTTTAATGATTTTTTTTTTATCTCGATATTTAAATCAAGTGAATATATGGTAACAACGTGTTTCGTAATAATGTGGAGGCTTATCAAAGTGTTTAGGATGTGTACTAAGAGTATGTCATTGAATGCTATATGGGAGTCTTGCAAATTATCCAATAACACTTTTTTTTTTTTTTTTTTTTTTGTGATTCCACTGTTTCTCTGTTCTTAGGGCAGAGGTGTTTATTTAGTTAGGTCCAAATTGATCACATTCTCACTTCCTCTCTCCAGAACCGTGATTGTTATCAAACACTATTCCGGATTGGAAAGACGGCAGCTTGTGTGAGGGGAGAGAGAGTGTTACTAGCCAAGTACCTGAGTGAAAGCCACGCCCATCACCACCTCATCACTACCCAGGTAAAGACAGACAGCCATATTTCATGACGCATCTGAGGCAGATTTACTGATGTTTTACAGACAATCGTTTTTGGCAATTTTACGTTTTTTTATCTTGACACGTGTATAAAAAGTGCCGGTCCTGCTTGAGACATGATGCAACAGTCAAAGACATTTGTCAAGCATGTGTTTACAGAGGTAAACAAGGGGAAAACAAAACAGACGCATGCAGAAACACGTCCATTTGCGTGTCTGAGTGGGAGCGTGTGCGCGAAACAAGTTCAGTAGGCCCGTTTAATTTTTCATTAATTACAAACCTGAAGTCAGTAAGTACTATGGTATTCCTTGAAATACCCTCAAGCAACGTACACATGAATATGGTAATTGTCAACGATATATCGGCCTATATTCGCAATTTGTAATTATGTCATCGGCCAAAGACTTTTCCCGTTTGGCCGATTTGTTTCTTAAGGCCGCGAGGGTGCAGAGAATCGCCTGCATGCACGTGAAGTAGCTGTCTAAGACATGTAAACAACCAAGCACAGTTTGTTTTATTGTTATGTGCCATCATGTTACTATAATTATAAACTGTCGTACAAACGTCTCATTTAAATGGTCTGCGTATCAGACTAAATTGTGTGATATATCCGCCACCCTGCTCTGGAATATCAACATCTGTATCGGCCATTAAAAAAAAATCCCATTTCGGTTGACCACTAGAATATGGTAATCATTCAGTATGTATGATACTTTTACTGTACCATGGTAGGGTCACAGTATTATTGTAGGTGAAATAAAGCACTTCCTGTTTCCTTGTGTGCAGTTGTCCGCTTACATCATGGACGAGCGCGTTCCTTCTGTGCCCGTGCTGAAATGGGATCATATGATGGAGTCCGAGCCAGTGTTTGCCTGCAGCCTGCCAGCAATGTCCCAAAGCAAAAACTGCAAAGTGCTTCTAGGTTCTCAGAGGTCACAGGACATCATGTTACTGCAGTACACAGGTGAGGTGTTGGGTGCATCAGGAGCTTTCATATTTTTTTTTATTTGACCAGTCATGTTAAAATAGTTAGGTTAAAAGAAAGTATCCATTAATTGGCTCTATCACACTACTCTCCACCAATAGCTGGTGTGTGGTGAGCGTACTTATGGCTGCCGTCGCATCATCCAGGTAGATGCTACACACTGGTGGTGGTGGTTGAGGAGTGTCCCCTGTTCACTGTGTAAAGCACTTTGAATGTAGGGTCAGAAAAGCACTATATAAATGTAACTTTCATCTTTCATTCACTACTAAAAAGGGTGTTCACACAGGATGTGTCCTTACATTATAAAACGGTCTAACCCTAACCATTGTTGCTTGGGCTAAAGACAACATTGATCCAATCACTCATTTATAGAATACTTGAAATGTGATTTGAAGTGAACAGGAAATGTACACTTTTTCTGAAGCATTATAATAAGCATTATCTTAAAAGCATCTTGGCGTCTCAGAAGTATTAGATCAATTTTGTGATTACCACCACTATATGAGAATATCATTAATGTACATACAACTGTAATGAATGAAAAATACTGTGGTATCTCCGATTTTACAAAGCTTGAGTCATGGTAGTCCTGTGGCACCAGTGCAACGCCATGTTAGCAGAACTGTCTACTGAAGCATTTTTTCCCCCTTCGTTGTACTTTTTACTTAACATTTGAGAATATAAACCAGCTGAATCTTGAATTTATTTTATGCACTAGTTTAAAATGGATCAATGCACTTTTTGTTACAGCCAGGAATGTTCTTTGCAATAATATTACAGTTAAGTTAATTTAACAATCTGGCGACATTAAAAATACAATATAATTAGAATTATGGTAATATTCAAGGTAACAATTTGAATTTAGTTTCTCAGCCCTTCTGACAGTCATATATATCTATATTGCCCTCCTGAGGTCCTTTTGCCACAAGTGTGGGGTAAAAGGACCCTCACCACCTTTTTAAAAATTGTAATAAAAACGGCCTTCTATTGTTTCTTTTCAAACACATTGTTGCCCCAGGAACTATTCATTAAAATTAAATGGTTTAATAAACTGACCTGAAAAAAAACATGTTTTCCTTAAGGGGGTTGCATCTATTTTCTACTAAGCACATAATTTTTTATTTATTTTTTGGCACATATGATACCTTGTTTCGTATGGACAGCCCCTATTTTACCTTTGAAAAGCCTCTACTAAAGCATTACTTACTACTACATGACCTCTTGCTAATCTGATGTCTCACAGGTGGGAGGATGCGTGCCTGCCAGGCTCGTGGTCCCATTCAGAAGCTCTTTAGTCCTAGAGAGAGTCTGAGTCACCTAAATCTTCTGCTACCCCACAAGAGACACCTCGCTGAGAAGAGACTGAATGTACCTGCTGCAGGTCGGGTTACTTCGTACCTCAGACCTGATTTAATACAGCATTCAAATACATCTGAATTGAATTACATTTTGATTATTCAAGTAGTTGCTAACAATGAACTGGATGGATAAGAGTCCAATGCACCATAATAAATTGCAACTAATGCAAGTGCTTATTGCAGGTGAATATAGCAATATATTGTAGTTCCATAACTACCAGACTAACTGGACTTACATGTGGTCTTCTTGTTCTTCTGCAGGTCTCACAGCTGTACAGAATATGGACTACCTATCTGTTTTCCAGCTCACTGAGACTGGAGACGTCTTTTTCCAAACACTGAAACTACACACAGATGAAACCACTACTAGCAACAACCTCCCAGAACCAGCTTCATCCTCTGTCAGTGTAGAACATACAAAAGGACCTGGAGTGAGCGAGAACTTGCAGTGCACCGTAAACAATGAAAACCAGAGTTTCTCTGAGGTTGAGATACGCCAAAGAGTGTGTAGTCAACTGGACGTAATCGACAATGTTGAAAACGACCACTCCCCTGCTTCTGATACAAATGAAGACATTAGCAAGGAACCCAGTGGTACCACCTCCAAAAGACAACCCGACCAAAGGAAAGATCATGATCTTCAGGTTGCTTGGAACAAGTGGCTTAAGCCAGTATTTGCAAAGGTTGCAGGCAAAAAACGACACCTCCATCATCATCAAATCAAAACCAGAGGTTTAATAAAATGTAAAATGACCAAGACCGATAAACTAAAGAAAGATCGCCAGAAGAGTTTAAGAAGAGACCTTCAAGAGGTCATGAAGAAAAAGCAGTTGCTCCTTCACGGGGCCACACACCTTCCTCTCCTGAATGTGACCCCTGTGCATGACCCTGTCGATCCCAAAGAGTGGCCAGATGATCTGAGCCAACGGTTGACGGCATCGTGGGATGGCGAATGGAAAAGCTGGTGGGAAGAGAAACTGGGTCTGAATCGGGAGAAGAAAATGGAGGCTCTTCGTAGAAAGCGTAGAAGAGAAAAACAAGCCAGAGCTTGGAGTCGCACCTCGCTTTCTGGAAGCTTTACCTCAACGGTTAGCTACCAGGATGATCTCTCTGGATACTCTTCAGCGCTTAGTCAGGGTTTCGATTCGGATGGCGAGTCGTTGGGGAACTCGCAAGCAATGGAAGTGATAGATGGTACATTGGAAACGGCGACGCACAGAAAGAGCCCTGTTATTATGAGACAGTTTCTCAAAGATCAACAGACCCTTGAGCAAGAACCGGTCGAATCTTCCTCAAGAAGTCCTCTGAGAAGATCTGTGCCTGAACATCAAGACTCCTCATCAAAACAACCAACCCTAGGCAGCTCTAGTTCTTTAGACGTTGGTTTTCGTCCTGCGTCGGCCACCTTGACACCGATACAAAAGAGCCAATCAAAACTGCACTACGAGGATTATCTTAATTCTTTATTTAGTTCGCAAGAGCCTACTCAAGAGCAAGCTGAACAGGAGGGTGGATTTTCTTTCTCCCAGGTATCTACAGCTTCCCAGCTCTCCTTGTCATCGCGGAGAATTTCTCAAGTCAGAGCCTCCGCACAGTCCTCCCAACCAAAGAAAAAGTCCCGCATGGGCTTTTAAAAACAGCCACCCAAACAAGGAATGCTGGCAAGGCAAGTGACCTACTTTTTGTGTGGCGTTGAATGTTGGGACACTGTACAGAGGTGGGTTGTGTTGGAAAGAGGAACTTGAGCCAATGTTTCTATAGTGAGTGTATGTGCACGCATGTAAGAAGGGATTGCGTAAATGTTTGTGTTTTTGTAATGGTTTAACATATGGTCACTGTTCGGTCCAATCAGGACATACCAGTCTGGGGTCTTTTGCTTTGTTTCTGTCCCTGTGCTTTAGTGTGGCACTGTGTGCTAGCTAGGGATGAGATTGGAAGGAAAGTTACATTCCTGATCCTGATTTTTTTTATTTTTTTTTATATACTTTTAAGTAAAAACTATTTGGAAAATATAATTGCAATTGTTTCGATTTTCTGCCTTCAACAGCCTGGGCTGTCTCTTAAGCCTTAAATTCACATAAAACAGTAAATATTTTTGGTGAATTTAGAGTCAGACAAAAAAATGAAGGATGCACAGTTCATTGTTTTTCATTCACTAAAAGTAACTGGCAGATAAGCGGTAGTGTGCTACGGTTTGCTGCTGTAGATTCAAAAGGATCGGCTCTTGAGTGTCATTCGTACAAGAATTGGACTACATTATGTTTTGCGTGGTAGATTCAAAAGAGCTGGCTCGTGAGTCGTGAACAAATGACTCTTTTGAACTGAGTCTTTTTCATGAATCATCCGAAAAGAACTGAGGAGTTGAACTCAGAAGCTCAGGTTAGCAGTTTGAATCGGATTCACGTTCTCAGCGAATCACCTCTGGGAGTGCACACATTTCAAAATAAGAGTCCCATGTGTGTTTCGGGCTTCTTTATAATTAAGTCCCATATTGTGTATATTGTATTTGAGACAAAAGGGATTGCAAACTTATCCTCTCAACAATATATTCTGTTTATTAAACCTCTGATTAATGGGTTATCAGCTGTTTTTACTTCGGCTTTCTATCTTGTTTCTGAACAGCAATCTATATAGAGTAATTCTGTGATTTGGCTCCTTAATGTTGCAGTCGTTTTGTTTAGTCTGGAGCCCTGCATAGATGCAAAAGAACTGTCTCTGAGTCATTCTTTTGGGAATTGGACTATACTAATCGCACTGTGTGTTTTGCATGGTGGAGTCTAAAGACCCAGAGATTATACTGGTCTCACTGTATGCTTTGCACAGTAGATTCAAAAGAACGGCTCACAAGAGTCATTTGTTTTGGAATCAGACTATACTGGTCACGCTGTATGTGTTGCGCTGCTGATTCAGTGGTAGTGTCTCAATGGTGTCAACACTGACTGAGTATTTTAGCAGGGTTTTCCCTCCACATTGGCAAAACAATGCACGTTCGAGAACTGTTAACCAAACTGAAACCAAAAGTCATGCAAATCAACAAAAGTGCAACCGGTTCTGATTAAGAACCTTTTCTTGGTTCCCAACCCTAGTGCTACCAATGGACGAGGTTACATAAGTGGTGTGGTGTAGTGGTCTAAAGCACATAACTGGTAATCAGAAGGTCACTGGTTCGAGCCCCACAGCCACCACCATTGTGTCCTTGAGCAAGGCTCCGGGGCGATTGTCCCTCTAATAAGTGCTCTGTAAGTCGCTTTGGATAAAAGCGTCTGCCAAATGCATAAATGTAAATATGCATTTTATCACAGTGTAACTTGAGAACGCCGTCTCACTTTTTCAGTTGCTTCATCTTTCTAAATATATCCAAGAGTAGTGCCAGTTTTTGTGTGGAATGAACTGTGAAGTGCAAACTCAAGTTTTTGTATATTCAGAGATTTATCACAATATGTCTAGTGTATTGTGCTGAAGATTAATGCTATTATATTGTGGTGTTTTTTGGCATGTTGCCCACATGTTCCTCAAAGGGAACAGTAATGTTGATATGCTGTGAAAGTGGAGTTACATGTTTTTTTTTACCATTTTTGAATGCAATAGTTGCTAGCTTCTCTGAACACGCAGTTCCCCTTTTTGTGGAAATGTGATTAGTACGTCATGTGAGCCAGAACTGCATCATGAGCTGGTCGTTTGTACGTTTAAATCAGCTGATAATGCATATGACTTGACGTTTTTAATAGGGTTTGAGTAGAGTAAACCATTTCCACTGCCCTGAAAATCAGTCAGTGTGAAGTCATTGTGTTTTTGCAGTGTGAAATGCTTCATGGCCGTGCGCGGTCTGTTGTAAGTCTATTTTCTGTGTGAATATCTGTTAAACTCAGTAACCGAGAACCAATTAAATGAGGCTGAAATGTGTAAACTTAACCCAGCAACTATTCAATAGTTCTTATATAGCAAAACGGGGACATTGAGTGAATTTCAAAATAGTTTTTTTTTTTATTGTGAATGCTTTTTTTATATTACCATGACACAAAAATAATAAATAACATTATATCTACAAGATGCTATACATAAGAGTATTTGCATGATTTTTGTTTTTTTACATGATACAAATATACAATTTTATATCGACATTTTTACATTTTATAAGGTTTTTTTTAGGCTTTTTTTGTGCAACACTCACATTTTCAGCATACAGTAAATGTCTTCATACACATTCATTGGCTAATGTGAAACTACTCATTTGGCAAGTAGGTCAACAGAACATCAACACATACACACAAAAATAAACACCCGGTTGTCTGTGTACACCATGATCACCACAGTAAATCCCTGACTCTTTACGACCTCAGAGAGCGGCAGTTCTCCAGGCACGTAGCTTTCAGTTGTCACACTTTAACAATTATTTCACGAAACTGCAAAGCACCAAAGTACAAGTTCTAAGTTGTTCTTTAACAGTCTAGTGTACCTTGAATATGTTCTTATGAGCAGCCTGGAATGTCGACAAATCCGAACATGCACCAACTAATACAAATACTACGGCTACAAAGTGTGTTTTCAGTCTACGAAGCTTTAGCTGCCAGTGTTGTACACTGCTGAATTCACTTTAGCTTTTATGTTTTAGAGAAACATACCTAGTATGTGAACTGGCTTTCTGTAAAGCTCTAAAAGGGTTAGAAAGTTTAAAATACAATTCTGATATTTTGGACTCGGTGGTTTCGTTGAACCCAGGCACAATGGCACCTTGCCGTAGAACTTCAAGGAGGTTTCCAGCCAGGAGAGGTCTAAAATTACATCATAATGGAAGATCAAGGAAGCAAACATTCTGGAGCTTCCGCAGTTGCTATGGTTACTCCCCTTAGAACGTTGAAACGTCACATCTCCGTCGGTGGTTGTGCTACTTGGCAAGTGGTTTCAGAGGTATTATTGTCTGTGGTCCCGGGCCCGGAAGTTAGAGGGGAAGTAGGGTCCCTCGGCATCGCTGCTCAAACTTTCTTCTCCAGAGCTCAAGTCCTCGCTCGAATCCTCACTGTTGTAATGTAAAAACACAGTCAGACGCAATCTCGGATGTTCTGTACTTTGTCTATCTAGCCTCACCTCGCACACCATTCTCTTACTCACAGGTGATGCAACACAGCCCATGACCCATTGCGTCAGTTTGTAAATAGACATTCTCTACCTGCATTCCATTACTGCACCTACTTTGGTGTGTATACATATTTGTTCTATTAGCCATGCATGTGTGGCAAGTTCTGCCACTGTAATCGGCTGTGATGGTGAGCCTGAGGAATGACTTGTAACTAGGTGACTTATTACCCTTGGCGAATAACAGCTATTTAAACCATGGTTGCTAGGACGTGACAAACCATTCATGGTTATCACGTAACACCATTAGGAAATATGATAGCGAGACGTTAGGTGGAGCTTACAGAAAGAACTTCAGCCTGCGCTGACTAGACGGGCCCAGGTTGTGACGTAAGTGTAAGTAAAATACCAGGGTTAAGTAATGTCATGTAAAGGGGGAAACTGCGCCTGGGAAACACCGGATAGAACTGAAACCAGAAGTTGTGATGGAAAATTGAGCACATGAGATTTCCCAAAACATCAATTTTTCCCAAGTTTCGTTGATGTTTATCTGCCTGTTGAATAATCCTACACTACCTGTTTCAATAATACCATAATTTGTTGCTGTGACTCTGATACTTCATATGTTTTATAAGTGGTTGACCAATTTGGGTTTTTCAAATATTTCAAAATATATTTATAATTCACAAAATTATATTAAACATTTTATGTATTAGGGCTGTAAGATTATAACAAATTAAAATGGTTAATTATTTCCTTTTATATCATCATTGCGATTTAATTTCATCAAATACAATTTACATTAAAATGGTTATTTTGGGAGGACTTCACAATTGAAACTAAGCTGTTATTCAAATTTGAATAATTTATACACCGAAACTAGCGACAGACATGTCCGTGGTTTGGCTCCAATGCTTTTCTGCTGCAAAAACCTACATGGTAAATTGACAAAATTAGAATAGACGTACAAGGACCGTTAAAATTGACACTTCGTGATTAATTGTAATCTCAAATATGTATTAAATTAATTGTGCATTGCTAATATCTATTGACGCGGCTGATGCTAATAATCTCAAACTACCCTTTTGCTTTGTTTAATTGCTTGTTTTTATGTTTAATACGATTGTGACATGAATGCCCATATCTCTTCGCAGGGTGCGCTCCTTACCTTTCGCTCTCGTCCCAGGCGCCCTCTGGAATGGTGGGCAGCTCTGGGATGCTACAGTAGCTGTTGTGCAGTTTTTGTGCTGTTCTCCGTGAGACTTTCCAGACCAGTTTCCTGTGGTCCGGTTTGGAACATTCTGGAGAGGAATACTCCTGCATGCACTGGTATACCAGGCCTCGCCAGTGCGCCAGGTCAGCCTCCGAGATCTGCATAGAGCAAACAGACACCGTCGTATCAGACACCAGCTTACATAAGGCCTGGGGCACAGAGCCAGCATCATTTCAGATAGGACCGACTTGGTCAGACAGGTGTAAACGAATAGTCTGCTGGCGACAGGTCAAGGGATTTGAATTTTTCCTACACCATGGTTGGATATTTGAGTGTTATCAAAACTAAACACGTTTTGTATTTGGGTAAAAATGTCTATTTTTGGTGTTTGTTGTAACTTTTCAGTTTGATTAAAGTAGTTGTAGTCTTATGACTATGGCTTTAAACCAAACAGAGCTCTCTGTTGCATCATTAAAAACATTTTACAGTCATTTTTGAAAATATGGTTCACTTCAATATTTACCTTTAAATGTGTTTGTATGCGCTGGGCGATCTCTGACAGGTCCGCCAACTGTAAGGCTTCAATCTCAAGCATCAAGAGAGACAAGGCTAGCACCGAAGGCTAAGTAAATAGAAACAAACATGAAATAATTAGAATTGAAACTTAAACGGAACGAACTTCTAATGCCCATGTGTCTATTCGCATTGATTCAATACTTACTTTTGCTTTGGAGAAAACAATTCTGCATAGGCAGGCTTTGAGCTGGGCTTCCAGTTTGTCAAGGTTCAAGATGTTTTTCCTGAAACGGAGAGAAATTTCTAATTAAAAACAGGATGATATGTGCAATAAATTGATTTTTTATGGTAGAAGTGGTGATATGGGTAGGTATGTTGTTAAGATGCGCTGTTGGTCATTTAATAAACTGTTGCTGTAGCATCTGCAGTGACGTTAAGTCAGAAGATAATCTGACTACCGGTACTTTCACAGTCATCTGATCCATATACAGCAAAATGCTCAACGTGCTGTTGCTAGCTTTATCAACTTCCTTAAGCCACAGTTTAAAATGTTAAAACCAGACATTAAGAAAGTTTATCTGGCTTTGAGTTTGAAGTTTCATCATGCCACCGATATGCTGTCTGGCTCCTCACCTGTTGGACGTGTGCGAAAGTGCGATGGCGTGGTATAAATGCAGGAAGGTTAAGGCTGTGACGGCTTTGAACTGGAAGTTGAGTTTCTCTGAAATGATCTTCTCCATGCGGCTGAGGTCTGAGACGGTGAATTTGCACTGGCTGATGCGAATGAGTTCATGACTGGACGAAACTTTGCACTCTTCCTCGGTCACCCGGGCGGCTATGTGGAGACATCCGATGCTGATGCAGGCCAAATACTTTGGTTGAACCTTTAAATTGGATCCAAAGTATCATTTTTAATACATATTATTCAGATTATGATAATAGATTGCTTTGTAAAGGTTAACTATTTTACCTTCATCATGGCTAGAAACCTGTCCAGCAGGTTAACGGCCAGTACAAAGGTCTGAGTGCTGTAACCAAAGAAACTGGTCAAACTCCAGAGATCCTCAACTCGAGCATCTCGACATTTGGCTGAAACTCCATTGCCCTTCTGTGGGAAAAATAAATATAACATTTAAAAATGAAACAACATGCCATAAAGCTAGTTAGAGTTTTTGTTATCGGTTGGGCCTTACAAAAATAAGGCAATTTGCCCAAAAATGAAAATTCTCTCATTTATTCACCCTCACGCCATTCCAGATGTGTATGACTTTCTTCAATATGTAGAAGAATATCTCCATTCTGTAGGTCCATTCAATGCAAGTAAATGGTGAACAAAGCTTTCAATCCCCAAAAAGCATCAAATTAATCCATAAAACTCCACGTCTTCTAAAACAATCCAATCGAGAACAGACGACAACAACGTAACTCCTTTTACAATACAAATCTTGACATTAGCCGTCTCCTTGGCGATCATGATTTTAAGATCGATTACACTGAAATCACAATCGTGCCTTGAGACTGCAATGGCAAGATTTTCTGTGAAAAATAAATTATATTTTGGTCTGTTCTCACCCAAAACTGACTGGTTCGCCTCAGAAGACATTGATTATACCACAGTGTCTTTATGATTATTTGTATGCTCTCTTAACGTCCTTTTTGGAGCTTCAAAGTTTTGATCACCATTCACTTTGCATGTATGGAGTGACCAAGCTGAGATATTCTTCAAAAAATCTTAGTTTGTGTTCTGCAGAAGAAAGTCATACACATCTGGGATGGCATAAGGGTTAATAAATAATGAAGTTAGAAATATATAGTATATTAAAAAGTATTTTTTTTTTTGTTTTGATCGCTATTTAAGCCTTTTTAGCAAGTTGACGTGTGTGTATATATATATATATATATATATATATATATATATATATATATATATATTATGGAATTAAGCACAGAAATCATGTTAATGTACATATTTTTGTTTTTAAATAAATGTATGTATGTTTCCATAGGAATTGTACCTCTTGGGTGGATTCGATCAAACTGAGTCCAGTTTCTTTTGGCAGATAATAAACCTCCTGCTCCAAATTTGACTTCAGCTCCCTCATCAGTTTGAAGGCTTCCATGTTTTCTCTTTATCTGGGTTTCAGTTTTCCAACAACACCTTTAAAAAATCGTAAAAAAACCAAGTTAGTAGATTCAGTTCACCCAGGGTGCTAGGTCAAGGTTTTGCCCAGCTGAGCCTCGGTGTCGGGTTTCACTGGTCCAAAAAAACAAACCCGACTTAATCCGACTGAGATGGCCACATATGTGAAATTTAAACGCTTTGATTGCAAACAAATTGATTAATAACCGGAATGAAAGTGAATGTAATCGGATCCTTCAACTTGGAAAACACCTCTACCAGATTGGGTGGGGTTTAAATATTTACACTAATGTACAGTTTAATTTTTAACATTAAAATACGTAAAATGTATGGTAAAATTACATAAAATAATTCAGCCCGTGTTAAATGTTAGGGATTTATATAATAGGCAATAGTTAGATAAAATAACCTTATTTATTACATATACTCGCTTGATAACATCAAAGACGATCATCAAACAAGGAATGCGGGCATTCCAGCTAAATAATCATATTGTTTTCCTTAATGACACACAGAAAACATCCTTGCATTGTCACAAATTGTCAAAACAATAACAAAGAAATTTAAATCGCTCATCCAGCTCTAGCATAACCAAAGATCAAGCTCATTTTTTAGTATAAAATACAACCAACCAGGACATTTACAAAGCGACAATTCTAGACATATATTTAAAAAGGGAAAGACATATGTTAAGCAACGATTAAAAAAAGATGAATTACCAGAGATGTTAAAAGTGCATATTTCGTTTTGTGTATCCGAATGTCAATCGTCTGTTTTCTCTGCTTCTCTTCTTCCTTTTGTTGATGTTGAAGATGGCTCCGCCCACTGGATCTGTGACGTAAGTCACTGTGTGTATGTGTTTTAGAACGCTTTTATCATTTATAAATGTATTTGAGTGTTTTTATATAAGGTTTAGTCATATTTAAGATGTGTTTGTTACTTTATGTTCTAAGAGGCGTAATATTTTTGAAGCTGTCGGCGTCTGCGAGATTGACAAGTAACGGACCAATAGAATCGCACGAAGATGAAGTGTTCAAATAGTCCGCCGAAAATCTACAAATCTCATTGGCTACTGCTTCACTTGTAGTCGTCAACGATTGGCTGCTTTAGTTCCAGTTTCTCTTGTACTCTGAGAGGCGGTTACTGGGTCATGTTTTGACGGTTGCCAGGGGGTAAAAATGTTGTAAAAAAATACACACATTCCTCACACGAATTTCCAATATAATTAATATTTATAAAACGAGCAGTGAGTAAATTAATATTAGCATAATGCTATAATATATGAGATATACACCTGCATTTGAAGTCAGAAGTTTACATATACCTTAGCCAAATACATTTAAACTCCGTATTCCTGACATTTAATCGTAGAAAATATACCCAGTCTTGGGTCATTTAGGGTCACTACTATTTTAAGAATTAAAATGTCAGAATAATAGTAGAGAGAATTATTTATTTAAGCTTTTATTTCTTTCATCACATTCCCATTGGGTCAGAAGTTTACATACACTTTGTTAGTATTTGGCAGCATTGCCTTTCAATTGTTTAACTTGGGTCAAATGTTTTAGGTAGCCTTTCATAAACGTCTCACAAGAAGTTGCCCATTCCTCCAGACAGAACTGGTGTAACTGAGTCAGGTTTGTAGGCCTCCTTGCTCACACATGCTTTTTCAATTCTGCCCACAAATTTTCTATCAGATTGAGGTCAGGGCTTTGTGATGGCCACTCCAATACCTTGACTTTGTTGTCCTTAAGCCATTTTGCCACAGCTTTGGAGGTATGCTTGGGGTCATTGTCCATTTGGATGACCCAGTCGCTGAGCTTTAACTTCCTAGCTGATGTCTTGAGATGTTGCTTCATTATTTTCCTTCCTTATGATGCCATCTATTTTGTGAAGTGCACCAGTCCCTCCTGCAGCAAAGCACCCCCACAACATGATGCTGCCACCCCCATGCTTCAAGTTTGGGATGATGTTCTTCTTGCAAGCCTCACCTTTTTTCCTCCAAAGATAACGAAGGCCATTATGGCCAAATAGTTACATTTTTGTTTCATTAGACCAGAGGACATTTCTCCAAAAAGTAAGATCTTTGTCCCTATGTGCACTTGCAAATTGTAGTCTGGCTTTTTTTGGCAGATTTGGAGCATTGGCTTCTTACATGCAGAGCAAACTTTTAGGTTATGTCGATATAGGAGTCCCTTTACTGTGGATATAGATACTTGTCTACCTGTTTCCTCCAGCATCTTCACAAGGTCCTTTGCTGTTTTTCTGGGATTTATTTTACTTTTCGCACCAGCCATGTTCATCTCTAGGAATGCATCTAATTTCTGATGCTGAGTGGTCCCATGGTGTTTATATTTGCATACTATTATTTGTACAGATGAATATGTTACCTTCAGGCATTTGGAAATTGCTCCCAAGGATGAATCAGACATGTGGAGGTCCACAAACATTTTTTTTCTGAGGTCTTGGCTGATTTCTTTTGATGATGTCAAGCAAACAGGCCCTGGTTTTGAAGGTAGACCTTAAAATACATCCACAGGACACCTCCTATCAGAAGCTATTTGTATAAAGGCTTGACATCTTTTTCTGGAATTTTCCAAGCTGCTTAAAGGCACAGTTAACATGGTGTATGTAAACTTCTGACCCACTGGAATTGTGATATAGTCAATTAAAAGTGAAACAATCTGTCTAAACAATTGTTGGGAATTACTCGTGTTACATACAAAGTAGATTAAACGACTTGCCAAAACTATAGGTTGCTAATATGAAATCTGTGGAGTGGTTAAAATGGGTTAAAAAATTTGATTTAATGACTTCAACCTAAGTGTATGTAAACTTCTGGCTTCAACTGTAATTCAGGTTAAAATGTTATATTAAACATTAAAACATTGATCTATGTGAGGAGAGAATATTCCTTTGCTGTTCAATTTATTACAAAAACAAAACCAAAAAAATGCAATAAAGACTCAATTGAAAGGCAAGGAATGTATGTTTCAACACCGTTTTATTCTAAAGCTTACTACTTCTGATGAAAGTCAAATATATAGATGTTTTAAAAAAAACATTTAATATAACCAATCAGGAAATGTATGGCTTGTATGTATGTTTTATTTGTTGGGTATATTCGCAGCATCTTGTAAATGAAAGTAATCCTCATACTACAATCGACACTTTAAAAACCACTTCGCCGGAGAAAGTAGTCCCCTTACGACACACTTGTTAAATTATTCACATCTCCGTTTTAAACGAAGCCACAATTAGATCATAATTTGATTGTTGTTCCATTTTTTTTTTTTTGTCTTTTAGTAATTATCATTTTCGATGTTTTGTTTTTTTTTATCTTAGAAAATGTTTTCCAGTGCCCTTGTCTACAAGGTAACCGCTCAGTGACCTAAAGTCTCGCGAGAGCTTCACGCGACGTTCTCACACTGTGTTTATTGTGTTTATTTGAAGTCCTACATAAACTATACACCTAAACCTACCCAAAACCTTAACCCTACCACGAAATCTAACCCTAAATCCAACCTTAGTAACAGCGAATTAAACTCTCGCGATACTTTGGCTGCCGTGGGTTACCTTCTAGACTGCCGTGTGCAGCTATAAGGTAGGCGGAAGCTTCTCTTTCCCTTCTCAGTCTTCTACTCGGAAGTAGACGTTAGTGTCTATATTCCGTTCATTTTATTTTTTAAAATCAGTTTGGAAGGATCCCCTTTAGTTTCTAACCCCCCCTACTAAATTTCAGGGCGAACATGGAGGCGAAACTGGACGCTTAGAAAAGATGACGGAATCCGATCTGCTCCTTTATTTTACCTCAGTTTAATGGACCGGATGATCTGCGTTTCCCACAGCCTTGCAGGGGAGGTAAAAACCTCAGTTTCTAAGAGCTTTAATAAACAGATTTAATCATTTAGCTGGAGTAAATACGCCACAACATATACAAATGCACATAATGAATATTAAACTGGCTTTCTTGGTGTAGCTGGCTGTTGGTAAACGCTTAAAATTGAACTAGTCCTGCGTCAACCCTGTAACATACAGCTGATGTAATGTGTGTAGTAATGTTTACAGTCATTCTTCACGGCAAATAATAGTGTTATTATACTGTTATACATTGAATCTATAATATGAATGGGTTAATGTGATGCTGAATCAGGCGTGTTCATTATATATTGTCCTCAGAAATTGAATGGCAGCTGAACACCACCATCACCAGTCTGGAGCAGATTAATCATAAATGTGAATTTGATTATATTTCATTTTATTTTTAATGTACACGAGCCTTTTTGATATTTTTAGTTGTTTGAAATATGCCATTTTAATTCAAAATCTTCTAAAAACATTCCCCTATTCAGCTTAGGTGTAGATTTTTTTATAAATAATAAAAAGTATATATGCATAATAATAATAATAATAATAATAATAATAATACAGAATAATCAATAATAATAAGAGTATAAAATAAATTATCTATGACAAGAATTTTTTTTTTTAAAGAAAACATGTAAAAAAAATTCTCAAAGGCAGTGTTGGGTGAAATGCATTACAATTACTGTAAATTACGTTTCATTGGGGGGGAAGTAAGGGATTACTCTTTAATTTTTCAGTTATTTAATTACATTTACTTACGAGGCTATTGTGTTAAATACTGTATAGACTATAGAATAATTCTATATAAAACAATAGTGAATTTTGCATCTAATGTAGCTTTTCTAATTTAGCGCTGCCCCTTTAAATTCTTTAGCCAGTTCATGAATAATTTATTAGATTTTATATGATTTATTTGAAAGAATTAAAAGAACAATTTCATGTCTATCCTTGTATTTTTCATCTGGTTGAGGCCGATCATGATTTTAGAAAGTAATAAGTAATGCAATTACTTTTCAAACAGAGTCATTAGTAACCTAATTACCCTGAAGATGTCATTAGTAGTAATTAATTACTTTTTTTTTTAACTTAGAGTAACTTACCCAACACTGCTCAAAGGTGCTGTAATCGATTTTATTTTTAACTGAAATTACATGCAAAAAAATGTCCCTGGAAAATATGAGAAAGGTGCAATGAAATATCATACTTTGAAAATAAAATGTTTTTTATTTTATTTTAGTTTTTAGTTTTTTTTCTTCCCAATTTCGAATGCCCAATTCTCAATGTGCTCTAAGTCCTCGTGGTGTCGTAGTGACTCGCATCAATCCGGGTGGTGGAGGACGAATCTCAGTTGCCTCCGCATCTGATATGTCAATCCGCGCATCTTATCATGTGGTTTGTTGAGCGCATTACCGCAGAGACATGGCACGTGTGGAGGCTTCACACTATTCTCCGTGGCAGCCACGCACAACTCACCACACGTCCCACCGAGAGCAAGAACCACATTATAGCGACCACGAGGAGGTTACCCCGTGTGACTCTACCCTCCCAAAAACTTGGAATCACTCAGCACACCCTGGATTCAAACTCACAACTCCAGGGGTGGTAGTGCACCCCCCCCTTATACAGCTTATACTTCCCTGACAGATCAAAACATACAGTATATCTCTCCATTATCTAATCTGTTTTATGTGTTCAATGCTCAGGTAGCTGCATCCAGTGGGGAGGTTGGCTTTTCCAGGGTTCGTGATGAAGTTTGCCGAGCCCTTGGAGAGCCAGAAGCTGTCGTCTCTTCTGGAGAAGGCAGTTTCTAGGGAAGCCAAATTGTGGAAGGTTTACGTGCCAAAGAAACCTACCAACCAGGTGAGTCAGCGAGAGATCAGGTGGTTTGTTGAGTATAATGAAACATTGTTTATATTGTGAGGAGTAGATACACAATGGTAGTTTCGGTTTCTTTCTAGGTCCAAATAGAATTTGAATATAATTCGTAATTACAGTATACCATCATTATAAGTACTTGTATGCTTTAGAGGCCAAATTACACTAGTTCTCATGATAAGCCGCAGTTTATGTCTGATTTGTAAAAACATACAGAATGCTCTGCACAAATATGCACAAGAACTCAAGTTGTTGCACAACACAACACACGGTCAATACAAGACCTTGTGTTTTAAAAGACTACTCAACAGTCTGTCACAAACATGCTGTGGTTAAGATTCCTGGTTTGAGGTAAAATACCCTCTTCTGTGAAAAGAGATGTGCCCAGTTTCACAATCAATAAGATGCATCAATTACTGGTTTTGGTGCATTTCTGTTCTGAGGTTTTCTCATTGGGGGGGGGGGGGGGGGGTATTGTTGCTGTGACTATATTTGCTGTCACACATGGGTAACTTTTACCACTATTGATTTCTAAAAAGTAAAGTTTTAACACGTTTTTCCCCACTCTCATTTGTTTATTTAATTTGTAAGTATTATAAGTGTTTAATGTGAAAATTTGTTTTGCGTTTAATGGAATTATTGGGTGGAAATGAAGCGGATGGATATGATATTTTGAACGTTTTAAAAAAAAATAATGATTTTTTAAACTGGTGCAAATGCTAATTTCATAGCTAACATTTGACGTGTCCTAAATGCACACCATTAAATACATCTTTGCACGTTTGTCATAATTTGGCAAGATTACAGTCTGATTGGAAATTTTGATATTTTGTCTAACTTGATTTATTTTATTTTTTTTCAAACATCACTTTTCATCTCATGCATGCAACGGGTAACAAATGCACTAACTTTTAAAAACGTATTGGTGTGGTGGAAATTACACCTCAACTGTGAGACCTGTAATTCATTTTTTATTTTTTATTTTTAAAGTACCAAAAATGAATGAATGTCTGGTAAAAAGTTTTAAAGTAGTTTTAAAGTGTCCTTCATATCACAAAACATTTTGAAATCGGTTTATGAAAGAGCCCAAAGTTGAAGAAACACACATATCTGTGACTATGTATGTATGTGTAAAGATCATGTCCATGTGTATAATTGAACATTTTTATTCCTAAGGATACAGATATTTCCCCTGAAAAGCGTGATGAGGCTGTCCGGTGGTTGAGGGATGTGCATTCCCAGCTCAAACTCTATCCAGAGACCCTCTGCCTGGCCATCAACATCCTGGACCGCTTTCTGTCCACCATCAAGGTAATGTTTAAAACGTCTGGTTGGTCAAAGTCTTCTACCCCAGTCAATGATTGTGGTTTTACAATGTCTTGAGCGTTTCCATGTATAGATGCTTGTGTCAGGTGTATTGGACTTATTAGCTATAGTGTTGAGTATATAGAGTATATTTTGCCATGATTAACATAATCATGTTTTGTTTGAGTTGTGTGCAACATGCCTGACGGAGGAGAGGAAGAATTGCACAGATCACAGATGCAATCTAAACTTTCCAAACAGCTTCAGGTCATGTAGATCGCAAAGCATGAGGGAATTATAAGTAAATACAGAAGCACTCTTGTAGTGAAATAAGTGGAGCCAGAGCTACCGCTTAATGCAGCTAGATTATAACGTGATGGCTCGCCACTTATTGAGTCATAATATATGTGTCGCTGTGCATTCACCTGAGAAGCAGCATACAAGTTATTTCGACTTTTGTCTAATTATAACAAAAGTGAAAGGGGGTCTGGGTAGCTCAGTGAGTAAAGATGCTGACTATCACCCGTGGAGTCACAAGTTCGAATCCCAGGGTGTGCTGAGTGACTCCAGCCAGGTCTCCTGAGCAACCAAAATGGCCCGGGGCACGTGGTGAGTTGTGCATGGATGCCAAGGAGAATAACGAGAAGCCTCAACATGCCACGTGATAAGATGCGCGGGTTGATGGTCTCAGACGCAAAGGCAACTGTAATTTGTCCGCCACCCGGATTGAGGCGAGTTACTTCACCACCACCACGAGGACTTGGTGTGCATTGGGAACTGGGTATTCCATTGGGGAGAAATGGGGTGAAAATAAAAAAAAAAGATAAATGGCCAAAAGTGATGTCTGACATAGGAAAATTGTCGTCTTTGTCCTTTATTCAAACATATTATTAAAAATGTATTAAAGATTTTGAATGCATGTTGGAGTGTAAAACTAACTCGCTCCACGTTTAAATAATTGTATTTGTCACGAAGCAATGAAACATGCTAAATTGCGCGGGACAACATTTTTGGCCAATCTGTCATACAAAGTTTGCTCTCATTGTTCCCACCGTATAATTGCTACAGGTGTGTCAGTTAAGGTGTTGGCTATATAATTAGACATTCATTTGTGGTGTTGGGTGAAAATGGCAAAGAGGAAAGAGCTGTCCTCTGCGAACAGAGGCTATTGTCAAAATGGCTAAATCTGGTCGATCAGCTTCGGATATTGGCCGTGTGCTGGATTTGAATCCTCGCACTGTCCGGAAAATTATCGTAATGCACCGTGCAGAATGTTAACCCTTGTGCGTCAATTAAAAAAAGTTACACATAGGTTCATAAAGGACAAAAATGTCCATGTCAAAAAAGTGTCATAAAAATATTATAGATTAATATTTTTTTCCACTTTCACTGACTTAGATTTTTTTACTAGCATCAGTTCAAATCATAATTACCAAAAAGTCATTTATTTTCAAGAATTTTAACCCTTTAAATGCCAGTTTCTTTACATAATGCCACTGTTGATATTTATAAAAATTATAATAATAATAATAATAATTTTCTATATACTAAATTCTAAGCAGAATTTTTTTTCTTTAAATATTACAGCCTTGGATATGTCAATGATTAACAACAATATTAATTTTGATGCAATCATATTTTTTTATGCAGTATCAGATAAAAAAAACAAAAATACCACTCAGGCCCATAAAGGACAAAAATGTCCATGTCAAAAAAGTGTCATAAAAATATTATAGATTAATATTTTTTCCACTTTCACTGACTTAGATTTTTTACTAGCATCAGTTCTAATCATAATTACCAAACATTCATTTATTTTCAGAATTTTAACCCTTTAAATGCTGTGACTCTGCCAAGGGTATGACTCATTTACATGGGGTGGGACTTATGATTTCAGTACAGTATAATTTCTTTCTTTCACTGTTCACACACACACACACACACCTAAAATTTTCAGTACACACATACTAACCACACTCTGACATCCATACCAACACACCCACACAATTATTTATCTAATTGGCTCTATAATATGCATAAGCCGAAAACAGAAGTAAACAACAATAAAGTGATAATTTGCTTTATATGCCAAACCTGAAAAAATGGCACCATCTGATAAAAAATAGTAAAAATGTAAATTTTGAAGCCTTGCCAACATAATGAAAGCCTGTTAAGAAAGATTGCATCATTTTATAGTTGAATGGCACTGGGATTAAAAATCGCAGTTTTAATGGGTTTCAATGGGGACATTTTTGTCCAAAAGACCCTAAGTGGGAGTATTTTTTGTACCTAGTGCAAAATACATTTTTTAAAGTAAATGAAGGTGAAATATTAAATTTCCAATAAAAATGCACACCTGTGGAAAATTTTATGCAGTTAGCATTAACACAGGCAAAGTTATCAAAAATACAAAACTGAAAAGGACAAAAATGTCCATAAGGTCGCATGAGGGTTAAGCGATGTGGTCAGCCAAGGAAGTCTACAGTGCGTTTTGACACGCGAATGAAAATCTCCTCAATGGGTAACCACTTCAAAACGGCTTCAAGTTCTGAAAGAGTCGTGCAATGGTGAGGAACCTCCAGTTTCATCTCGCACTGTAAGGCAACTGCTACAATAGGCTGGATTTAGAGGTTGTGTAGCAGTAAAAAAACATTTATTAGTTCTGTCAGCTGCAAAAAAAGTCTTTCCTTTGCCAAAGAACATAAGGAGTGGAGAGGAAGATTGAAGCCATGTTCTGTGGTCAGACGAGTCAAAATTCAACATGCTGGGGTCGGATGGTGCAATTTTCCAAAACTATAACAATCCCAAGCACACAAAGGCATTCAACAAAGGCATTCCTTGCTTTCCAGTGTTTTGAAGTACTCGAGTGGCCTCCACAGTCCCCTGACCTTAATCCCTATTGTAAACCTGAATGGCGAAAAGTCATGCAGGTCTTCCAATGAAGCTCAGTTTTGGGAAGAATTTAAAGAGGCTTGGCAAAAAAATTACGCACGACACATGTGCAAAGCTTATTGAGACAGTGCCCAGGAGAATGGAGCACCGATAAAGTATTAATAACCGATTACATTTTAATCAAGAGCTTTTTATTTTTCCATGCATTTTTTGCATATTAGAATAAAACCCATATTCCATGATACGCCGTAGTTTTGCCTTTTTTTGCCAAATAATTGTGTCAATTAAATACCTTAACCAACTTTAGTGTTTTCTTCTTCCCAATATTACATACTCCTCATATTTTGATGGTTTAATCGAACCTGTACGGTCATTAAAAGCAAATGTTGTGCAAATATTTGCATAATCCGGACCTCCGGACATCTGTATATGTTGCTTCTCAAGTAAATGTATCTTGTTATAAGGATATTTAGACTGTTTTAATGGGAAAACAAGACAAAAACACTTGATAACTATAGGATTTTTTGCAGTGAATTTCTGTACTAAATTAAACTTAATAAAGTGTTTTTTTATACCTTTAAATCAGTCATTTAGAGATATTTAAAAAAATATATATATATTGTTGGTAAGCACGTTTAATACAACTTTTTAAGTCGGGAGACAAGCTGAATAATCGGTTAAGATCTAATGATTAATTGTTGCAATAATCACAGAATAGTCGAATAATCAGTCGATTAATCGTTTATCAAAATAATCGTTAGTTGCAGCCCTAGAGACAGGGCACTGTTGTTATGTAATAAGCTTTAAAGATACGATTTATTTGATAAAATACTCTGTCAGAACAGCTGGGTATTTTTTTAACCTCAGCATTTTTAACCTCAGACTATATTTGTTAGCGCTTTAAGAAAATGCTCTTGAATTTTCAAGCACTGCAGACAGTTCGAGAAACTGGAATTGCTGTTGAATGTGCTTTATTTTTTAGAGCCGAGGCACAAAAAATGCCATTATTGTGACTACTTGGATCTGTATTTTCACAGGTAGTACAATAATATTTGGCAGTCACTTTAGATGAACAGGAAATAAACACAGGAAGTGTATGTGTGTGTGTGAATCATTTGACCTTTTATTGTGCCAAACTCAATGGGTGCATAGTAAAGTATAGAGTAAAACAACAGAACAGAGTATTTACACTTGCATTTTTACTAATGGGTAATGACCTCTAATTTTAATTTCCATTGCAGAAATAATGCTTGCTGCTCAGCATTTGCATCGTCTCAGAAGTAGATTCGATTTTACATCAGTTTTGTGGATACATATTTATTTTGCTAAGTGTCAATGAAGAACTGTGCATACCTAAATGGATGGCAAATTTTGAACGATCAAGATGCATGAAAATATCATGTGTTAATAGGCCTATATTGCATTGCAGTCATTGATCAATGTCTCTCTCTCTCTCTCTCTCTCTCTCTCTCTCTCTCTTTATCTCTCTTAGGCTCGTCCAAAGTACCTGCGCTGCATCGCCATCTCTTGTTTCTTCCTGGCTGTTAAGACCAGTGAGGAAGATGAGGTGAATGTAATATTAATATGCTGATCTACGATCAGTTGTGTCCCCACTTAAACATGTTTGTTTTTTTTTTTTATCATAGATCATAACGGTCTCTTTGATGTTACACAATCTATTCATATATTAAAAGTTATATTCTGCTGTGGGAAACATTGACCCACCGTTAGAACTAGACTGAGTGACATCACAAGGGAAGTTGGTCCCTTAACATTCCATATATGTCTAAAATTAAGCTTTCTCTTGTCATACAATCTGCAGTTTAGTAAGAACTGTTTGTTCTTTACCAAGGCTAAAGAGTAACCAAATATTTCCTACAGCTCCTTCATAAAAACACAGATAGAGCAACTAACCGTAGATATGTTATGACTGTTATTTTTGGAGTTGCTTCTTTCCTACTAAATTTAATTTGATATTTGGTGATTTATTCGGTTTCATTCATTTTATAACCCAGTTATGCTTTTGGCAGTCCTTAAAAGAATAGTTCACCCAACAGCGAAAGTTCTCTCACACCATCATACCATCACAAATGTGTGTGACTTTATTTCTGAAGAACACACAGGAAGATTCTTAGAAGAATATCTCAGCTCTGTGAGGCCCATTCAATGCAAGTGAATGGTGGATAGAACATTTGAAGCTCCACAAAGCACATAAAGGCAGCATAAAAAAATAATCAGTAACACTCCAGTGGTTAAATCCATGTCTATAGAAGAGATCTGATAGGTGTAAGTGTTTTGTGTCTACTTTCCCTTCCCACGATGGGAGAAAGGTGCCTCTGGTTGTTCCTGGCAGGGTACTCGGCATTACAGGCTCCATATGGTTAGGATTAGGGTGGGGGTGGAGTTCGGGTATCTGCTGCCTGCCAGGAACAAACAGAGGCACCTTTGTACAATGGGCTTTGTTCTTTTGTTTTTGGTGATTCGCTTTTTCCGCGCATATCGCCACCTACTGGTCATGGAGGAGAATTTATAGGAAAAAGGACTTAAATATTGATCTTTTTAAATCTTAAATCTTTGCGCTCAGTAGAAGAAAGTCACACACATCTGGTATGGCATAAGGGTGAGTAAATGATGAGGTGTGGGAACCCTGTTTGGTTTAGTTCTGTATGTTGTTTTATAGCGTTGCTTTGTACGTTTCTGTGTGTTTAACCTTTTGCTGTGTTTGTGTAGCGGATCCCGTCTCTGAGAGAGCTGGCCTCCAGCAGCAGATGTGGCTGTTCTCCGTCAGAGATCTTGCGGATGGAGAGGATTGTTCTGGATAAACTGAACTGGGACCTGCACTCCACCACTACACTGGATTTTCTTTACATTGTGAGTACACATACAGTATACACACACTCACAGGGACCTACATGATGCCACCAAACTCTCCAGGTCTACATGCACGTCAACTAGGAATGCATTGGCGATAATTAGCCTGATCAGACCAATACTGATAATATTGTAAGTGCATAACATCAGACCGTATTATTTTAATATTATAATGTTTAAATTACTCAACTATTCATTCATTTTGATGCACATTAAAATGTTTTGACACCTGATTTCATGAGATGAACAGAGTTTTCTGTTTAAACACAAGCATAACAGTAAAGATTTATAATGTCAACCACCAGATCAGTTTTTGGCCATGACAAAAAATAGTTATCAGCCAAAAAGTATCAGTCAATTTCTATATCAATACATCCTGAAGCTGTGGAAATATGATTGATATTGCTAGTTGAAACAAATGAAAGTATGTAGCTTAATTCTGCTTTCTAAAATTAGTTTTGAGGAATGATCTAGCTAAGACGCTGGTATGTGGAAGTTGGCATATACACCGTTCAGCCACAACATTAAAACAACCTGCCTAATATTGTGTAGGTCCCCCTTGTGCCACCCAAAACAGTGCCATCCTGCCAAATGGCATTCAGAGATAATGTTCCTCTCACCACAATTGTACAGAGTGGTTATCTGAGTTACTGTAGACTTTACCAGTTCAAACCAGTCTGGCCATTCTCTGTTGACCTCTCTCATCAACAAGGAATCGCATCTCAAGATTCCTGTGTTCTGTTGTACATCGCCCAACTGTTGTGCTTCCTCCTCAGTGAGCGGTTCTCATTCTGTGGCTACGCTGCTTGTAAGGTTTGTTGAGGTGTGCTGCCACTTGTTGATGCGGCTCGTAAAAACTGATGTACTTCAAGCTTGAATTGGTTGTATGGTAGGAAAATATGTTTACTTTTATTACGGGATTTACAGTGCATCCGGAAAGGGGGCATGATTAGTTGCGTTAATTTTTTTTTAAGCGTTATGTTTTATATAATCACACTAAATGAACTCATCGACAGCCCTAATATACACTCACCAACCACTTTATTAGATACACCTGTACACCTCCTTATTCATGCAATTAGCTAATCAGCCGATTGTGTGGCAGCAGTGCAATGCATAAAATAATGCAAATACAGGTCAGGAGATTCAGTCAATGTTCACATCGACCATCAGAATGGGTAAAAAATGTTTGAGCTGAGTAAAAAAAAAAAAAAAGAGCTGAGGCTGCAGTACGCCCACCACCTGTGTACCTCAGCAGATATCTAGATTCATCAGACCAGGCTATGTTTTTCCTTTCTTCAACGGTCCAGTTTTGGCGAGCCTGTTTACATTGCAGTCTCAGCTCTCTGTTCTGGATACACTCTAGAGGCTGTGTGTGAAAATCATGTGATCAGCAGTTACAGAAATATTCAAATCAGCCCATCTGGCACCAACAATCATGCCATGGTCCAATTCACTGAGATCACTATTTTTTTACCCCATTCTGATGGTTGATGTGAACATTGACTGAATCTCCTGGCATGTATCTGCATGATTTTATGCATTGCATATATACACGTGTGTGTGTGTGTTTAAAAATGTTTTATTTTTTTTTATTATTGAATATATTATATGCATATATTTAATATATTTAAAGTCTTTAATTATCATTTAAACTATATTTGTCTCTACCCTCTCTGTAGTTCCATGCAATGGTTCTGAGCTGTAAGTCTGGACGTGTGAACGCAGTGTTGTCAGGTCTGAACCCATCACAGCACGTGGCTCTGCTCACCCAGCAGCTTTTCCACTGTCTGTCCCAAACCGCAATGCTGCAGGTGCGCGGCTCGTTGCTCTCCCTCACCCTCATCACGCTGGAACTGGAGAAACTCTGTACTGATTGGCTCGCTCTCACTGTCGACTTGCTGCACAAAGCACAGGTAAAAACCTAGAATCTCAAACACATGATGATGATTAGGAGTTTAAAGTAAAGGTTCTCGTTGGCCAGGCCCAATAACCTGCAGATATCGGGCCATTATGAGGCTATAGGCATCAGTCATTAAAAGAAGGACCGAACCCTTCACCTAAAAAAAAAGTTCTGTCACTATTTACTCACCCTAATGTCGCTTTAAACTCATATGAGTTTATATCTTATGTGGTACACAAAATATACATTTGTACAAATTCTTCACAGGGTTTATTTTGCCATATAATGAAAGTAAATAGTCTGTCAAGCTTGTGACATCACAAACCTGATCTAATCATCTAAATGTAGAACAAAATCTCAAAAATGACTCAAAAGATTATCATTAATATCGGAAATAAAATCTGATAAATATAGAGATTGTTTTATCTCCCAGCCTTACATGGAAGTAAACTATAGCAGGTTTTACACATGAATCTGGGTTTGGGGGTCACGTTACGCATAAGAACCACCCCTTACCTGTAAAATCACTGACGCATTTTCGTGGCATATTCTTTTATTAATGAGATATTTGAGCATTCTTGCAACATCTGTTTATTTGTTTTTGACATGATTATATTGCAAGTTATTTCTAGTTGTATTAGAACTAATATATTCTTTTCACTTTTTTCTCTTTTAGATGGACAGTTCTCAGCTGATTGGCTGTCGAGAGCTAGTTGCATGTTGCCTGTCCACACACACGGCTTCCCTGCCTCCTAACACTGTGTATATCTGTCATTCCCTGCTGCCTCGCGATGGGGGAGCCCTGCCCGCCTGGCAAGGCTCCCTCGTTCCGACCGCATCGGGCTGTGACCCTCACCGACCCTCTGACCCCAACACAGCCCACGCCCACTCTTGCCCCATGCTTCGGCTTCACTGCAAGTCCTCGGCCAAGCGGAAGGTGGAACACATGGAGGTGGACGAGTATTTCGATGGGATCAAGCGTCTGTACAATGAGGAGAGTCCCCAGGAGGGGGCGCTCCAAGGCAGTGGTGAAACAGTTGGAGGGATGCCGGGTTTGAGCTGTGGACCGCCTGTAGTACGGCAGAACGCTGGCTCCTCGCCCTGCCCACCTCTCCAACCTGCCAGGGAAACCTAGAGCAAGAAAACGCCTAAACAATCACAACCTCAGCAAACGTGTTCATCTGTCAACCTCAGAGCAAGAGAGAGACATACTAACATAAATACATTCTGTGCATGATGCTATTTCATAACCATGCATATTGCATAAGCATAAAAGTCAATATATAAAATGAAAAAATTGTTTGCAAAAAAATCTGCGGAACATTTTTGGCTGCCATTTATTGTCGTTTGTCTCTTTTTAAGTGTGTTTGCCTCTCCTTAATCTTTAACTTTTCATCGATGTCTCCTTTTTTCAGTTTCCTTGTCAACACGTTTGAGTGCCGAATTCATGACTGAAATTTGCAGTTTTGATAAAGAGTGGCATTTATAAAGATGTATATTAGATTTGTACAAATGCACACTGTCATTCTCTTGGTTGATGACTTTGTCTAAACGCTTGTGATGTATTGTGTGTGTGTGTGTGTGTGTGTGTGTGTGTGTGTGTGTGTGTGTTTGATGGGTGATAATTCCCTATCACTACTTTATACTGAGCATTAAGGATGAATTAGTGTTACCATGGCATAAGATCACACTTAGCCTGGCATGGTTAGATGAACTGTTTGTTGCTTGTTTTAAACATAGTAGTGATGTAACTTGTACTGAGTAGAATAAAAAATACAAGAATAACATTGTGAACAAAAAAAAAAAACTAGATCTTCACCATTCCTTTGCTAATCATAACGTTTATGCGCTGTTTCCTGCTGAATGCTCTCTCTTCCTCTGAGGTGCTGAACAGTCTGTGCAGCTGAAGAGAAATCTCCCAATGCTCAAATAAATGAAAACATACTCTGAACTGTTGATGTCTTGTTTTTTTGTGAGCATTTATTGTGTGGGATATGATGGTACTGTGTTATTAGTTATTCTCAGTTCCTATAATATATATATATATACAGTTGAAGTCAGAAGTTTACATACATTGAAGTCATTAAAACACTTTTTTTAACCACTCCACAGATTTCATATTAGCAAACTATAGTTTTGGCAAGTCGTTCAGGACATCATCTGTGCATGATAAGTGATTTTTCCAACAATTGTTTACAGACAGATTGTTTCACCTTTTATTGACTATATCACAATTCCAGTGCGTCAGAATGACAGCTTTGCAGATCCTTGTTATTCTAGGTGTCAGTTTGTCCAGATACTCAGGTGACCTTTCACCCCACACTTCCTGTAGCACTTGTCATAGATGTGGCTGTCATGTCGGGCACTTCTCACACACCTTAGAGTCTAGATGATCCCACAAAAGCTCAATGAGGTTTAGATCCGTAACACTCTTTTCCAAGTATCTGTTGTCCAACGTCTGTGTTTCTTTCCCCACTCGAACCTTTTCTTTTTGTTTTTCTGTTTCAAAAGTGTCTTTCTTTGCAATTCTTCCCATAAGGCCTCCTGAGTCTTCTCTTTACTGTTGCACATGAAACTGGTGTTTAGCGGGTAGAATTCAATGAAGCTGTCAGCGGAGGACATGTGAGGCGTCTATTTCTCAAACTAGAGACTCTGATGTACTTCTCCTCTTGTTTAGTTGCACATCTGGTCTTCCACATCTACTTCTGTCCTTGTTAGAGACAGTTGTACTTTGTCTTTGAGGACTGTAGTTACACTTTTGGATGAAATGGCAATTTCAAGCATCGTATCGCCTTCATCCTCAAAACAATGATTGACTGATGAGTTTCTAGAGAAAGATGTTTCTTTTTGGCCATTTTTGACCTAATATTGACCTTAAGACATGCCAGTCTATTGCATACTGTGGCAACTCAAAAACAAACACAAAGACAATGAAAAGCTTCATTTAATGAACCAAATAGCTTTCAACTGTGTTTGATATAATGGCAAGTGATTTTCTAGTACAAAATTAGCAATTTAGCATGATTACTCAAAGATATGGTGTAGGAGTGATGCTGCAGTCTAGATTTGATCAAAAAGGACTTTTTTTCAAATAGTGATGTTGCTGTTTTTACATCAGAAATGTCCTGAATATATTTTGTGATCATTTGAATGCCACTTTGGTGAATGAAAGTACAAATTTTCTTCTGAAACAGCCAAATCTGTTCATTATTCCAAACGTTTGGCTGACACACACACACACACACACACACACACACACACACACACACACTTTAAAATGTTTCAATGTCATTCCATTACACAACAAAATACCAGACAGCTTATAAATGATGCTAGAGATTTTTGTGAGTCATTTATGCAATTACTTTTTAACCAACTGGTCTAAAGCTGAGTATAGAGGATGTAATAATTCAGTTCCCCTCAAGTTCACACACTATGGACATGTCCCACTATGCTTGACAACCAGAAAGTATATACACTATATCATCTGAACAGTTCACTTTCATCAGTATCTATTGCTGTATCATTAAAACCTTTTTTCTAAATGATTTAAGAGCTTGTACTTTCTATATAGTTGCGTATGTTATTTGGGGCGTTTAAAAAAAAAATAAATAAATTTTTAACCAATTTAAATGGTGTGTTATTTATTTCTATATTTATAAATACAGAATAAGGTGATTTAATGTAATAAAGTTATATTATTGTGTTAGTGCAATACCCAAAATACTGATATTTAACACTACTGTTTGTTAGATACACCAGTAAACTCAACATGCAGGTATGCAGGCAGGTGGGACCAACAGAGGAGCGAGTGGGCGGAGTTACAATCTCAACAAGGGAAACTGCTCGTCAAGACCCTTCAGTTTGATTCAGCGATACGAGGAGAGCGATTCAAACGGCACGCGCGAGCATGGCCACCGACCTCACGCAGGATTCCGTTCTGCGTTTCCTTCTCAGCAATGGCGGCCAGGTGCGAAACACGGATTTACTGGCACACTACAGGCGGTTTATAAGGGATGACGAGCAGAGAGAGCAAAACCGCGAGTTATTTAAGAGGTACGTGAACTCAGTGGCGACGGTGAGGCAGGAGGACGGGGTGTCTCATGTTGTGCTAAGGAAGAAATACCGTGTACACCTCGGAGACGTCGCCAAGAATCGGGAGCTCGAGCGACTGAAAGACCGAGACCCTAAACAAGTGGTGAGTACCAGCCAAGAACATAAACCACAAGCTGCTTTGCCTGTCCCAACTCTTGACACTGGTGTTGTAATCTTGCCAGCTGCTGGTATTGTAAGAACCATAACTAACAGCAATAACAACAACAACAGTTCTACTCCCAGTTTTGATAAAGCCGTCAAAGCGTCATCTCCTTACGGCTGGGAACCTGTTGCATCCCTTTCCAGTGCAGAACAGAAACTTGACAACACCTGCCCTTTGAAACCAGCCCCATCTGACACTGACAGTCGCTCGAGTGGGAGCGGCCAGAGCTTAGAACAGCCATGGGAGTCGAAAGCATCCGAGCTGGAGGACAACAGCGTTTACCCTGCCGAACTGAGACCGTTAAGGGAGGCTGATGGCCGCGAGCAGTCCTTTGGCGCCCATACGCCTCGTGCGTACTATGAGGTTAGAGCGTCGCCTCCAACTGAAAAGACAAATTTGAACACATTGGATGTTAACTCTTATAAACACTTTCAGAGGAAGTATTTAGAGGAGCCAGTCGCCAAAGCATGGCCTCCGCACACACCCCACGGACAGTTGCATATATCCAGCTCTACGCCTTGTCTGTTGGACCGCACTGTAGCTCCATACTCCCATGCAGGTTTGAGTCACAGCAATGATAGTCTGCCCAGTCCAAACGGAGTGTTTAATAGTGAGTTTGTTGCATCCAAGGGTGTCTTGAACCCTCAGGTACACGGCTTGCCTGTAGACCCCCCTCCTGCACATGCAAGAGAAGCGTACCTGCAGCTACGCCCCTCCTCAAGTCTTTCCTCAAGTCACGGCACCCTCTCAATCCCGTCCCCTTCCTCTATTCCATCTGATACTGGTTGGCCACAAGGATCTGGGCGGGAAAATTGGTCCGGTGATGATGCCGTGAAGTATCAAGGCCTTGCAGGACAAGATGGTAGCAATGTACGTGCCTTCCTACGTCACTCCCAGGAGGCAAGGTTGTTGTCGCAACTCCACCAACCGAGTCACAAGATTACGGCTTTGCACCATTCCACTGGTCACCTTGAGGACCAGGACTCAAGGGGGTCTTCACGGTGCACTTCACCGGAGATCCACTACGAACCGATTCCCCGCCGGTTCAGTTCTCGTCTGCAAAGTCGGATGTGTCGGAGTCTGGGAGAAGACTTGAATCAACCTTTCCCAGAGGACGCCATCTCCGCACGGCACAACCGTCTCCAGTTGTTGTCTTCGACTCTCAGCATGGGCAATCTAGTTTCCGCCTCTTCCAGCAGAGGACAAAGTTCTCAAAACCTTTCCTCGTCGGCTGGATCAATGCAAAGTTTGGGGACTCCCGTGCTTGATGGGTCCTTCAGCAGCAAACATTCTTCGGTTCCTCTTGATCCCAGAGAACACAATTGGTTTGTTAAAGCAGCATCCGGCACGTGGACTGACATCTACGCCCTCTTCCGTGAGGACCCAAACCTTCTAAGCAAACGAGACTTCATTTCTGGCTTCACTGTTGTACATTGGATCGCAAAGCATGGCGACCATCGCGTTCTGAATACGCTTGGGTACGGAGTTGACAAGGTTGGAATGACTCTAGATGTTGACGCGAAGGCATCGTGTGGATATACGCCTCTTCACCTGGCGGCCATTCATGGACACAAGAAGCTTATTCGGCTACTTGTGCAAAAGTTCAAAGCGGACGTGATGATCAGGGACAGCAGTGGGAAAAGACCATGGCAGTACTTGAGTAAAGATGACAATCGAGATATCTTAGAAGTCTTGGGTGCTCCAGAGAGAATGATTGGTCAAAGTCCAGGGATGCAAAGCTCTTCAGTAAGCCTGCCCGTAAGACCTGCATCCGCCAGGGTGAACGTTAAAAGGCATACATCTATTGCTGCTCTGTTTAAACATAAGTCTCACCTAAGGTTCTCGTCTAGCTCAGAGGCATTTTAGTAGTTTTAACTGGCTAGATTGTTTTGCATGGAGTTAGACTCTTACTCGTGATGGTAGCACTATTTTTGGTGGTTAAAAAAGCGTGCACATTGCCACTTTTCTATGATTTGTCATGGAAATCTGTATATGTTTGACACAGGGTTTTTATTGTCTTTTATAAGAGTCATTAATGTGTTCTGGTGTTTTGAACTGTTTACAAAAAAGCAATGCTTATGAGGCTGTATTAAATGCCTCTTAATATGAGAGCATGTTAAAGGAATGTTCTTGGTTCAATGCAAGTTGAGCTCAATCCACAGTGTTTGCAGCAAAATGCTGATTACCCAGAAATATATTCATCTCGTTCCATGTTTACTCAAGCAAAAATCGTGGTTCTAGTAAGGCACTTACAATGGAAGTGAATGGGGCCAGAACATAAATGCTAAAATATTTCAATATTTCAACCTCGTTGCCAAAGAGATGCAATACCGGTTAACCCTGTTAGCGATTTTATCGCTAAAGTCCTCTGGCTGTACTCTTGAAACAGTGTGTATTTCAATGTTTATGGACCGGTCCCATTCACTTGCATTGTAAATGCCTCACTGTAACCTCAGTTTTTGCTTCTTTTGGCTCTGCCACAAATGCTACTGATTGAGCTTAACCAGTATTAAACTTGAAATATTACTTTTAATATGTCATGTATGCAACAGTGTTTTGCTTTGTACCCACACAAACTAGATTCCCAATCATGCCGTCTCAGACTGGGATCTTCAAAATACGTTTTGTGCTTAGAACAGCGTTTCATTTCCTCTGCCGGGAAATATTTTGATTTTGTATGCTTGAGCTCGCTAGGGAAAGGTATTAGCTGTTCTGTGTCCTCTCTCCATCTCTGTATTTAATCTAGGAAACTATGCAGCCCATGAACTAGTCATATGGTGTGATGAAAGACATGTTGGATGATGTGGCCCGTTTCATTTACAGTAGTCATTCTGTTTTTTGTATTGAGAATGCAACTGTCTTTCTTCCTATGATTTCAGATATACATTTTCTCTGTTATCCAACCTTAGATGTCCATGATGAATGCTACTAATAAGATCTTCTCTGGTTTAGCCGGTTTAATATTTAACCCTCTTTCCCCCCCTTATCTCAGATCAGAAGGTGAGAGATAAACATGTTAGATTCCAACTCTAAGATGAGCATTCCTGCACTGTTGTTGCTAAGGAGATGCCACAACAACCGTAACTCACAGTCCTCCTTATAGTGTTGCTTAAGCAACATCGTGTTACCCCCAACTTTCTCTGTTTTTCTTTGTTTTTGTGCACAGTCATGTTTTGGAGTGACTTGGTGGTTCTTTGTCGGAACGAAAGTTCATGTGTGCGCATGTTCAGATGTCAAGGTTGCTGATTTGCATGTTGAGCTAAACCTGTCTTTTGTGTTTTGTTGTCGAACTGCATATCCCATCTGAGAAAAGCAGAAAATGAGTTTAGGGGGAAGAGTTTAGCGTGACCTCACTGGTTGAAGTTGGATTTGTTTCTTTAGCTCTCACTATCATATTTGAGTAAATGTAATTCTACGAGTATGAACTGTTGTGTTTGCCAACATGTTTCAACACGTCACAAGATGGTGTTCGTTTACTTTCTGCTCTGTATTGAGTCTTATATAATATATGTACACTATGTGATGCACCATTGTAATCAAACTTGATTATATGAATAAAAGACTTTGAAGTTTCTAATTGTTCTGCTTTGATTTCACAGCATGTATATTTGTCTGCCTGCTTTAATATATATATATATATATATATATATATATATATATATATATGATTAGACTTCTGAACCAGCCTTTCCCATTTGATTTTACCAAAATGTCGTAAATTACAGGCCAGTTATGGACCAAAACATTTGTGAGACCTGCACGAAATCACCTGGTGCATGTTAAATGATTCAGATTGATCATATAACTGTGATAAAGAAGTAGAGCATATCACAATGGTTTAGCTATTACATTCTTTGGGGTCTGGTTACCATTGAATTGTTGGTTTGGCAGTTCAATTTCATATGCAAGTTTCCTGTTGCAGGATTCTTCAAAGTACCACCAACTGTATTATTAGTGGCATCAAGTGACCGGATTCACTAAAACAAATCTAAGTCTATACAGCATTTCTAGAGTAAAGGTAAATCTAACAGAGCTTTTTGGCCAATGAATTTCCTTGACTTTTCCAGTCCTTTATGCTTACTAGAAAAAATATATATATACAGTATCTCACAAAAGTGAGTACACCCCTCACATTTTTGTAAATATTTGATTATATCTTTTCATGTGACAACACTGAAGAAATGACACTTTGCTACAATGTAAAGTAGTGAGTGTACAGCTTGTATAACAGTGTCAATTTGCTGCCCCCTCAAAATAACTCAACACACAGCCATTAATGTCTAAACCGCTGGCAACAAAAGTGAGTACACCCCTAAGTGAAAACGTCCAAATTGGGCCCAGTGTGTCAATATTTTGTGTGGCCACCATTATTTTCCAGCACTGCTTTAACCCTCTTGGGCATGGAGTTCACCAGAGCGTCACAGGTTACCACTGGAGTCCTCTTCCACTCCTCTATGACGACATCACGGAGCTGGTGGATGTTAGAGACCTTGTGCTGCTCCACCTTCCATTTGAGGATGCCCCACAGATGCTCAATAGGGTTTAGGTCTGGAGACATGCTTGACCAGTCCATCACCTTCACCCTCAGCTTCTTTAGCAAGGCAGTGGTCATCTTGGAGGTATGTTTGGGGACGTTATCATGCTGCCCTGCGGCCCAGTCTCCGAAGGGAGGGGATCATGCTCTGCTTCAGTATGTCACAGTTCATGTTGGCATTCATGGTTCCCTCAATGAACTGTAGCTCCCCAGTGCCGGCAGCACTCATGCAGCCCCAGACCATGACACTCCCACCACCATGCTTGACTGTAGGCAAGACACACTTGTCTTTGTACTCCTCACCTGGTTGCCGCCACACACGCTTGACACCACTTGACTGGGGACATTTGAGGCCAAGTTAACACCTTGAACTATTTGTAATGTTCCTCAAACCATTCCTGAATAATTTAAGGGCACATTATTCTCCTAAAATCGCTCTCCACGTGCATCAATGCGCCTTGGGCGCCCATGACCCTGTCGCCGGTTCACAGGATGTCCTTCCTTGGACCACATTTAGTAGGCACTAGGTACTAACCACTATATACCGGGACCACCCCACAAGACCTTCTGTTTTGGAGATCGTCTGACCCAGTCGTCTAGCCGTCACAACCTGGCCCTTGTCAAATTCGCTCAGATCCTTACGCTTGCCCATTTTTCCTGCTTCCATGAAATTCAAGAACTGACTGTATCCCACCCCTTGACAGGTGCCATTTTAATGAGATAATCAATGTTGTTCACTTCACATGTCAGTGGTTTTAATGTTGTGGCTGATCTGTGTGTGTGTATAACCCTTTGTTACCAAGTTTTCTCTGGTTGTTGGAACCCTGCTATAATTATAATTTGTTTGTAAAAGACCAAAATTGTTTTCAGCAGTGCTCTGAGCATTTCTCTCTCAACCTGCATGATTTTTATTTGCATGAGCAACTTGTTTTGCCAAATGCAAGACATTCAGAACATTCCCGAAGCTTCACCACAGCAGCATAACTTCAGGGAGTTTCGGTTTGTGCATAGGAGAGGTTAATAGTTCAGATGTATAACATATTTGGTGCGTACAGGAAGATACGAATGCATCTAAAATGTGCTGTTATTGCGGCCTTTAGCCATTGTGTTTATATAGCTGTATGGGGTTTAGATATTTTGTAAGTAAAGATGCTCTTCAAATAAAACACAACCAAAAATTAAACGTATTGGCAAAATAGTTTGGGAGTGTGCATCGCGATTCAACCCAGCTTATTGCAGAAGATGTGAATAATGTTTGAAGAAATTGTGTCCTAATCACCACTGAAACTTAGTACTGATTAATACGGTAAAGTGCTGGTTGAACATCAAAAGTAATGTTTAGGAGTCTAAAATGTATATTTCCTATTGACACACTAAAGCTGAAGATATACAGTAAATAACCATCTTAACACATTTTTTTTGTGAAACATCTTAAGTGCCTAAAACATTTGCACAGTACTGTGTATATATATATAGAAAATGTCTATTTTAAAAACCTATAAAAGGTCATTTTTAGGGTGATTTGGATTTTTGCATATTATAGTAGAGAATAAACATTGAAAATAATGTGTAAAAGTAGTAAAAGTAAAATTTAAGGACTAGGGCAGAATTCCAAATGTGATTTTATTCTGATTCACAAGCAATTATATTTTGAAACATTTTGAATAGATTTGAATGAAATTTGCATACATTTCATTTACAGTATAATGTCCATTTTGCATACACATATTAGCTAATGATGCAAATTACAGAGGGAAACTTCAAACTTGATACATTATAAAAATATTCATTTTAAAAATTAACAACAGGGCCAAACTATGCAGTTCAATAGCTATACTATTAACATGTACAGTATATTCACACACACACACACACACACACACACACACACACAACCATAGTAAACTTTAAAGAAAAAGATAGATCTTGGGATTTTAAGAACTGGTATTTGCTTCAAATGAACTGTGATTATATGGAAAATATATCTAATCAGGACGAACTACAATAATGAGAATCGGAGGGAAAATGCATTGAACAAAAAAATGATGTCACAATGCAAAAAATCTGAGTGGAGCCAAAACTCAGCTTTTTATAACTTAATATTTTCTTTCTCCAGATTTTGGGGTGAAAATAGAACTTGGACGTTTTCTTGACTGCTGGTGATACTTCAATTGCAAAGTCATAAAGTCACATTCTTCATTTAAGGCACTTTTCTGTGTGCATTGTCTCATAGTCTCTTTCAATATCTACACCAGTTTCATGGATATTTTTCCTCAGCAGCTGTATTTGATTCTACGATGGGCGGAGTCAGAGTGAAGTCACGGTGGTGGGGCGTGGTGAGTGGGTGGGGTTAAAACAGTGTGGCGATTTGGGGGCGGGGTCAGTGTTCTTTGGGTGGAACTCAAGGGGGAGGTTCTCCTCCAGTCTTCCCACGTGCTCCTCCCCCAGCCGTATGAGCTCATCCAGGTGGCGCTGTCGGATGAGCAGGGCGGGTTTTATGCGGATGTACTGCTGGTAGTCGTGCAGTTGCGGACCGCTCAGGTAACCCGCCAGGATATCCAGAACCACTCGCTCACGTCGGTCCAGATTTTCTTTCAGCTCACGGGCGTCTTCCTGCTGACTGCACAACTGCTTTCGTTTCAACTGCAGCGACTCCTATAGACACACACATATCGTAACTTATAATGTGCAAAAATATGCACCCACAATTAAATATTTACAAATATATTTATTTACATGCTAGAAATAACAGAAACTTTGCAGTCTGCTGTTTGTAGGAGAGTCAAAAAGGATTATATTGTAAACATAGTGACACTAGAAACCTTTTGGTCCATTACACCCATTAAGAATGGAAAGGCACATGATTTTCCTGCCGTTTGTACAGTTCAGGATTAGCTATGTTAAATCATAACGCAATGCATCACAATGAAATTACTCCGTTTTAAAAGGAATCCGTGTTTTAAGGTGGAGACAGTAATATTCCCTGGAAATGTATATGATACTGTGTGATAGAGGCTGCATCTAAAACTAGGAAAATGCTGCCTTCGGAGGCTGCATATGGAGGTAGGATGGGATCTGGCATGTGTTAAGGTCAATATTAGGTTAAAAATGGCAAAAAAAAAAGAAACTGATTTCTCTAGAAACTCATCAGTCAATCATTGTTTTGAGGATGAAGGCGATACAATGCTTGAAATCGCCAAAAAATTTAATATTTCATACTAATGTGTACACTACAGTCTTCAAAGACAAAGCACAACTGTCTCTAACAAGGACAGAAGTAGATGTGGAAGACCAGATGTGCAACTAAACAAGAGAAGAAGTACATCAGAGTCTCTAGTTTGAGAAACAGACGCCTCACATGTCCTCCGCTGACAGCTTCATTGAATTCTACCCGCTCAACACCAGTTTCATGTACAACAGTAAAGAGAAGACTCAGGAGGACTTATGGGAAGAATTGCAAAGAAAGACACTTTTGAAACAGAAAAACACAAAGAAAAGTTTCGAGTGGGGAAAGAAACAGACGTTGGACAACAGATAATTGGAAAAGAGTGTTACGGATCTAAACCCTGTTGAGCTTTTGTGGGATCAGCTAGATTGGACTTCGAATGTCCCAGAATGTCCCAGAAGCGGTTGAGGCTCTGGGTTACTGACCGAAAGGTTGGGGGTTCAAGCCCCAGTACCGTCAAGATACCACTGTTGGGCCCTTGAGCAAGGCCCTTGACCCTACCTGCTCCAGAGGCGCTGTTTCATGACTGACCCTGCGTTCTGACCCCAGTTTAGTTGGGATATGTGAAAAATTTCATTGGCTCTGTACCTGTACTCTGCACAATCACAATACAGTTGAATTTTAATCACTACTATACACTGGGTTGGCCAGATTTTTCAAGACTACGTTTTAAAGCACAATTATAATGTAATTATCAAGCACTTAATCTTTGATAAATAAAAACATCAATATAAATCAGATCTTTTATCTGTCTTTATTTTAGTCTCTGTTATAGAGAGATATTTTAAAAATGAATGTCTTTATTGTATTATGTAACGTATTGTCCTTCAAATCACTTTTTTTTATCTTTCTCAGCACATGGGGTGTGTATGTGCAGTGTAATTATAGTGAAACAAAATTAAATAGGAGTGTCTGGTTACAGATTGAGCTGTTTCTTTAGGTACATACCGAAGTACTCTGCTGTATGTGTGTGTGTGTGTTTGTGTGAGATACGGTTGTCATCATCACTAGCATTATTTAGAGGCAAATGTGTCACTAATGTTGTAATCTAAGATTATCTCTAAGATTATCTAACATAATCATAATGTTTTGTACTTGCATGTTTAAACCAGAATGGTTGTTCTGCAAGGCACTTAATGGGTGAACCTCACAAAAAACATATCCAGATTACATTTCACCCCAAAATCTAAATAAATAAATTATTATTATTATTATTATTATTCTGTAAAGAAAATGAAGCCTAGTTTAGGACCATTATGTTTTGTTTATTTCTGTGTGTATTTTAATAGTATTTTCATGACAATTAAAGGGACAGTTCACCCAAAAATGAAAATTCTCTCATCGCTTACTCTCATATCATCCCAGATGTGTAGGAATTTCTTCCGCTGAACACAAATGAAGATTTTTAGAAGAATATCTCAGCTCTGTAGGTCCAAACAATGTAAGTGAATGGTGACCAGAATTTTGAAGCTCCAAAAAGGATATTAAGGTAGCATAAAAGTAATCCATAAGACTCCAGTTGTTAAATCCATGTCTTAAGAAGTGATATGATAGGTGTGGGTGAGAAACAGATCAATATTTAGGTCCCTTTTTTACTATAAATTCTCCTCCCCTACCAGTAGGTGGCGATAAGTGCAAAGAATGTGAATTGGCAAAAGTTTAAAATATTGATATGTTTTTTCACCCACACTTATTTTATCGCTTCTGAAGGCATGGATTAAACCACAGGAGTTTTACTGGTTACTTTTAAGCTGCATTTATGTGCTTTTGGAGCTTCAACAATTTTGTCACCTTCCTCTTGCACTGTATGGACCTACAGAGCTGAGATATTCTTCTAAAAATCTTCCTTTGTGTTCTGCAGAAGAAAGAAAGTCACACATCTGGGATGGCATGAGTGTGAGTAAATGATGAGAGAATTTTTCCCCTCCAAATTCTCATTGAAATATGACCCAGATGTGTCCAAATCCCTGTTTTTGTTGTACGGCACTGGTGTGTTAACCTTGTGCAACCCCGCGTCCACATGCGTGGACATTGTATTTTGGCTTAGCTATATGCAATGCATCATTTAAATTAGTTTAAAATGACTAATCTCAGTTCAGAAGACGTACAGAGTCATGTGACAAAACAGCATGGCGCCGATCACAGCAGAGTTTGTCTTTAGGAGAAAAGCCAACAAAACTACATTTGGTAAGAAACCTCATTAAGTTATAACATTGAAACCTGTTTGAGATAAAAGATCAGAGTCCCTAGTATCATCAGATAGGACATTTTAAATTTTTAGCGATTTATCGCGAAACACAATGTACAATATAGTGTACAATAGCACTATATTTTCACATTTCACATATCACATTCAGAATCAGCGGGTTCATCCAAAAGCCGAATAATGTTGCTCTCGGAAGCTTTATATGGAGTTAGGATGAAAATAAGGTGCATTTTCAACTGTTCTGAGACCAGTGCAGAAAGACAGCACACTTGAGGTTAAGTCATTCACTAAATAGGGAGCAAGAGAGCATCCTATATCATTCCTATGCAGCCAAGTGCACTAACACCTACAATCCAACCAAAAGTTCAGTTCCAGGCTGCAGATGATGTTTGGACCACTCAACATGGTTGCCAGTGATATCACAAATCTAAGCGATTATTTTCTTGATGTTTTGAAATGAAAGATGTTTGTGTAGCACATTTCAGAGTGGATATATATATATATAAAAAATTCTCACCCTTTCTTCTGCACTCTCCTGGCTCTCTTCTCCTCTGAGAGCAGTCAGTGCATTCTCCACGCGAGCCAGTCGGGCGCTCAGGGACAGCAGCAGGTTTACAATCTTCTCCAGGTCACCGACGAACATGAAGTATTTGTCTCTCTCATTGGGTTTACAGCGTTCCTGGACTAAAGCTTCCAAACTGCCTCCTAGAGTGCTGAAGCGCTTCTGCTGTTCAACCAGATCCTCTCTCTCCCCTCGCAACAATCCGATGCTCGTGTTCAATGCGTGCAACAGCTCCACCTGCAGGACAAGATGGAACATTGCAATGTGAAGTATGCATTTGATGAATGGCTATATCTAGAGTATGAATAAGAGTGAGTATGAATGTGAATCTAACCTTCTTTTGATTCAGATAAGCCTCTTCATCATCCAGATCCGTCTCCATTTTTCTTGGTACAGTCTGAATGTGAGTATCTGGGGTACACGAGCCATCTCGAGTCCTAATCAAACACACAAAACAAAAGTGGGCGGAAAAAAAGACATTTTGTTTGGAAATACTGGGACTACCAATGATGAGAAATGTTCATCTTAATCACACACACACGCACACACTGGTTTTATTACATCAGTGCCCCATTTGTCTGAAAGAAAGGGGGAGACAGACAGATACAGAATGTCCAAAATTCACATTCCCCTTGTCAAACAGAGCACACATAATTACACTCAACGTTCCACAGCACAATAGAACAATCACACCCCCCACATATTAATGAGTGTTTAGTGGGTTTAGGAGGGAGTGTTTATAAGTGCGGGATAAATGGAAAAAAAAAAAAGCTTTTAAAAAATCTTGGATGGTGGCAGTACCATGATACTATGATAAAACATATTAAACAAAGCATTACCATGGTCCACATATTACTATCATTCATACATACAGTACTGTGAAAAGTCTTAGGCACATAAGATGTTTTACAAAAACATTTGTCTTAAGATGGTTATTTATATCTTCAGCTTTAGTGTGTCAATAGGAAATATACATTTTAGACTCCTAAACATTACTTTTGCAAATAAAATAGAATAGAAGAACAGAGAGCCCTGCAACAGATGTCATGGCCCCCACTGAACATCGAGTCAGTCTGAGATTGCATAAAGAGACAGAAGCAGTTGAGACAGCCGAAATAGATAGAAGAACTGAGGAAAGTTCTCCAAGAAGCTTGTAAATGGTCTGCACTTATATAGCACATTTTTTTAACCTTAGAGGTTACCAAAGCGCTTTACACTGTGTCCCAATCACCCATTCACATACACACTCGTACACCAATGGCGGCAGAGCTGCCATGCAAGGTGCTAGCCTGCCATTGGGAGCAACTTGGGGTTCAGTGTCTTGCCCAAGGACACTTCGGCATGTGGAGTCGTGTGGGCCGGGATTCAAGCCACCAACCCTGCGATTGGTAGCCGACCCGCTCTACCACCTGAGCCACAGAGTTGTGTGTATTGTGATTGAGAGTATTTACGAGTAACACGGAAAGTCGAAAGAAAAGATTGTGAGGCTGAAAATTTCACTCACGAAAATGTAAAAGATTTTTTGGGTGCCAACTTCAGGATCGACCACTAGATAGCCCCTGGGCCGACTGTTACTCAGGTGGTATACTGGGTTGGACACTAATGGCAGGGCTGGCGGTTCGATTCCTGGCCCACATGACTCCACATGCCGAAGTATCCTTGGGCAGGACACTGAAACCCAAGTTGCTCCCAATGGCAGGCTAGCGCCTTGCATGGCAGCTCTGCAGTCATTGGTGATGCGGGTGTGTGTGTGAACGGGTGAATGAGTCTCAGTGTAAAGCGCTTTGGTTAAAAAGGTTAAAAAAGCGCTATATAAGTGCAGACTATTTACAATATCAGTGTGGTTGTGCATTGATTGGCAGGACACCAGTTATATATATCTCATTGAAGCTTTCGGATGAGAGAGAGCGGGAGTTGGACTGACTGAACAATTTAACAAAACAACTAAGTAAGTTGTCAGGACATTAGATGTGAGTTTTAATTTATATATACATTTTTACAGAATCCCCATGTGTTTTGTATCTTTCCAAAAATGCTGTTGGAGTGGTTGTGTGTGTTTTTAATTTAAATAAGGAACATATTCTTCATAGAATTGTCACCTGACACTTGGTACCGCCACAACACTTTAGTGCATTATAAACAAGATACACAACAGGGATCAAGTAAAAAAAGTTAGTTGACAACATGTGCATCCTGAGATGATATTCTCTCACCACAATTGATCAGAGCGGTTATCTGAGTTACCATAGACTTCATCAGTTCAAACCAGTCTGTCCATTCTCTGTTGACCTCTAATACTAATAAAATCAGCTTTAAACAAAGAGCTTTTGTGTTTATTAGTCCTGTGAGCATGAAATCCACCTGATTACTGAGTAACACTATACACATGAACTACCTGCTCACTCTGCCACCAGCCTGTATAACCACACTGTACTTTATCTTCACCATCTGTTCAACTCTTACCTGTCAACCAAATGACCGCTGCTGCTCCTCCTGTGTTGCCAGGGCAACAATGACTGTGAGGGGAAGATGTCCTCCATTAGATCTATGGTTGTTTTACCCGCCCAGGTGTCCAGGAGCGAGGTGAGGGATTTGTCCCTGTCCACCAGCTCGCGGGCAAGAGTCTCCACAAGCAGCTCAGGTTGAGTTTGCTCTCTTTTAGAGAACAGACGGGTGTCAAGTCCCATAATCTGAGAGGTGTCTTCCTCTAGAGAGACACCGCTGGGCGACTGATGGTGAGGATGTGCTGTGCTGTCTGTGAGATGGCTGGACTCTAGGTCAGGGGTCACAGATGGAGTTTTGTGGCCATTTATTGACCGTTCAGTCTCTGGACAGACCGCTGTGTCAGCCAGAATCTCAGAATCGCTGGAACATAAAATTAATTGAGAAAACCATTTTTTATTTATGAGATTAACATACAAAATGATTCATGTAGGACATGTTCCTGGAATAAAATTTTTGTTGTTCCTGGTAAAACATTACATTAAACAGTCTTAACCCTGCTGGAAAGACAAGCACTGCTAATCACTAGCATATATTGTGTTTTGGATGCTGGTGTCCACACCAGGTGTCCACTAGCTTAACCAGAAAAACTTGTGTAGGGCCATTCATACAGAACGTGGTTTTGCATCCATCTGAGCGGTTTATTTTAGGGGGCCAAGCACAGAAGGTGCTGGAACCATATTGTATTTGTTAAGATTTTCTTATTATTATTCTTTTCTCCCAGCTCCCAGCTCAGGGAAGACCCAGGACTAGGTGGAGAGATTACATCTCCACACTGGCCTGGGAAGGCCTCGGGGTCGCCCAGTCAGAGCTGGTTAATGTGGCTTGGGATAGGGAAGTTTGGGGCCCCCTGCTGGAGCTGCTGCACGACCTGACTTTGGATAAGCGGCTGAAGATGGATGGACGGATGGATATTCTTTTCTTCCTAAAAGTATATGGGCAGCAAAAACTGTAAGTCCTAGAGACACCAAAATTGGCAGGATGGTCCCAAATCCCCCCCACTTCTGAACACCATTATCATTTCGAATGTTTACGCCTTGAAACATTACCTAATTAAATGTAAACGTACATTTTGGATACTGAGCAGCTCATGATTTCCAGCCCTGTGTATAACTGGCATTTAACAAAGTTTATAACGTTTCATTCAGCTCTTCTAAAGGTGAATTAATGAGAGAAAAGACGCTTTTTTTTACAGTGCAAACAATAGTAGCACTCTGTGCCTTAACAAGAGTTCATGCGCATTTAACAGCATCTACACTGCACGGAGAGAGATGCACAGAGGGACATAGATTTACAGTGCTATTGAAAGAAACTGTTGTTTTTTTTGTGTTCTAATGTGTGGATTACTAAATTTCACCAACATGTTAAAACAAAAAAATGTGGGATTTTCGCGCACTGTGAACATGGCATGTGCGGGGATACTTAAAATGTTGCGCAAGACGTGTAATCCCACAACGAAATTCATGAAGTGTGTTTTTCCTGCTATTTTCTACACATTGGTAATTGCTGCTGCTAAGTCACTTGGAAACGAGTGAGGACAGTTCTAGGAGAGCACGCTCAATGTCTGCACACTCTTGTGCGTCCACTTGGATGTGCCTTGAGCATCGAGTATATTATGCGCTTGTTCGTCCTTGCAAGCTAAATATAACCGCACTCGTTCGTATCTGAATGTAATTTTTGTGCTCTTTCACTTGTTGTTTGCTTGCATGTTTTAAATGCAGCACTGGCCCAGTCAGGCAAGTGACAGTTCTAGCAACTGGCCCGAATCTCTCTCACACTGGCCCCGGGTCATCGGGCAGTCCTTATTGTCGAGCCCTGTATGTAAACATGCGCTAGACAGAAGTCTTTAAATATTGCGCCACATTTTACAATTTTTTTCAGCATCTTGAGCTAGATCGCCATGTATTTCTGATGCTGCGTCAAGTTAAAACAACTTTTAAAAATGCTTAATCCTATTGGTGATCTCCATGGCTATACTTGTCCACCAGCTAGATCAGCATCAAACCAATAAACCAAATGTATCCGCATGAAATTCATGTTGGTCTATGCTGATCTTTTTAGCAAGGAAGCTAAAGCCTTTCCCTAACTTACCTCTAAAATCAGAGAGAAGTTATTGGATGATAAAAATGTTGTTCAAGCGCCTAACCCCAGCCCGAAACCTAATCCTATGCCTAAAATCTGATTGGTTGATAGGAATGTTGTTCCACGACCAACAAGGATGTTGATCCACAAACATGACCTACTTGGTTTACATTAAACACATATATCTTCATGTGCCCAAACATAATATCTGTGTACGTTCATGAGTATGTTTACCTGATTGGTCTTAATGATCCTGACGACTGTAAAGCTTCTGTTACTAACTCCTCAACTGGGGGTTGAGGAGGAGTTAGTGTAAGAGGTGGGGGTGGGGGGAAGTCATCCATAATCTCTGTCTCTCTGATTGGCAGTAGTGGTGGTGGTGGTGGTGGTGGTGGTGGGAGTTGCGCTAAAAACACTTCATCATCGTCTTGCAACAAAGCAGCATTCTGAACGTCCTGAAGACCAGACTCTGAGATCCAAAGAAAGGGGAGGGTGGGTGGCCTTGAATCTGATGATCTTTCAGGTGGATATTCCAGGGATGTATGGGACCCCATGATTTTGACCTCTGGGTATGGAGGTGACTGGGCGGACTTTGATGGTTTTGAAGCCACTGGACATGGAAAGTCCTTCAGGGTGTCTTCAGAAGTGCTGGTGTCGTTGGATATCTGCCGCAAAAGTCCGGACGGACTCGTTTGACTTTGAGGGCCAGGTTCTGGAAAAGCAATATAGTCCAGGTTGGGCTGACACGGTCTCTCTGCATTATGCCAGTCCAGACTGACAACAGTTCCTGGAGAGGTGAGAGAACAAGGCAGTCCCACGGAGGCAGCAAGAGCAGAAGCACTTTGTGCCCTGGGCCGGTCAGAATTTCTCTGGTGCTCACGCCTCAGCACAGATGTGCTTTGCTGGACAGAACCCTGGTTCAGCTGGTAGCTCCTCTCTGCACGTGACTGTTTGGGTGCTGTGTTCCCCAACACCCTACTAAACACAAACACGCATAAGATATAACATGAGAACATCCAGTACCATCAACAGTGTGGCCTTGTGACAGATTTTGCATATCTGACATCTCTATGATTTCTAAGATTTTCATTTCATTAGATCGAACTAATAAGTTATCGTTCAATGTCGGGTGGGAATTCATGCATGGGTCCAAACGAACTCTAAAATTGGGACTCGTATCTGACAAAGCCATTGACCAGTTAAGGTAAAGCCCTTAATATAAGACCTTTTATGGTTATACATTTCCATAAAAAAATATTCAAATAGTTTTAAACTCACAAAGTAATGACTGCTCTTTAAAGGGCTGATCTACACAGTTGATTTACAGGCCTTTCTGTCCCTTGATGCTGGTTTGTCTGTTTGTCTTAAAAAAACATTTTAAATCTTTGTAACACAAATATGAATAGCCCAAGGAAAAATGTTTTCTGTAAAAAGCAATTCCATCATCTTAAAAACCCTTCTAAACTTAAATTTACTGGAGTTATGTTTGGATAGCTTCAACAGTAAAGCATGACATGCTTGACCATAATAAAGTATGATACAAAATATTTACGTGTATGTTCATTTAGGAAGATACAAAATAATATCTAGTACATATGCTGTGTATGGGATAATGAACTCAAGGGGCTAATAATGAACTGATTTTTTTTTTAAACACTATTATATACACAAACCTGGTTTCTGAGGATTCCTTGGAGGCAGCTATAAACTGTTGGAGGTTTGTGGACATTAGGTCCTAGACAATGAGAACAAAAGAAGATCATTATTCTTTCAGGCCATGGTAAATCATAACACTTTTGTATAGAGAAGGTACAGAAATGGGAATGATTCAAATATCAGGAAGAGGAAGTTAATCATTATTTCACGGTTACAGCATGTTAAAAGAATGTTGGCCCTTTCGTGTTAATTTTAATCTCAAATGCATACCATGATTTCTGTTAATTCAACATCCATTAATGAAAAAGAGACAAAAAGACAATATCCTCATAGCTGATCCATGTTGTATTCATTTAGACAGGATCCGGAAGCAGATACATAGACTGTGACCTTAATGGTGCTCTTGACTTTGATGATTTATGCATGGTGAGTCCACTTACTTTGATTATTTATCCAAAACAACCACATTATAAGTAACAAAGTCATCATGCTGGCATTTTATCTACAGCTTGAACCAATGCCTATTTTGGAATGTTGGCATAGTCTGGAATTTCACAGGACAGTAATACATCCTCTGTGTGTCTTCTGTACATGGTCATCATATCAGAGCTAAAGGCTAATTACACTCCTAGATAAATGACCCTCTTAACCGTTTGAAATATTTTGAATCTAACACCATGACGGGTTGTCCATTATCTCCAACGCCTCCCCTTGGGCACAGAAGGAGTGCAGTTATCTGTGTACATCGGTCAGATCTCTGCAGCTCAGGCTCTGAGGCACCAAACAGGAAGTGAGGAGCACTGGTCGCTTCCTGTGGTGCACCAGGAGTGGGAAAAAATTATTATCTGCCCATCTCTTGGACAGGACTGCTTCTTTGCCCTATAATAGACAGACCACTAAGTACCTTACTGTTTACTTGGCCTGCTAGGAATCTGTGCATTAAGATTGTCATACTGAAACATGTTCAAGTTTGCTCATGAGTATGATCAGAGGAACATAAACAGATCTGGACGGTTTCTTAAAGGGATAGCTTACCCAAAAAAAATTAAGTCTGTAATCAAAGTAAATGGTGACTGAGGCAAACATTGTGTAAAACAGTTTTGACCCATAATCAGTATTACTTTGCATGCAGAAGTCTACTGAAGAGAAGACCTCTAAAGCCTCTACAAAGCTCTCAGAACTTAATCGGCTTGCAAGAAAGGATTTTATTATAGTTTTGTTGAGGGTGGGTATGGAGAATGTCTTTCCTTCAGGGAAGAATTGACTCTGTAAGTAGTTTTTCCTTGGTAAATGTGCAACTACTGGAAGCAAATACACTCATTGAGTAATCTGTTTTAACTATATACGAGGGTTAAAATAAGCAAATCTGCTCTGCGATGAAAGTTGATGTTTAACTTTGTGTCGTATGAAGTCATGTCACACATTTAACCAGTGACACTGGAATGGTCACCTGGCATTTTGCCACCTAATCACAGCAATGCTTTGAACAAGAATACTCTTTGGATAATGAAAACATCAGTAAATACATAACATAGAGCTGAAGATGCTTGTTACCTGATTAAAGTTCTCTACTGATGGAGATGACCTGGAGCGAAAGTGCCGAGGAACTGGACATTCTTCGCTACGGTCCAGCAGATCCTCTGCTGAAGCGGACCTCCCTGAGCTTCTGGTTGAGGTGGCTTTCTCAAAAAATGCCTCCAGGTGCTGAGGATGGGGATGTCTGGCTGGGCCTGGGATCTGTGTAGTGATGGGATTCTTGGTCTCTGGTTTTGAATATTCATGACTTATGCCTTGTGACTGATGGTTAATGGGGAAGAACTCAGTCCGTGTGTGATTTTGGGTGGTCCTGGTTGGATAAAAGGAGCTTTGCATTCCTGCTGGAAGGGTGGATGCTTTATGAACACCCCCAAAGAAGCCATCGTAACCTGGCTCTTGCGAAGAGCACACACTTGGGGTTGAGGTGAGACTCCGTGAGTCAGTGGAAGAGGAAGAAGCTGACTGTAGATATGCACTATGTGGGCGGTTTGGATGTCCATCTATTCTTCTACCTGTTTTGCGTTCCATGTACTCAACAAGGGCATCTTGCTGCATCTGCTTCAAATCTGATCTGGAGGAGGCAAGTCTAGGGTTAGCGTTACGATTAGCCACTTGCTCAAACATCCTGCGCCGGTCGGCAACACTTGTCTCACTTGACAAAAACTGCTGCTGAAACTTCCTCTCAGCCTGACTGATTTCCTGAGTCAGCACGCCAACTTCATGCATGTTTTCAGGCTCAGAGTAAGATCGTTTTTTCTTCTCCATTGTAAATCGTTTGCGTCCACAAATCCGCATGACTGGGGGTCCCACGGCTGGGACACTTGGGAGATTAGGAGGAGTGGTTCCATTCGATACCTCAACAGGAACAACATGTCGTTCTTTTGGAGTGTGTGGGGATGTAGCAGGTTTGAGACTTGTATCAGGTACTTTTCTCTCTAGGGACATGTGTTTATCTGGCACTGCTGGAGGATTAATGCTAAGGTCACTTCTTCTGAATGAAGTAGACCTCAGCACTTTAGACTGAGCATCTTTAACGCTGTCTCTATATGCTCTGTTAAAATATGTATCCTGGATGGTGGCCAGGATATTATGAATGTCACCTTTACCTTGGTAGCCATTTTCCTCACCAAGCTGGAAGGTGCTCTTATTCCTCTGAAGGGTGATGGCAGGGTCTTGTGGATGATGATGACGGGTATGGTCACTACTTCCACGTCTCATTCGTGAATCCTGCTGCACCTCTATGTGTCCATCATAACTTGCCATGCTGGAAGCACTCTGAGTTCTCCCATAATGGACAGAGATGTTGCTTCTCTCTAACATGTTGCGCAAATCTTCCGTGCTAGAGATGGAACAGTTTTCACTGGAAAGTCTTGGTGCTTGGCTTTGACTAGAACTATGATTGGAGATGATGCTATGACTGCGAGGTTTAACTTGCTGTCTCTCAAAATGACTTACTTTCTCCAACACAGACATGGTACGTTCACTCTGGACACTGCATTGGCTAGCTGTACTTTCGGGACTGGCACATCGTTGAACCTCGGCAAGTGCATTCTCCAGTCTGGTCAGAGGGTGATCCATGTCATGACCTCTCTGTTGGAGAGCACTAGAGTCACTGTAGTGCCTTAATGGTTTAAATATGTGGTCACCTCCTTGTGTCTGGACTAAGTTTCCTCTGTATATTTGGGCAACTTGACCCTGTGCAACTTTCTCATCTGAGTAAAGAGGGTCAGGATCAGTGTTTTGTTCTTCATCTTTAGGCTGCCTGTAATTGTTATAAACTTCCAAGCCATGCGAGAGCCTAGATCTTTCTCTTCTTGGCTGGACAGGTGTGTAAGGATCCCTTCTCTCCAGGACTACAGATGATGCTGGTGTCTTCTGCTCTTGTGGCTTCAAGTGAGATCCGTAAAAAACAGATTTGACTTGAGTGTCATCTTGAATGATATCGGACAGCTTAGGTTGTGCAAAAATGTGGGGTTGGACAGGGCTTAGGCTTGGAGCATGGCTTTGGTATCCATTTTCAACCATGACCCTGTCCTCTCTTTCTAACCCCCCTAAAAGGTCACAATGAGGGTTGAGCTTGCTCTCCTTAGCCAGTGCTGGGTACACACTACCAGAGCTAGGGTTACTGGTTGGAATTTGTGCAAAATGTGTCTCGGGTGGTGGAACAGGGTAGATGCTGGAGGGTAACATGAGGCGGCCAGGCTGTGCGGCCTGAGGAAAACCCTGTTTGGGTTTGGTGGTGGGGCTACTTTCAGGGCTTTTCTCAATCACAGTGTGCAGCTGACCTTCAGCTCCAAATGAGGACTTTCCTGAGGCAACAGAACCACTTGAGTGATTCCAGGAACCCTTGTGAAGTGCTCGCTGTGACCGAGCATGTTCAAGACTCGACCAAGAGTTGGGCCGTTCATGATTGCGAAATGCTGCATAGCTGTCACTGCGTAATGGAGGTGCTGGTGCCCCCTTTAGGTTTTCGTTGGAATGCCGGTTGTGTGTTGGATCCCAGACTGGCCCAACACTGTGGCGTTGTGTGTAGGTGGTGCCTCCACTGCTTCCACTACTACCACTACTACTGCTGCCACGATGACAGATCAAGCCCTGGACATTCCCACTTCTAGACTGTGTTCTGCTTTCATTGGTTCTCATCAGTGCAGCAGAGGTGACCTCATGCTCTTCAGACACACCCTGTTGGGGGCCATAGACGGTGCGCATGTAGCGTATATCTGCCTGCTGCATCCCTTCTTTCTGTGGAACATTCTCCATGGAATATGACCTCTCCTTGTTAAACGATGGTGCAGCCGCAAGGTACTCTGGGATACTAGAGCTGGTAGAGAATGAACTGTATGCAGAATCACGCTTGCTGTGCAGGTGATCAATGCTGCTGGAGGATTTGGAGGACGACAGTTGATGGCAGGAGCTATAGACTGGGTGAGTGTGGTCTAGGCTCTCCATGCTGCCACGGGAACTGTATTGATCTGGGCTCTTCCTAAGGAATCCCGTACCATACCCTGATAGGTCTGTGGTGGAGGCACTGCAGGTAAGGAAAAACCAAGAGAAAGTCAAGTAATATACTGTGAACAATCAGAAACAAATAGTTCTACAGCTCTAAGTTGTTTGAAATAAAAGTACTTACTGATCTTACATGATCTTACACTAGAAATTCTGTAAACTTCCCATCTCAGGTTAGGTAAAATTTATCATAGGATATTTGTATATTACGAGATAATTCAAGAAGTTTATTCACAAGATAATTCGTGTTCATGATAATCAATGAGCATGCATTGCAATTAATTATTTCTGGAATTAGTAAGTAAAAAACAGAAAAACAGACCAAAGAACGCCTCTAAAAAGTGTTTTATTGGATAAAAATATCACTTGGGAAATAAGATACTATTGTGCTTTGTGTTCTCTTTCTAAGCCAGGGGTTGGCAACCTTTGGCATGCGTGCCACCATTGGCATGTGGAGGGGTAATCTCTGGCATGCAAGCAACGGCGAGAGAGGAGTAGACGATTTTATTTACATAAATTCTGCACCTGTATTCCAATCTACATTTTGATGTAATCCTTACTCATGATCACGCAGCGTGTTTTTATGAGGCTAAACAAATAGTTAAAATATGTGACGAGACTGCGGTATACCCAACAGACTCGTGCAGCGTGTGCAAGCCATTCGTGCATCACAAGCTGGCAGCGCTTCACTTTCGGTTATCGCACGAGTATATGCACCTGCTTTGCTTTGGTCAGGCTGTGTGGATGACAGCCTACTAGAGTTGTGGTACTCGAGTCCAAGTCACGAGTCCAATTTTAATGGACTTGGACTTGTCACAGACTCGGATGCATTTTTACTCAGACCTGACTCGGACTCGAACCTTTCAGACATGGGATTTTTTTCAGAGTCCGGCCGAGTCCATGGCATTTGTAATGCAATCAAAGACAAACAAACAAAAAATAACATAACATAGGGTGATCATACGTCCTCTTTTCCCCAGACATGTCTTATTTTTCAGACCTGAAAAAAGCGCATGGCCGGGATTCCAAAATTGCTTCTAAATGTCCGGGATTTGGCTTTGTCTTCATATTGATGTGCTCTCTACAGTTAGTACTATCATATATTCTGTGTTTTTGATGCAGTGCATCAGGTTTCACATGTATATGTCCTTACGTGTGAATATTCTGGCTGAGAGCAGCAGTGCGCACTCTTTCAAAGTATCCGCACCCGTGCTGTATGTGTGTGCGGGAAAGAGATCGCCATCGAAGCCTCCACACAAGCTATGTCTCCTATATAACACGCTCAACAAGCCACGTGATAAGATGCGTGGACTGACGGTCTCAGATGTAGAGGCAACTGAGATTTGTCCTCCACCACCCGGATTGAGTCACTACGCCACCACGAGGACTTAAAGCGCATTGGGGATTGGGCATTCCAAATTGGGGAGAAAAGGGGAGGAAAAAAAAAAAGTTCCCCAATTTTGCAAATTATTAAATAGAACATGTTTTATCAGACTCGCACTTACTACGCAAAGTCATTTCTAATGAAAATTTTGAATATATTGAGACAAAATCGAATTTACTATGTATCAGGGACATTTTAACTAATATGACGGATTAAATAGACCATGATGGAAATTGTACAACTCAGTCCGTCACGTATTTGTAGCGCAACATCTGTGTGTTTCCTGTAAGCCCGGCACTTGCGTTTCAATCAGAAAATACAATGAAGAACACAAGTGAGGGGAGAAGTCTTTATTCACCTATTATCCATACTAAATATAATGCAAAAAGTACGAAAGGTCACCCCAAGGTGTGTTAAATCTTGACTTTAGGGAAGTAGGCTACACTTGGACACAGCAGGAGGACTGAAAAGTGTGAAATGTAGTACTGTAGTATATATATATATATTTTTATTTTTTTTTTAATGTAAATTTTTATTTAAATCTGATCTTTTCTTTGTTTTTTGCATTTATACTGACAAATAGTTTTTCTTAATTATGAAAGTTAAAATAAGCATAAAATCTTGATGTTGACTTCACGGTTACAATTTTAATTCTGATTATCGAACAGATTAATTCGGTCTTCAGTAAGACTCGGCCCCTTTTGGACTCGGACTAGATTGTTTAAAGTCTCGAACTTGACTTGGACTTGACAAAGGTGGACTCGAACCCAACACTACAGCCTACATTGTTTCATTAGTTTCTTTTTGCACATCATGTAATAAAGGAAACCACAATTAATCCTTGAGATTTCCAACCCAGCATACAGGAACACCCTACTTAAACCATGGTCACACTCAAAATGACATTAAATGATTAAAAGAGAAAACATAGTGGTGGTGGCGTAGTGGGCTAAAGCACATAACTGTTAATCTGAAGGTTGCTGGTTCGATCCCCACAGCCACCACCATTGTGTCCTTGAGTAAGGCACTTAACACCAGGTTCCTCCGGGGGGATTGTCCCTGTAATAAGTGCACTGTAAGTCGCTTTGGATAAAAGCATCTGCCAAATGCATAAATGTAAATGTACATAAGCCCACATCGTGGGGTTCAAATATCTAATAAAAAAAAATAACTAGGAATAAAATAGGAGTTTGCAGGTGTGATTCACTGAAAAGGGCTAAATAGTTGATTGACTAATGCCAGCCTAAGTCTTGCCACACTTTAATAGTGTTTTCTTCCCATTCAGCTGATGAAAACACGCTGCGTGATCATGAGGAAGGATTACATCAAGATGTAGATTGGCATGCAGGTGCAAAAACATATAAAAAAAAGCCTGCTCCTCTTTTCCTGTTGCTTGTGTGATTTAAAAAAAAATGGCACACCATGTCAAAAAGGTTGCCGACGCCAGGTCTAAGCTTAATTAGTAGTGGTTACAGACTTGGATAGACATCAAATACATTGATTTACTGCATCTAAAGAAATAATCTTGGGGATCATTGTCATTCTTTGTGTTTACTTTGTGTCTCAACCATTTACCAGAAAGATTAGATTACATCTGATAAGTTGAACTCTGTCTGGCGCATTTACAAACTTGATAAATAATATTTAGTGTTGACAGTGAAATCACAAGGGTCCTAGTAAATTTGTATCAAAGTTGACTTTTATTTCTCTCTTTCCTGGTTTATGCTGATGCAAATACAAAATTATAATTTGGGGTTTTCTTTCCCTCGTTAGATCTATTTACACTACTCATCAAATATGGGAATTTGCTAAAAGGTTAGATTTGTTTTGTTTTTTTGAGTGTGTGTGGGACAGTGATGCCCTGGGTCTGCTTATGCGACTGTCCTTTCATGGGTATTTGGTTGCCAGAGCTGGACTAGTTTTGCTGGCATCAGACGCTGGTATTTCTGCTGGCATAATTAACATGATGTCACTGACCCATTGTCAACAGCTCTGCAGTCACCCTTCTTAAAAACTGGATCACCCAATCACATGTCAGTCCATGAAACAATGACCAATGGGTCATCAGAATGTGGATCTCTATTGGTGTAGCCCATGGTGACCATCGCTATGAGAAGCTTTGCAGGGTTGTTGAGGGAGTTTCATCCCAAAGAATGTTTTTTCCACTAGGCCGTGCGTCAATGCTTTGCTCCCTGGTCCTTTTCAAACACACACATTTTTTTCTCTCAGTGTCATCTTTGATGGTCCTTCAACAGTCTGGTCTTAATACGGCGATAATGACCGAGATAACAAGCACACACAACATAAATCCTGTTATAGCAAAAATATCTAAAAGATTTTTGGGGAAAGTATATAGGAAACTACATAACGAGAGTGTCCATTGCTGATGCTACACAACAGTAAACTGTAAGAAGAAAGACACCGAACACCGACTTATTTCAGGACCCACACACTGTCTGACTGACACATGACTGCCTTCAAATGCTCACACACTTATTTGAGCACGTACTCTTATACTTTTTACGTTGATATGGACAATAAATCCATTTAAAATTGTAATATATCCTAGTGTGATTATTAAACTGCAAAATGCTGCAACCCTAGTCTGCATTCGAACTACTTGCTTTAAAAGACTATGTGAAGCAAACTGCTCAAACACACTGGAAACTACAAAGACATCAACAATTATTTGCGTTGTATGAGATGACAAAGTAGAGCACTAAACCACTGTGAAGCGCATATTTCATGTAGACTATATATTTATATAATTAAATCACAGCATTATCACTTGGGCCATGTAACAAACTGTTTATGCATAAGAAAAATGTAAAGGTGGACTCTGTTTCTATTTGTGCCTTCTTGGACTTACACTGACACCTACTGGCTTGGATGCAGCATCGTACAGTTTCAGTTGCCATTGTAGAAATTTAGTATTCATAGTCAGCCATGATTACTTAAATCAATGAGTGAAAGTGTCAAATAACAGGATGGTTACTGAAATTAAGTCAGTTGTATTCAGCTGGTCATGTGATTCTAACATGAAATCCCCCATGTATGTATCGTCTCTGTGTAGAATAAAACAGCTTTTTTCATAGAGAAAAAAATCATAGAAGCCTTTATTATGGTCACACATTATACATATTTTTTTTTTGCATATATACCCATGTATATATATATATATATATATATGCAAAAAAAATAAAAAATATGTATAATGTGTGTAAAATTGGAGTCTTCATTGTAATATGAGTGGCCATGATTTACTACATATATTGCTAAATTACAATTCATGTCTTTAGGAGGTACTGAGAGCACCTTTAAACTTCCATTATAAACGTGTCAAAATAAAAGCTCACATCAAAATAAAACCATGTTCAAAATAAAAGCTAGGTGCCTGAAATTGAAGAAATTGCAACAGAATTATATTACACCTGTATAGTAAGATAGTGTAGTAATACTAAATGTAGTAATATTAATAATAATAATAAATAATGATTAATGAATATATGACAATATAATAATAACAATTAAGCAATAATTCAACAGAACACATTTGAAGAATATTAGAAACATATCTTAGCTCAGTAGGTCCTTATAATGCAAGTGGATGGTGATCCGATCTTTGAAGCTTCAAAAATCACAGTCAGCATAAACACCATCCATAGATTAGAACCAGAGGAGCAATTAACCAGATTTTTAATGAAAAGCATATTAAACTACTGTGAACTAGCCTACAAACAGTCACTCTGTGGTCACCGGCTTCCTGAAATGTTCTGTCAAAATAAAAGCCCCTGTTTTTAAAGTTAAGAAATGATGACTGAAATACATTACTAATGTATAATAAATTTCTACTAATTATAATGATTATTTGTTAGTCTAATAATAATAATTATTGTTATGTTATTATTTTTGTTTTAATATTTTAATCGTTTATATAAAAGTTCAATAATATTTAATTTAACTGTGCTAAAAAATAAATTAAAAAAATTACAAATTGAAAAGTGGACTGATATTCTTTTACAACTGAACAAAAAAAGAGGTCTGAATCCATTTAGAGTACATGTAAGGCGCTCTGTGCTCGCTCCACTAATTTCCTCTCCTACACAGAATAACAGATGTGTTGCATTCGTTTCGGTTTGGTAACATGCAGTGAGTGTGTTCTAGCACTCTAAATTAACATTAATTGGCCTCTACAAGTTATTACACAAATCTAAAACAACCCAATGGCACCAGGTTTTTGTGGACAGAAGAGGAGATGAGAGCATTTCACCATATTTGGAATAAGGTGCTCATTCAAAGGCTATTGCTAACGTGACTTCACACAGAAAGTTCCAGCAGTTTTTTAACCAGATCTCACAGCAATGCCATGTTAAGATATTAATTGAGAAATTGTATGTGTGTCATAATAATAATAATATAGTTATTACTATGATATGATATCATTAATATTACATAGTCATTAAAATATAATTGTAATATAGTTCTGTAATTTCTTAATGTAGTAATAATAACAACCATGACTATTATTCAGTATTATATTACAATAATATACAGTATTATTCATGTTGACCGACTCCAAAAAAGTGGGCCCCATCACAAAGTGCACAGTCTGATTCTGTAGGTTGATGGGGACTGTTAAAAGCATATCTCAGTCAATCTAACATCTTGTTTAAAAATGGAGGACAAAAGAAAGGAACTGCTCTTAAACAGGACAGGTTAAAGGATCCCTAGTCTGCAGGTGTGCTAGTGTGTGTGTGTGTGTGTGTAAGATTTGTGCTGACCTGGAATGATAGCTCTGGTGCCAGGGGGCTCCCACACCACCCTGGGTGACTTGCATCATGCTGTCCGAGTCCTGAGGGCCCTCGTCCAGCTTCGTAGAGTGCCAGGAATGAGGTCGAGAGCCAGGCTCACTTTGTCTGAGAAAGAGATATAGACAGACAGATCAAAACACATGCAAGCACACAGGTGAAAGAAATACATGCAGTAAATGCAAACACACGTTCACATTGATACACACATAAAGCCGTACACAAACACACCCTTAATAATGAACCCCATTTTAAAAAACAGGTTTAAAAATCCATGCATGTTTTTTACAATACTCAAGAATGCAATATAAAAAACGTACTGTTCATGTGAACACAAATGTAACAGTATCTGATTTATTTCATTTTAAATAAAGTTAATTAAATAGTAAAAGTAGTTTAAAGTAAACACTAAAGACTAAATTGGAAGCTGATCGTCAATGCTTCAAAGAAAAATGGATCAAAACATCCTTGAAGAATGTGGCACTGAGGTGGCCTAATAACCAGAACCTCAAATAAATACTTTAGACAGATTGTGCCATCAAATGCACTCTTATCCGCTCAACCAAATTTCGGTTCACATTTTAGAATGTTCCGAATGGATGAGAAAGAAAACATTATTGTGCGTTTTATACACAAAAATGAACGAAATCTAGAATGGTCCTGAAAAACCTGTAATGGCCCTGAACCTCTAGGATGTGTGATTTGTCAACTTTATTTAGGAAATATTTATTCCTGATTATGAGAAATAAAACATTTGCAGGGTTGGAAGCAAATGTCTATTTTTGGTTTTCACATAGCGTTCTGTAGTGTGTTGTGGAAACATGGTAAAAATGCCACCATTGTCTGGAACAAAAACATTTTTGGTTTCAAGCAGTGTGGAACATAATGAATGTTTCTCATCAAATGGTCAACAGACTGTCTGTACCTACTGCTGCTCCAGACATTTGAAAAACGCACACGCTCTCACACACACACACACGCACACGCACACGCTCTCTCTCACACACACACACAAGCACACACACACACACACACACACACAAGCGCACACACACATACACACACACAAGCACACACACACACACAAACACACACACACACACAAGCGCACACACACACACACAAGCACACACACACACACACAAGCGCACACACACATACACACACACACAAGCGCACACACATACACACACATACACACGCACACGCTCTCTCTCACACACACACACACACACATACACACACACAAGCGCACACACACACACACACACGCTCTCTCTCACACACACGGACACACACACACACGCTCTCTCTCTCACACACACACACACACGCTCTCTCTCTCACACACACGCGCACGCACACACACACACACACGTAAAATGCCACTCAAAGACATTGTCTGTGCCAGTTTGTGCCCAACCAGTCTTGAGTCTGCAGACCAAAGTGACCTAATAAGGTCTTAATGATAGTGTGAGATCAGTAACAGGTGAGACAATCCCAGAAACATTGAACTCCTTCAGCTGAGTGGGCAAATCTAGCACATACCTATTTTAGAGCTGTACAATATAATCTTCCCATATTAGAAATTTGATTCGCAATACTGTACACATTTCAACTTGATTTTGAACATTTGCTTGCCTTTGTACAACTCGTCACCACAATGCATTAGAGGTCAACCAATTTTGCCGATAACTTAGGTGGTGGCAAAAGCCGATAACTGATTAATTGGCCGGTAGTTTTTAAAATTGATTTATAGAAATGTCAAAAACATTTTTTTATCGTTTCCTTACTATGACGGGCACAGAGTCCTTAATAAATAAAATACCAGATGCAGTTTATTGTTCAACCAAAATCCCCAAAATAACCAGAAAACAATTTGGTGCATAATGTGGGACTTATAATATTAACAATCCCCAAACTCTCTTATTTTGAAATGATGAAAAACTATCTCCATAGATTTTTTCAGATAACTATAGATCCAAAACGCAACAATCGGCACCAATAAATCGGTAAAACCGATATATCGGTCAACCTCTATTTAGCATAGTTGCCAAGATGTTGCTGAGTGGTTGTTAGCATGTTTCTATGTGGTCCCTCAGGTTTTCTAGGTTGTTGCTAGGAGGTTTCTTCCTGGCCCAAGTCTCTATGATATTCTGGTCTATAGATATATTATGGTCATGGATGAGGGTTGGATAGTACATCTTACAATCGTGGTACATTTTTGTACACTGGTTTTGTCTTCCACAAAGCTGTTCCTTGATATTCAGACAGATCACATTTCTCAGGTCAATGGACTACCTTAGCTTCAACAAAAGATGTAACAACCCACTCAGCTGAACTTTGACCTTGCTGAATGGAGACAGCTCAGACATTGCATCCGTGAAACATCTGGCTTTCATGAAGTGTTGCTATGGAAGCAACTCTCTTATTGTTTTAAACACCTTCTTCCAAGGGGCCGCTCCTTCTCAAAAGGTCAGAGTTGTACAGTGTTTGATATAACTCCCACATTTGTCTAATTCCTACTAGAGAATGGCGATTGATTTTTTTATTTTTTAGTGACCTATCCATTTAACACCACGGTCCTTCAAAGCACCATGCGGACAGCAGATAGCGTTTATGCCCTCCTTATGAAGTTCCGAACCTACTGTGGTTTAATCTAAGAGAGTGAACAGGAAACACAGATCTAGAACAACTTATCTAGATCCAAAAAAACATGCAAGCAGCCATATCATTTAGGGAGGATAATTATGCTGCATTTATGGAATAGTTGCAGTATGCAGTTCAGATTGTGGTTTCTTGCCATGGCTGATCAAGCAAATACCTGATCAGCAGGATCACAAAATTATTTCATACAATGTTGCAATCAAAATACAAAAATGAAAGGGCCATGCAGAGTTAAGAACAGAAAAAAACAGAAACAAAGAAAAATATCTTAACTTAATACACCAAGGTAAATGCACAAAACTAAGCAATTCACATTAGTCCAACTTTTATCCAGAGCAACTTAAAGTATGCTTATTACAAGGACAATCTTGTAAAACCTGTGGTTAATCACCTTGCTCAAGGCACAAGGATAATAGTTCATGGAGCTCAAACCAGTAGCCTCCAGTTACCTACCCAAGCCCTAAGTTACTAAGCCATACCACCCAGTAAAAAATACAGCATGTACCATAAGCCTTCATTTTTTTCCATATTTTGTTACATTGCAGCTTCATGCTAAAATGCTTTAAATTACATGCGCTTTTTAATAAATTTGCAAAGTTATCAAAAATCTGTTTTTTGCATTGTCATTATGGGGTATGGAGTGTAGATTGATGTGGGAAAAAAATAATTTAAAGCATTTTAGCATAAGGCTGCAACATATCAAAATGTAAAAATACTTTATGAATGCACGGTATATCTCCAAGCTTAAAGCACAGTACAAGCATCAACTGACCTCCCTAAGTCTGCAACGTTCTCATCAAACCATTGTTTCCTTGGTATCTAGTGATACATCTTCTCATATTGAGCACCCAGCAACTGTTACCTTGCAGTAAGCCTCAGCACTTTAGAGAATAGTCCAGTGGTCAGACCATTGACACTGGTCTCGGATGGTGTTTTGCACAGCACCCCATCCGATCTTCCAAGAATTGATTTCTGCTTCCTCTGTAACTTTTTGCGGTAAAAGGCCTCAAGCAGCTCCATGGTGTCTCTCCCGTCTCCCAATAAACTCAAGAGTCAAATAAGAAGCGGCGGGAAGGGTTGGAGGGGTATGGTACAACGACGCAAAGATCGCTAAAGCACGTAATTAAACATCATTAAAATGACATGATAAGGCCTTAAATAAACATCCTGCCCTCGCCAGCCCAGTACTGGGCACTCAGAACAAACATATTTTTCACTTTGTAAGCTAGTCGGAGAGGAAGAGAAGAGAAGAAGCAAAAGAAAGAGAAGAAACAGGGATAGAAGAAAGAGGTAATTGTGGAAAACATGACAATTACAAGAGAACTGCATAAAGGAAACGTCAAAGCTGGAAAGGAAAAGTCAAATAAAAAGTAATTTAATAAAATGCCTCATTTAGGGTGGTTTACCCACTGATAGCCAGGAGCAAATGTTAACAAATAATAGCATGTGTTCATAATACAAAACAATGACTTCACTTTATCTACATCTTCTTTTCCCTTCTTTTTCTCCCTCTTCATCATTATGATAATACTTTTAACATGTGATCCCAGACAAGTCAACAAACCATTGCATACCCAGAGGGCGTAATGTGTACAGGAGAGCTACAGAGCTCCATTATCAGGGCCTGTCAGAGGGTCGCTTTCATGTGCCGGGGACAGCCATCTCCGGGCCTCACCTGTCATTATAATGGACTTGAGCAATGTGGTGACATATTGCTTGTGTGCAAGTCGGAATTGGAGATTTCTTTCTCAAATACATCACAGAGTGGTGACACTTCATTCAGCTCGGGTACAATAACTGCAGATTTCTGTGGCTTCACATCATTCCACCTATCTCCCAGGAGACCCCAGGATATTCCCTACTAGCCACACTCTCATGGTAAACTGACCCAAGGGGATCTAAAGGGTCTGACCCACAAAAATCCCCTACCCAAAACAGTCTCTCTCGTGTCTGTTCGTCGCCTCCCTGGCTGGGCCAGACTGCGAAGGGTGTGTCGAACTGCAGAAACCTTATCTGATCCTTAGAAAAGCAGCTTGTCAACTACACTAATCGGTTTTATCTGAGAGGAAACTGAAATTAGAGAATTGTATTAGACTTTGGGATGGGGGGCTGTCTGTATGAATTCTAGCAATCACAGCACAGAGGTGTTTGTTGAAAAAATGGTAAGATGTAGATACAGATAGAGAAATGTACCTCGCTGGTGATGGGAAAGTACATACTTCTGCAAATGTAGTAATATATTATTGAAGTATTGGGACAAGACTGCATCTTGACACCATAGAGTTCTTTGTTATCTACTGCTTGCATTACATGTGTATAGCGAAATAATCGCATTGTATAGTCCACCAGAACCAACACAAAGTGATGCCCGTGTGCCATCCACTCTAATGATTTTCGCACGGCAACAGTTTTGAGGAGATCGGCGCCAAAATCTGAAATCGTAGGCATATCAGAGCTCGCTCCTGTGAGCGACGAACGCAATGTATGAACTATCAAAGACACAATCGAAGAGAAGCACCGACCAGGGTGGGAAATTAGCACCCGCCACCCGCCGAGGGCGGGTACTTTTTCAATGTGGCGGGTCACTTTGCCGTGTATACCAGCCACAGTGGCGGGTGGATTATAATAATGCGTTCGCACCAAAAGCGAATACAGTTTGCAAAAATTCGCATCCACCGAGGGACCAGGACAGGACCACCAGACGCACGTAAACGCGTCTTTACGTTGACTTAACATTGAATGTATTAAGTAGTAACCAATAAACAAGCTGCGAGTGATTTCATTGTACGGATTGGACAGCCTTTGTCAAAGAATGCGGTTGCTAAGTAACAATAATACACTTTTTTCGAGTAACTCTTTTGATTGGTTTTCAGCGCTGTGTGTCACGGCGCTGAAGATACCGTTATACTGTATAACTTATACACATAGCTAAGCTGAGAATAAATTTTTTTTAAAGTGTGTATATACATAGCTGAGCTGAGCTGGTGCAGAAGAAAGGGAAATTATTTTTTAAAATGTGGCGACATATTCCCGGTGTTAGGAGGCCCGCAGCGGAGTCAGCAGTTATAAATGAACAACTACAAACTGAGGGCGAAGTAAAGAAAACGAAAAGGTACTTTTCTAACAAGTGGCGCATTGATGACAAAGGGAAACCGAGGGAATGGTTATCCTACCTTCCCGACGACCAGTCTATGCACTGCACTTACTGTCGAACCTACGCGTCAGCAGAAAATGTAAATAATTTGTTCGTAAGAGGGACGTCTAATCTTAAATTAGAGGCAATAAAAGACCACGAGTCTTCCAAGTCGCATATTAAGTGCACTGCCATACAGCTGGCGAAGACGGGACCCCAGGAGCAAAAGTGGCTGGTAAAAAATATAAGTGGCTGGTAAAATTGGGCATCCACCAGCCACTGTGGCTGGTGGACAAAAAAGTTAATTTCCCACCCTGGCACCGACGCATCGCCGTTGTCAGCGAGATATCTAGAATGTTAAATATCTTGACCTGCAATTCCAAGTCTTGCAATGTGAAATATGTTTTGACTGAATACAACTGCAGTGTTGACCTACAGCCAATAAGAGAGCAAGAAACGGGGCACGGGAAGTTTCAGTGGGAGGAGTCCTGATGTACCTGCAACAGAACATCAACTAGAATGGCTGCGGTATCAAGAAAGTCTCATTAGACTGAAGAAATGGAGGAAATTCGTCATGTAATTTGAAAATGCTACAACTTCCATGACAAGACAGACAGTTGCGTAATATGAACGGTACCACGATCCGACGTCTGCGAAAGTCATGTAGAAGGCATAATACCCCGACAGGTCCATGCTAATTCTTTCGAATATGACCTTCAGGCATCAAACAGCTCTCTAATTAAATAAACGTTGTCACAAATTGACCTACCAGCCATGTACAATGACTCATCAGAATGGATGACCTTACCCAAAACTCTTACCAGTCTAGTGGCCAATACCTTAGAGAACATTTAGTCACGAAACAGCAAGGACACAGGTAGCCATCTTTTTATATTATTAAGGTCACTTTTCTTGGGCAGAAGAGGAAGGAACACTTATTGACAACTGACTGGCAGAAGCTCTTTAGCTAAACTGTCATTGAGGACATCCAACAGATCCTTTCCAGTAATATCTCAAAAAGCCTTAGAAAATCCAACTGGGATTCCATCTATCCCATGAACCTTTCCATTCTCCATGCCTTGGAGAGCTTAATAAAGTTCTCCCATTTATCTCTCTTTAGTGCTTCAATAGATATTCAGAGACTTTTGGCAACTCTACGCTCACAACCATAGAGAGTTTCAGACAGAAGAAGAATTTGTATGGGACATCCATTTGATCTATACTCAAAAATCGTGACCTTACCAGCACGGCCTGTGCCTTGATTCTCTGTAGGTCAGACAAAGCAGATCTTTTTTTTTTTTATATAAATAAAGGATTCAATGTTGTTTTGATTTCCAGTCGACTGTGCCAATTCTAGAAATGGGAAAATATGGTTCCCACATTTTGGTTTGATATACACTCACCTAAAGGATTATTAGGAACACCATACTAATACTGTGTTTGACCCCCTTTCGCCTTCAGAACTGCCTTAATTCTACGTGGCATTGATTCAACAAGGTGCTGAAAGCATTCTTTAGAAATGTTGGCCCAAATTAATAGGATAGCAATGTGATGGAGATTTGTGGGATGCACATCCATGGCACGAAGCTCCCGTTCCACCACATCCCAAAGATGCTCTATTGGGTTGAGATCTGGTGACTGTGGGGGCCATTTTAGTACAGTGAACTCATTGTCATGTTCAAGAAACCAATTTGAAATGATTCGAGCTTTGTGACATGGTGCATTATCCTGCTGGAAGTAGCCATCAGAGGATGGGTACATGGTGGCCATAAAGGGATGGACATGGTCAGAAACAATGCTCAGGTAGGCCGTGGCATTTAAACGATGCCCAATTGGCACTAAGGGGCCTAAAGTGTGCCAAGAAAACATCCCCCACACCATTACACCACCACCACCAGCCAAATTGAACAGTTGTTCCTAATAATCCTTTAGGTGAGTGTATGATATGAGGTTCACAATTTGAAATAATAACCCTTAAACTATAAAATATGACAAAACATTGTTTATTTTTTGAAAAATGCCCATTATAATTTTTCATCTAAATATAGTTCTTCTTTTTTATCCCTTTTCTCCCAATTTGGAATGCCCAATTCCCACAACTTAGTAGGTCCTCGTGGTGGCACGGTTACTCACCTCAATCCAGGTGGCGGAGGACAAGTCTCGGTTGCCTCCACTTCTGAGACCGTCAATCCATGCATCTTATTATGTGGCTCGTTGTGCATGACACCGCGGAGACTCACAGCATGTGGAGGTTCATGCTACTCTCCTTACCACGTGCCCCATTGAGAGAGAGAACCGCTAATCGTGACCACAAGGAGGTTGCCCCATGTAACTCTAGCCTCCCTAGCAACCGGGCCAATTTGGTTGCTTAGGAGACCTGGCTGGAGTCACTCAGCACACCCTGGATTCGAACTCATGACTCCAGGAGTGTTTGTCAGCATCAGTACTGGCTGAGCTACCCAGGCACCCAATAAAGTTATTTAATATACAATATAAATACCGTTTAAATTAGTGGTGCACCGATCAGGGAATTTGAGGCCGATACTGATAAGCAATTTTTTAACACTGGGATTGGCCGATATCTATCCAATCACCCATTTTTATTTTAAAGTGCGCATGGCTACACTTTTTCATGTTATATGCTGTCAAATTCCACAAATGCTGTCGACTGAGCTTAACTTGTATTGATTGGTTTAAAACCCACTTAAAATTCCTCCAGATATCAAATAAATCATATGTTTCAATTCAATGAACAAGCTATCTATGAGAAGGCATATGATAATGTGATTTCTATCAATATTTTGTTCCGTACAATTAAAATCCCCACCCAGAAATACTCTTCACTATTACATTCATCTAATATAGCACCAAGCGTATATAAAAAGATAATTCTTTCTGAAGAAAAACAAGGCAACTTCTTTGCTTTGTCTACAGTACTCAAGAACAAAATTGCATTGTTCATTCTTGATGCTGCTAACACACATTTTTGGCCAGCTACATGTTAAAAACGTAAACAACTCAATAACAGAGACGGATGCACTGTCAGTCATTCTTATGCGACCAATAGGGGACCATAAACCTGAATCCACCACAGCATTTCCCCTTCCTGCAATAGACAAATTCACTTCCTGTTTCTCACGAAACACAAAAAATAAAAAGGAGGTTCTGTTTCCTGAGAAACAGTTCAGATGAATGACCTTATGTATACAGATGCAAGCAGGCATAGCAAAACACCGACACAGATTAACAGCAAGTTGAGCCTTTCACACACCCACACCCACAGACAAACACACACACCTGTTTTTGATGCGAAGCCTCACTCCTCCACTGCATCTGTTATCTCTGGAAGGGCTGAGAGGACGTGATTCACAACAGCAAGAACCAGGACAACACTCCCTACAAACACACAGAAGTCTAAGTTAGGATTTTACACTTTATAAATCACACTTTAAGGAATAGAGTATTATCTCAACATACTATAATGTTAAAAGCACCCCCATTTTAACATTTTTAAAGCACCACCCCCATTATGGACATTATGTACCTCATCGGTACTCAGAGGTTCCCAAATTACAGTCATTTAAACCTTAGGAGTGTGTGTATGGTTGTGTATGATGACTCAACTCTTGGTATTCAAGGTATAACTCTTGGTAAAAATGCAAATCTATTTGCAAACCGTATACTTTGTGCTCACAGACACTACTTATGAATGATTAGCAAGGAGTTCCACACAGACTGGTCTCAATGTGAAATCGGAAACAGTAGGTTGACTTTCTTTAGCTAAAATCGGTCTGTGCCTACCGAAATTCAAAACACTGCCCCCATTGGCAAAAGCGGTGAGTGTTGTTAGGCGAATGGGTGAAATGTCTATGGAGGGGCACCAAAAGCGAGTTGTTTTCAGCTGAAAAGGCTGTAATACAGTAAAGAGCAATGCATATTTTAAAAGCTGTACCCCCAAACACCCCCCCCCCCAGTATCTTAGGCCACTGTTTCTGTCAACTTGAAGCAGATATTTGGAGAATTTTCCAATTTTAGAGAATATTTGTTTGGTGTACCAATTAAGGGGATAATTCACCAAAAATACAAATTCTCTCATCATTTACTCAACTTGCCATCCCAGATTAACGAACCAAGATTTTTAGTAGTATATTTCAGCTCTGTAGGTCCATTCAATGCAACTTAATAGTGACCAGCACTTCCAAAAATCACATAAAAGAAACATAAAAGTAATCCATACAACTCCAGAGGTTAAATCCATATATCCAGAAGTGATATAATGGGTGTGGGTGAGAAACAGTTCAATATTTAGAATATTTAAGTCCTTTTTAACAATAAATTCTTCTCCCTGCCCAGTAGGTGGCGATATGCATGAAAAATGTGAATAGCCAAAAACAAAAGGACAACAACTCAAGAGAGAAAAGAGCTCAACAGGGCTGTTCGATAGTAAATAGGACTTAAATATTGATCTGTTTCTTGCCCACAGTGATCACATTGCTTCTAAAAACATGGATTAAAACACTGGAGTCATATTGATTACTTTTATGCTTCCTTTATGTGCTTTTAGGAACTTCAAAGTTCTGGCCACCATTCATTTGCATTGTATGGACCTACAGAACTGAGATATTCTTCTAAAAATCTTAATATGTGTTCTGCAGAAGAAAGAAAGTCATACACATCTGGGATGACATGAAGGTGTGTTAACAATGAGAGAATTAAAATTTTGGGGTGAACTTTTCCTTTGAAGTCAGACAAGAGAATATGTGTTTCTTCATTGCCACACAAACTGCAAAAGTACAAAAGCTTAGATGACAAAACAACAGCTAACAGCACTAACTCTACTCTGAGAAAGAAAAATGTTTGTAAAGTTGACACAGATTCCCAATAGCTATGAAATGTGTCATCACTCTGTTTTTAAAGGCACAAAAACATTAGAAAACAGACTTTTACTTGAAAGTGAATGGCCACTTGCATGTACCTCTCACTTTGGCAAATTCTCTCTTTCTCTTTTAAAGCTGCTGTGATTTATGACTCTTTCTTTAGAAGGGTGGGATCAGTCCATCTGCTCTAGGCATACATAGAGTCTGAGCTGTTTTAAAGAGAAGACGTTTTTGCAATATTATCCATCATTCATCACCTCAAGTGGCCTGTGAAATCTCTGAGTGCTTATTAAGAGTGAGTTATCCAACAGGGAGTCTGGAAATATCCTCTCTTAACAACACATTAGCTTTCCATAATTTAAAACCCAGTGTGTATGTGGATATCGCTGAACTCTTCTGCTCAAATGCCCCAAGCATTCCTCACATGCCTGCACCCTGGAGAACCTTGATGGTCACCATAGAGACAGGACCGCCATCCAACTTCCTGTAAACCCCACCTCCCACCTCCCTGCACCCCAAACCCCCAACGGTGCTCTCGGATCCTCGCAAAATGCTAACTTAATACACTTGTATATTAAGGCAAGTATCACTATTGCTACTGCTCCTATAAGTAGGTTTAGGGATTTGAACAAACCCCTTACCCTAAGTATTCAATTTTGGTGCATATTTGTTTAAATTATTATTAACTGAAACAGAAACAAAATTCCAAAAAAATAACCTAGAAAAACTCAATAAAATCTAAAATGAAAATCTTCCTATAACTAATATCATATACCATCTCCAAATATGCAAATATCTCATTAAAACAGAAATAGTAATAAACCAACCTCACACAACTTCAGCAGATCCAGCATCCTCATAAATCTTCCTCTGAAGCACGTAATCTAACAGTCTCTCCACAGCAGTTCCCTAACACCTTTAACAATATCTTCTAAAGATAAAAGGCAAATATCAATAAAACTTGTATTATATACCATTAGAAAATATGCACCTTTAAACACATGTAATTCACGAAGCGTTTTTCCCAGTCGTGCGCTCAAATAATGTATTCCTCTGAAGTGCGTATTCTATTAGCCAGAATCAAAAACTTCAGGATCAAAAGTTCCTCTTAAAAAATCATGACGGTCTGGCCTGTGTCAATCCAAGCAGGCGATCCAGTTTAAACTGTCATGAGGCTGCTGCTGCTGCTCGCGCTGGATCCAAACGAACGCGTAAGTACAACTTCAAGGCTGCATCCGAAACAAGGAAAATGCTGCCTCCGGAGGCTGTATACGGAAGTAGGATGAAAATAAGGTGTTCAGAGACCAGTTTCCTTAAGAGTTAGGCCATTAGCTGATTATGCAGCATGGTAGCAAGGCAGCTGCCTACGTTTTCGGCTGCAGCCCAAGATAAAAGCCCTTTGATTTGGTATTTTTTGAGTAAATGCGATTGCTAATGTGGAAATACCATCCATGATTGCTGGACTACATTGTGTACAGTTATTTCCTTCTTTGTTATATATATAAACGATATCAATTTGAAATTGAGTAAATATAGTGCTAAATAAGAGGGTTTTTTTGCTATTTTATGTCTGTTATTTACTATATCGGCATTGTATCGGCCTACAGGCCACCCTGCTCTCTGAATATTGGCATCGGCCATTAAAAAACACATAACCGTCGACCAATATTTGCAACCCTCTTTGCAATGTATTATTATCCAGTTCACTAACTAAATGTTTTTACAATGAGTGTGAAGCATCATTTAGTTGTGTTTGACAGCGGTCTAGAGTTTGTGAGAACAATAATTTTATGATGGACAAAATATTTAAACTGGTTGCATGAAGTATTTTGTAAAGGCAAAATATTCTGAATTGACAACATTAAAATACTTCTTCTGTTTCTATGACTGACGTCTTCATCTGTTTTGGTGCACGTGTTTTTGACCAGCCTACATCAGTTACATGGAAATTATGTATATAAGTCACTTCAGACTATTTGTCGAAGAACCTTTCAGACGATTAAAATAAAAAAACGCTTTTTATATTCCGGAAAATACAGAAATCTTAAAAACGTAATCCGTTTGGGAGAACATTGAACTCGCCTTTAGCGCCACCCAGTGGCCATTTCACCTCAGAATTGCTGTGATATGTCTAAGGAACCAATGTAATATAATTTTGCAAAAATGTTGAAACATTCGCATTATGTTTTTAAGAGATCAGGCAGAAGCGATCAGACTTACAATATTTGTCTGGTGGAAAATAAAATGGATGATAAATTCCCATAGACTTATAATGAAGGAGAGACTGTAGCCATATCAAGAGACCCGAATAACATGGAGACTTGGGGCAGTATGCAACCACTTAGCAACTACCCAGAATACCCTAGAAACCACAAACCAAAGTGCAAAAAACACTTGGAACACCTTAGAAACCACATAACAACGCCCTGGTAACCAGCACTGTGTCAGCGAGTTCTGAAAACACCATTCTCTTTTCTTTAGATAATATAAAATTCTCATTTCAAGTGTTTTTACAGATTACAGGGTAGAAATTGGTTCATGAGTGCTTTGCCTGCAAATGTCCACTTTTCTTCTGTATACGACTATTTCTAAAAACAAGTTGATTCTTAATAAACAGTTTCACTCAACTGGGAAAATTACTCTCACGTGTCTGTGAATGCTTTGGGAACTCAAACTCTACGTTTCTGTTGTTGACATCCCGTGTGTGTGTGTGTGTGTGTGTGTATGTAAATATTTCACACCACCCACACATTTGACCCTTAATTCAAAGATCTGACTCGGTCTCTTGTTTACCTGCAGCTCAAGTGAAATGCTCACAACCATAACATCAATCAGCCATGCAATAACAAACGCCAAGTATAGCTGGACTCTCCACAGAAAGCAGGATGAATAATTGCCTTACTGTCTAGAAAGACGATCACTGAGAGGAGCTAGAGAAGACAACCAGCGCTTTAACAATTCAGATGCTTGTGCTCATCTCTCATATGATTGAAAGATCAGAAGTAATTAAAAATAAAGGTTCCAAAAATCCCTGATGGGAAAATTGTTTTAAGTACCAAGGTTCTTTAGGGCCATTGCCCCCCAAGATTATCCATCCATCCATCGTCAACCGCTTATCCTGTGTACAGGGTCGCAGGGGGGGCTGGAGCCTATCCCAGCTAACATTGGGCGAAAGGCAGGGTACACCCTGGACAGGTCGCCAGTCCATCGCAGGGCCACACATAGACAGACATCCACTCACACTCACATCCACACCTAGGACAATTTTTGGAGACATCAATTAACCTAGCCTGCATGTCTTTGGATGGTGGGAGGAAACACCCGGAGAGAACCCAAGCAGACACGGGGAGAACATGCAAATGAACAAGAGTTGCCGCTCTGTTCAGGGGCGTGTCCAGGATTTTCTTCATGGGGTGGCAAGTGTAGATTAAGGGGTGGCAACCAGTCATGTCGTTTTTCAATATGGCATTTATATGTTTATTTATAGGAATGTATATCATCATAAAATCCCTGACGACACTACTGGTTGATATTACGTTGTAACTATGCATGACACAGACGGGTTAAGCCGCGACACACTGTCTCCAGTATGCGAGTGGGATCCGAGATAGGGTGGCAAAGCTCATTTTTAGGGTGGCAGCTGGCACCCTGTGCCACCCATCTGGCCCCCACCCTTGTCTCTGTTCATCAGCTCAAGAATCATGATAGGATAATCACAGCACTAATGAGAATCTTGATATAACTAACCTGAAAAACAGGAAGAACTCAAGTTCGCAAGTATTTTATCAGCATGTTGCGATTCAGCCATAACAGCCTTGTGCCACAGGTAATCAGATAATTTTTTATTTATTTATGTTTTCCTAAATAAGGTGAAGCTCTGTTGTGCAGCATTTGATATATATATATATATATATATATATATATATATATATACATACAGTGGCATGCAAAAGTTTGGGCACCCCTGGTCAAAATTTCTGTTGCTGTGAATAGTTAAGTGAGTGGATGATGAACTGACCTCCAAAATGCATAAAGTTAAAGATGAAACATTATTTTAAAAAATGTATGCAATATTTATTTATTATTTTTATTTTGTACAATTTTAGAGTGAAAAATGGAAAGGAGCACCATGCAAAAGTTTGGGCACCCCAAGAAATTTGAGCTCTCCGATAACTTTTACCAAGTTCTCAGAACTTAGTTAGCTTGTTAGGGCTATGTCTTGTTCACAATCATTGTTTGAAAAGGCCAGGTGATGCAAATTTCAAAGCTTTATACATACTCTGACTCCTCAAATCTCCACAATCAGCAGACATGGGCTCCTCTAAGCAGCTGCCTAGCACTCTGAAATTTAAAATAATTGATGCCCACAAAGCAGGAGAGGACTATAAGAAGATAGCAAAGTGTTTTCAGGTAGCCGTTTCCTTAATCTGTAACATAATTAAGATATGGCCGTTAACAGGAATGGTGAAGTTGAGGTCTGGAAGACCAAGAAAATTTTCAGAGAGAACTCCTTGTAGGATTGCTAGAAAGGCAAATCAAACCCACTGTTTGACTGCAAAAGACCTTAAGGAAGATTTAGCAGACTCTGGAGTAGTGGTGCACTGTTCTACTGTGCAGCGACACCTGCACAAATATGACCTTCATGAAAGAGTCATGTGATAACATTTCCTGCGTCCTCACCACAAATTTCAGAGTCAGAAGTTTGCAAATGAACATCTAGACAAGCCTGATGCATTTTAGAAAAAAGTCCTGTGGGCTGATGAAGTTAAAATATAACTTTTTGTCTGCAATGAGCAAAGGTATGTTTGGAAAAAAAGGGTGCAGAATTTCATGAAAAGAACACCTCTCCTACTGTTAAGCACGGGGGTGGATCGATCATGCTTTGGGCTTGTGTTGATGCCAGAGGCACAGGGGAACATTTCTCTGGTAGAGGAAAGAATGGATTAAATTAAATACCAGCAAATTCTTGAAGCAAACATCACACCATCTGTATAAAAGCTAAAGATGAAAAGACGATTGCTTCTACAAAAGGATAATGATCCTAAACACACCTCAAAATCCACAATGGACTACCTCGAGAGGCACACGCTGAAGGTTTTGCCATGGCCCTCACAGTCCCCTGACCTAAACATGATCGCAAATCTGTGGATAGACCAGAAAAGAGCAGTGCCTGCAAGACGGCCCTTTTGCAAGGAAGAATGGGCGAAAATCCCCCAAACAAGAAATGAAAGACACTTAGCTGGCTACAAAAAGATTTTACAAGCTGGGATACTTGCCAGGGGTTGTTAATAAGTACTGACCATTCTGGGTGTCCAAACCTTTGCTTCGGGCCCTTTTCCTTTTTTGCTATTTAGCAACTGTAAAAGATGGATATAAAAAAGTACAATTGCTTAAAATATGAAAGAAATGTGTCATCTTTAACTTTATGCCTCTTGGAAATCAGGCCATCTTTTGCTCGCTTAGCTATTCACAGCAACTGAAATTTTGATCAGGGGTGCCCAAACTTTTGCATGCCACTGTATATATATATATATATATATATATATATATATATATATATATATATATATATATATATATATTGTATATTATATTTTGATTTAATTTTGCTGTATGTATCAATTTGATTAAACACCATTTGATCATGACATTTAATTAAAACAGTTAACATGGAATCCAGAATTTTTTTTAATGGAAAACACATAATTGTAACTGCGAGACTGTGTGTATATTCATAAAAAATATGAGGCTTATTATTTGTTGATTATAGTATCAATTTAGTATCGATACCAAGGTACCAGGGCTGGTATCGTACTGAAGCCAAAATTTTGGTATCGGAGCAACCCTAGTGTACAGTTTGTGCCTTGTGTACTTCCAGCTTACTCCATATCTCTCAGAGCTGTGGAGATCAAGGGGACGTTCACTTTAAAAATGCCAAGTGTTTTAATACTAAACCTGCTTTACCCACTACTGGAATGTCAGAGATTGTGAGCGAACCACAGTGAGAAAGAATTAGTTTTGGTAGATACCATATCGTCATGTAGAGAAAATTGAATGCAAGTAAAATCAGGCCGATGGAAAAGACAAACCAGCATTTAATAAGCTTTTTGTTTACTTTAATAATGCTTGTTATATTAGTGCTGTCTCGGACAGGCAAACATTATCTTCTCTCCCAGATGGTGAGATTTGCAGAGGCAAGCATCACCAAATTGTCTTCAGAAAATGTAAAAATCTATTATGGATTTGTAAGATCTTCTGGGCAGCTGAAAGACACCATATCAGATTTGTCTCCCTGCATGCCTCGGTTCCCAAACACAACCCCCAAATGAAAGAAAAACCAAAAGAGAGGAACCTGATATCAGAGGAAAACAGGATGAGACAAAATTCTCTGGCTAATGAAGGGAACAAAGGGAGATAGATAAAAACTAAGGAATAATAAAAACAACAGTAGATATGTTTCTTTTTAAGTCGAATATTCCCTTTGGAGATTATCTCTACTTTACACAAAAATGCTCAATAGCACTTGATGCTACACCAAAACCACAACAAAGCTTTTCTAATAAATTAGGTGACAACCAAACACGTTGACCTTTTGAGACACGCCATCCTGACTTTTCTGCATTCTGAATAAATCACTTTTTCTGCCTCCCCTCTCCTTATTTTAGACTATTAATTTCTTCTATTTCAGCTTCTCTTCCTCTCTCTCTCCCTCTTTCTCTCTCTCTCTCGTCTGTGTGAATGTGTTTACAACATCTCAGTTTGTTATAAAGGCCTGAAACAACACACATTCATAAACATCTCATTCCTTCATGCAAGACAGCAGACTGTCTTCATCATATTGTGCGTGTTGTTTGTACTGTGTTGTTTATTTATGCATTTATTGCATTGCAACGGCCCATAAAACCTCAATAGATAACAAACCACATGAACATTGGATCATAAAGAGGTGCAAAATATAATCTTGACTCCAAAACGACGCAAGTATTTTGCACCGATAACCCGAGCATGATAAACCAGACATTATTATATGTTACCTCATGCGCTCCAAGTGCACGTATGGACACATGTGGCATTTGATAGGATTGATAGTTTCATTTTGTACAAGTCGTAATTTAAAGCAATATAGGAAATAGAGAATAAAACAAAATTATGTAAACATTCAAATGTAAAATAGTGGGAAAAGAATATCTAAAAAGGTTGCAAGAAGCTTAGATTAAAAAACTTGCTATCAGTGTTAATTAAACTTATTGGTCTATAAGATCCACACATGTATGCATATGTATATTCTGCTCATAATTGGTGGAGTAGTGGGCTAAAGCACTAAATTGTTGAGCAGAAGGTTGTCGGTTCGATCCCCACAGCCACCACCATTGTGTCCTTGAGCAAGGCAATTAACTCCAGGTTGCTCTGGAGGGATTGTCCCTTTAATAAGGGCTCTGTAAGTCGCTTTGGATAAAAGCAGCTGCCAAATGCATAAATGTAAATGTAATTGTATTATGCCATTAAGAAATTGGATGTATACATATATAATACACATTTACACATTATTCACAAAGTTCAAAATATAAAAAATTTATTTTTATCTATCTGTTTGTCTGTCTGTCTGTCTGTCTGTACTTCAAACACAAACCATGGACGAGCCTTTTATTTGCATATGGAAACAATGGGTTCATATGTAAATCTATGCAAAATTAGACAATCTCACACACGCCAGTCTCAAACCAATCAGAATATGTTCTCGTTCACACGAGATAAATAATCAACATTGTCTTTTATAATATTTTAAGATTTTATATTACATTTCATATAAATGCAAAAGCGAAAATGTAATTTTTTTAATCACCATTTAGCTTATTAAAAAAGTCCTGCAATTTGAAAATTACAAATATTGCACGTAATCTCTCATCTATTAGGTCAGAAAACTGCATGCATAACAATTATAGAAAAATGTGAAACATTTTGTTTTGAAATAGTTTTAGATGAAGTACAGAATGTCACATTGCAAAACACTCCCGTCACTGTTCGACATGTCAGCTACCTATTTATACAACAACAAATACGTCTTATTGTTTAAATTTATAATAGTATATTCCAAACAAACATGCAGAAAACTGCGCGAATACAAACAACATCCTGTTATAAATGTCTTTAGTGGTGTGTGTGTGTTTGTGTGTATATATGTGTATGTGCATGGACTTACCTGACTTGTTGATGAGGTGTCAATGTGACTAGAATTTTTTTTTAACCCAAAGTCTCAATCCATACAGAACACTAAATAAACCTGCAGTTAAACATTCAAAGCACTGGGATATAAATCCAACTTCATTCATTAGATATAAAAGCGCAAACTCGCACTCAACATTAGGACGGACTCACTTCACACTGATAGGGAAGGACCAACATCTCTCTGTCTCTCACTCGCTCTAAAAAACTGGCGATACATCAGATGCAAAAAAGCAAAAAAAAAAAAAAAAAGAGTTCAAATTACTGCCTTGCTCTCAGCCAATAAGAGCAGCCGCAGGGCTCAATGGAAGCCACAGCAGTGATGTCACAGGGCAGATTCCTCTTGTCCTGACTCTAGGCAAAAAATCTTTGTCTTTCTATCTCTCCTTTTGTTCTGCTGCATTCTCTTCTTTCTATTTTCCTCAATTATGCTTGGGTTAATGCAATATAAATATTTTTACCTGCTGTGACTCAGCGACTTTCACATTAGAGTTCATGTCCTCGGTTTCACCCACCATAATAGCTTCGCAGACAAGTAAAAAAAAGACCCTTTTGCTTCTCCAAGAAAGAAAGAATATTACAGGAAGATCAAATCCAAGACTTCTGCTTAAATCTTCTGCTTCTCAGATTTTTCTGCAGAGAAAATGTTCTCTCAAATCTTTCCTTTAGAGTATCAGAAGACAAGAGCCTCTGAAAAATGTCTAACAGGTGGAAATAAGGAATTCTGGTCCTATTCAACGTCTGCCTTGAATCCTACACCCCGCATCTACATGTGTGTGATCTGACTGTCACCATAGAAACACAGAAACATCAAACACAACAATGCATTCAAGACAGACCATGGGGATGGGGTCGTCTACAAATTGTGTATACTGTCTCTGTATTCTCTTCACAAAATGGCAAGAAACAGTTTTACTCTATAACCATGCGTTCAGACCAGAGGAGACGAGAGCGTCAAAATTCGCTCTGGCTGCCCTGCCAACAATGCTATCGAAGATTCGTGGACGCTCTGATGTAGTTAAAATAGATGGCAATGTTCGTTCGGAATGCTTGGCTTTGTGAACTATATTTAAATGGGCCGCAAAACATCCAGACATGTCGACCGGTATCTTTATGCCGACCTATCACAAGTAGCGTATAGCCTCATGAAATCTTATAAATGTGGAAGAAATCGGTAGATGGCAGAAAGTAATTAAAATGATGGTTGTTTGTTACCAAAATAAACAAAATAAAATACATATATCCCTGTAAGCAAACAGGGACAGATCGTATATTACGGGAAAACCCGCCACGGCAATAATTCGTTTCTCCTCCATTTTATCTTCGGAATAATTGTTTGGTGGGAACCAACGTTTACACTGTTGTGTTCTCTAGACTTCGCTAGAGCGGAGCACTTCTATATTCCAATAGGTTGCCGCCGAACCGCATCAAAGCTCATTACCATAATGTTGCCCGCACTTGAACTTTCCACTGACGCCCACAACGGCCAAAACACGCCAGCCACGGATGCGCCTAGAGACGCTGGCAGCCATAGAAAATGAATGACTTCCGGTCGATTTGACGCTCTCGACACCTCTGGTCTGAATGCACCATTAGGATCTCAGCAAGATTGTTGGAAAGGCTAAAATAAGCAATGCCCAACGAAAAAAAGAGCCTGATCGCATGAAAATCACAACATGATCACACAGGAGGTCGGCATGTTGTTTCCGATACTTGCGGTTCCCTAAGATCGGCCACATTATGCCGACTCACTGACAAGTGCCGTGGCATACAGTGGCATGACTGGAAGCGTGTTACGTAAGCAATGTGGGAGATCCAGGTTTGGATACCGCGTTGAAACAGTGAAGTAATCATGTTTGCATAATCGGGGATGATTCGGATGTTGCATTTTCCCCTCTAACATTACATTTTTAATCCACTGACGGTTAGGTTTAGGTTTGGGATTTGGGTTGGGGGATACAATTTCTAAAACATGCATTCCTCTTCACTGTATTACTGCCTGTTCTGCTGATTTCAGCACCTCTCCATGGACATCTTGGATGCTAAATGGAGCTCACACGTGCCCGCACTCCCAACAACACTTATCCCTTTGGCACTGGGGTCAGTTTTTCAAATTTCCATAAGCACAGTCCGATTTTAACTAAAGAAAAGTCCACCCACTGTTTCTGATTTAACTGTGAGATCAGTCTGGAAAATTACCTGACTGTGGGATCATTTTTACATATGACATTACATGGCTTCTTACACGTATGTGTGGCAGTTCAGAGGTCAAATGTTAAAGCAAGAAAAAGCAAGTTCACTTCTCTCACAAACAGTTGAGGATTTTAAGGTCGATGCTTTATTAAGTTTTAAATCAACCATACCTACCTCCTTACCCAAAACCTTCAACCAAAATCTTAAGTGATAGTGTTATAGAAAGAAAATGTGAAGCAATTGCTGAAGCAACCATGCAATATTGTGGTGCTTGTACACTTTCGGCTCACCTGTCAACCTGCATGCTCTTCAGGACTCGTTCTGATCACACAGTGAAATCAAAAAGAGTAAGTTGACATTTCTTTATTGAAATTTGTTTGTGCTTACCAAAATTCAAAACAATGCCACCAGTGGCCTAAGTGGTAGGTGTTGTTGGACGTGTGGGCACGTGTGAGATCCATGAGTTCCATGTGCCACGAAGGGGCGCAAAAATATAGTTGTGCAGCAACTAGTGTGTTTTCAGCTGTTCAGGCTGTATTACAGTGAAGAGAAATGCATATATTATAAACTGTATCCACCAACCCAAACCTAAACATCAGTGGAGTAAAAATGTAATGTTAGAGGGAAAAATGTAACCTCCAAATCGCACTCATCAATGACTATGCAAACATGTTTACTTCCTGGTTTCAATGCAGAATCCGAACTGGGTCTTTCCACTCCTGATTGTGCCACAAGGGAAGATTGGAAAAAATGTCCATGCTGGTGCTACTTTAGAAAAAATTATCAGGCCTGAGAGTGGCACCATTATCACACAAAAACACAATAAGTAAACAAACAAACAGCCAATGCCTTGTGCAAACCCACAACCATTGGACTCAATTAGAGCTGCAAATTCTCTGAAAGGCTACACAGCAAACACTGTTGTTTAATGCAGAAGTCAATCGCTCTCTCTTTCTCGCTCCCCCTCTAGCTCTCTCTTTGTGTGGTGTTCTGGCAGAGTGCACCAAAACGTGTTATGCAACATTACAACAAGTATTAGTGCCATAATAATATGATCCATCTTCATGTGTTGATATAAACAAAGCAAATGTGTTCCTGACAATCTAATTATCTAACCAACCCATAATAAACCAGGTTTATCTAAGTGTGTGATCAGTTTCAGGTCTGTAGTGAAGTTTAGATATCTAGACCTGCAGTCAGATCCACATCTGTGTTCTGTATGCATCTTGATCAAGCAACAGGCAACGTAAATTCGTCCCAAACTGAACTATATAGGAGTTAGGGAGCCCGAAAGTGACAATGAAAACGCAAAATTTTTAGACACATCAAGTGCAGCCAAATTCCAGAATTAGCATCATAATGGAAGTGGACAGGAATAGAAGATCAGATTAATATCCATTTAGAAGAAACACACATATGTTGCCAAGTGTAAATGGAATGTGCATACCTAATGAGACATTAATCTGACAGACTGTAAATAGGCGCTTATTAAAGCACAGACATATGTGCAAATGTTTAATTAAACACTAAGTGGACACAAATAAATCCTACTTCACTTCAGCCTGACATTCAATGCTGGACAGGTGAGATAACGCACAGGGCCGGGTCACAAACACACACAGAGCAGGAGTGTGTCTCGGGCCAGTCAGGTAGCATTTATTCAGTGAGTTCAGAGAGAGAACAAACTGTGTTTCCTTGTAATTCATCTTGAGAAAACAGAGAGAGAGAGAGAGAGAGAGAGAGAGAGAGAGAGAGAGAGAGGGAGGGAGGGAAGAACGGTCAGGTGTTATGCGGAGGCTCTTGGCACATTAGCATCATTTAACAAGACATTGTTAAATATTTACAGCATTCCAGGAAGTCACGTTGGGTCTGACTATCTGTTCTTGTCGAAAGAACAGTTGCTCTCTCTCTCTCGCTCACTCCCCATCATAAAGCAGGTGAAGGATAAGATGAGTGTGTTTTAATCAGAAAATAGGGAGAGAGAGAATTTGTTTGGAAGAGAGCGTGAACCTGACAGCTAAAGGGTTCACCCAAGATTCTGAGTGGTAGACACACAAGACCAAAGCAAAAAAGGAGGTTCTCTTTTGGTCGACTTGTTCGACATATCACTATGGTGCACGCCTCTTGCATAATCATTCATGAAGCCCTATGCAATAATGCCTAACAGGCTGCTAGCCTGTGTACCAAGGAAGCCCCACCACTTCCCTATATAATAATTAGCACTTGCCCAAAATGGCATCCTACACCTCTACACTTACGGCATCCACTGCAAGCCTTTTTAGTGTGCACTTACGGTCTATAGATTTGGCTGGATTCAGCTGTCTAAGCACTGAGTTACCACTCAGTTAATATAAACATAGAGCCAAAGTGAACCAAGTCATACTGAGAAATTAAACACTTTACCAAAAAACAAAAACAAAAAACCAAAAAGTTGAACTGGTAGGCCTAGCAAGACCAAGCGGCCTCTTGCCATTGCACAGGAGCATGCAGATTTTGCATGGTATGTGTCCAGCTTGTCTGGGCGTTGAGCATGCCAGGGCAGCATTAATGACACCTATCTCTTATAGAGATTGCAGTAGACTCTCACCAGGAATCCTGCACAGGGGAGCGTGGTTTGTCCAGGAGGACTGTCAAGATCCTTTACAAAGAGATGACATGCCTACATCTGGGCTAACAACGTTACTCCTTCGGATGAGCTAGAGGACCCTGTTGGCTTCAATATGGAGAAGACTTGATGGTAAATTCCTCTTCCCCACCACCCTGATAGCTCATCAATCCCTCCAAGGATTGTATGGAACATCTGATGGGAGTACTGGGAGAAACCACTGTCAACAAGGGTCCCAGTGTACAGCTTATTGCTTGACATAGTGGATATGGAGGAAAGTGGCTGGTCTCACATGCTGCCGATGGAAGCAACTTTTGCCGATCTGGATCTGAGATCAGCATTCAGTTTATCCTCCATTACCCCTAAGCTGCCTCACAAATCGGTTCGCTTCTCAGCCTTGATTATCAAGAAACTTTACAAGTCTGCTATGCAGATGGGGTGGGCTACAAACAGAGACACTCTGCTTTTGGCCTACATCACGGAGTTGGAAGAAGTTATCACAGAGCTATGGACAGAGATTCGCACAGTAAGGAATCTTATCTTATGCTCATCGCGTTGACTGGCTCAGTCCACGGGAAGAACTTTGGGTCTTGTGGTGGTGAGTCAGAGTGGCTTGTGGTTGAATCTGTCCACAATGGTGGAGAAAGATAAAGGATGCTTTATCTTGGACCCGAAATGCTTGGTTTGATACAACAGTGTTCTGATATTGGCTTACACACAACGGTGTTCTGATGTTGGCTTACACACAACGGTGTTCTGATGTTGGCTTACACACAACGGTGTTCTGATATTGGCTTACACACAATGGTGTTCTGATATTGGCTTACACACAACGGTGTTCTGATATTGGCTTACACACAACAGTGTTCTGATATTGGCTTACACACAACAGTGTTCTGATATTGGCTTACACACAACGGTGTTCTGATATTGGCTTACACACAACAGTGTTCTGATATTGGCTTACACACAACAGTGTTCTGATATTGGCTTACACACAACGGTGTTCTGATATTGGCTTACACACAACGGTGTTCTGATATTGGCTTACACACAACAGTGTTCTAATATTGGCTTACACACAACAGTGTTCTAATATTGGCTTACACACAACAGTGTTCTGATATTGGCTTACACACAATGGTGTTCTGATGTTGGCTTACACACAACGGTGTTCTGATATTGGCTTACACAACGGTGTTCTGATATTGGCTTACACACAACAGTGTTCTGATATTGGCTTACACACAACAGTGTTCTGATATTGGCTTACACATAACAGTGTTCTGATGTTGGCTTACACACAGCAGTGTTCTGATATTGGCTTACACACAGCAGTGTTCTGATATTGGCTTACACACAACAGTGTTCTGATATTGGCTTACACACAACAGTGTTCTGATATTGGCTTACACATAACAGTGTTCTGATATTGGCTTACACATAACAGTGTTCTGATATTGGCTTACACACAACAGTGTTCTGATATTGGCTTACACACAGCAGTGTTCTGATATTGGCTTACACACAACGGTGTTCTGATATTGGCTTACACACAATGGTGTTCTGATGTTGGCTTACACACAACGGTGTTCTGATATTGGCTTACACACAATGGTGTTCTGATGTTGGCTTACACACAACGGTGTTCTGATGTTGGCCAGACGTAAAGAAACCTAAAAACTACCACACTGTCGAGCTGACGTGTCCTTTTTTATTCACAATTTCCTCATCGTCGGCAGGCACGGCACTCATTTTCACATGTGTTCGTGTGTTCTGATGTCACATAGCGATGGAGCAACCGAACCCCCACAGCAACGCAACTTGTTATTGGCTGTTTGCTTGTCACTCGTAGCACGCTCCTTTATCAAGCCATATGATAGGCTGTTTATGATCCAGGGACGGCGCATGCTTGAGGGTTGTTCATACAACCAAACTTCATGTCTATTTACATTTGAATGCATTTAAATTAATCTATCGAGCGTTATATCTAAAAAAAAAATAATATCGTTTTCGATAAAAGTGTACAGTCGATAAATACCGATACCGTTTTATCACCCAGCCCTATGCATGAGTGTTCAACATCACACTCACTTGAGATACTAAGTTCCAAAACAAGAGATATATCCACTATTAATTCCAAAACAGCTTCAGTGAGAAGTCATGAAGATTTGTTCACCCTCTCCAGTGTTTTCCGGTGAAGTAACGCATATCACTAATTAGAATTTGCATGAAGGCGTCTCAATGCCGTTATTGCAGAATAAACTGTTATTTTTTTCCTGTTATAACTGTTTTCATGACAAGCAAATAACTCTCTGTTAAACTAGATTTGTGCTGATGAGTGAATGACGCTCTCATTAAACATCAGCTTTTCTCAGATATTCTTTGTTGTTTATTTAATTCATACATCCTTTGGTAGTTAATTTCCCTCTCTAACTGTGCTGAGCTACAGCCATTCAGAGAGCTACCATAAGCCCTCTGATAAAGGAACACCTCAATTGTATTGAAGCACAGTTGATAGGCTATTGATAAATCAATTTTTTATAATGAATGCGTCCTGCGTGCCAAGTAGCGCTGCTACCGCATGCAACGATTGGACAGCTAATAATTATTAACATCAGAGAAATGCAGCCTCTGACATACGGTCGATTAAACAAACCTGGAGATATTAACACGATTCGACAATAGAGGTTACTGTTGCCCCAAACATTGCAGATGTACAGTTCTGTCCTTCTAATTGTAATTTGTACTCGTGACAGAAAGATCTTGTGACCAAAAGTGGGTCGCGACCCAGCGGTTGAAAAACCCTGTGTTAGCAGATGCAACTTGGTTGGAAGTTTTGTTCTCTGCAATGAAATTCATACAGTAAGTGTGACTTAAGGGTCCAAATACTTTTTTGGGCCACTGTTTATGTGTTCCACACTTCAGTAACCACAATCAGGTTGGCATCCAACTAATTGTAAATTCCAATCCATTTGTGCATGTGTGAATTATCACAGGTTTCTATGCTCATAAAGTTCAAAAGCCACCACGTTACTTTAACAATTTTTATTGATTCTTATATACATATATTTATATACAGAATCAACTTTAACCCTCTTTTCCCCTCCCCAACTCCAAAAAGCCGCCATGTTTGATCATTATCATTATCATAAATCAAATATATCACCAAATGATTCAAACGTAAGTCCTATCAGGAGGCAGAATCTTTAAGTTGCAAATACATCAACACACACTGCAGGTGTCCTCCATCAAAGTCATTCCACAAAAACACCTGTTTGCATGTAAACCCACACGAATGCACAAACAAAACGCACATTTTGCACTAATGGTTATTTCTGCCACCGTGAATGATTCAGCAAACACGAAAACGTTTTACATACCTGTCTGTGTCACCATGTACCTCAGATTTCTTCATTTAAACTGGACTGAGATCAGTCTGATCAAACAGTGATCTGACCTCTCCAAGCACTCAAATGTGCTTGAGAGATCTAATCTGCTCTGCAAACAAAACAAAAGCTGTTTCACATCTACAGACCCGTGAGTACCCTGCAGAACCACCTTACTGACCATGATCTAGTACCTTTTTGATTCCCTTCACAAGTGCCTGTCCTGACACCTCCTTCAGTTGACACAGAGTCCCAAGTCCTTTCTCTCATATAACTCTTCCGAATGGCGAGGCAATGATGTCATAGGCCACACGGTGTGACCGTTGCTGGGCCTGGTGGGGCTGTTTGCCTAGGCTAAGACGAGCTGTTGGATCTGTCTTTGTGACTTGATTTTGACAGGGAAGAGAGATCATGCAAGGCTTAAGAATAGTCAAAACAGCAAATGACCTGGAGCAGAGGAACTGGACAGAATCCCCTTAGAGAGAGAGAGAGAGAGAGAGAGAGAGAGAGAGAGAGAGAGAGAGAGAGAGTGGTGTCGAACTTTCTTTTGTGTTTTCCTTCCCTCATTCCCATCGGTGGTTGACCTCTGGACTCATATGTAAATCAACATCCTCCTTCAGCAGACTGTTTCACCGCTGAGCACTTCGGCACACATGCAACTCTGACGACGCCTTCCTCTTCATTGTCACTCTGTGTATTCTGTATATATTCCCAAGCACTCTTGTTTTTCTCATGATGTTGCTCTGGGATCCACCGTATCTCTCCCTCTATCCATCTTCCTATCGCCTCATATTTCAACCGATTTCATTTTTTCTTTTCCTTCGACATCTATCTTAATCTCTCCACCTCTTTTTTCCCCCCTTAGAATCACATAAGACATTTGAAGAAACTTTAAGCATAAAGTCTGGTCCACTTTTCGGCATATTCTAGTCAAGAACCGCCCATTCAGACAGGAACGACGTAACATCATAATAAAGATATGGAGGTGTGCTGTTGTGCTGAAGAATATTTTGTTTACTGCATCAAACTATTGAATATCTTTCTGATTTTCAGTGCCACAAACCTCGCTAATCTATCGACTATTCCTTCCTTGGGAGCACCAATTGTAGCAGCTTGAAAACTTATCAACACTGCTTTATTTACTAACGAAATAAAGCATGTTTCTTGAGAAATGTCTGAATATAGTCGGGTCCACATTGTAGCATATTCTGGCCAGAACCACCAACTTAGACAGGAAGGCCCATTTGAATGAGAGTGCCATCTACAGTTCGCTTGTGATGTTGAGGGGCAGGCCACTCTGAAATCTAAAAAATAACCCTGAGAGCAAATCGGAATATTCAGGAATATCTTGTTTTCTTTTTGATACGTGTATCAAACAAAATGCTTCAAAATCTTTCAAAGCTTCATCACCACAATTCTCACAAACTTTGGCAAATTCTGTCACTGCTTCTTTCTCAGAAGCACTAAATATAGCGAATTTGGGAGTCAAAGTAAACCAAACCTGAACCCAATGTGAAATTCTTATCCAAATGGCTTCTTGCCGCACTGGGGATTACTTAAATGAACACTGGTGTTTTTCTTGTATTCCCTTATAAAGGCAGTTTTTCTGGCGATATGCTTTGTTTTTTTTTTTATTTATTTGGCCCATTAAAATAAAGGCTTTTCACTGTTGGAGATAGAGTGCCTTGTGTGTTGCAAGGCAGAAGTTTTTTTTTCTTGCCAAAAGACTGTTCAGACCATCAGTTATGCAGTCCATGGGCAATTTGTGAGCATGCTGTCTAAGGCTGATTCCCATTCCATCTCCCTCTCTCTCTCTACCTGCTCCTGGGAACCACAATTTTCACATTTCCCGTTCTTTCACCTCTGATCTAGAGTCAGTCTGAGTTAACCTGACACCAACAAGTCCTCACACAACCAGGTGTGACACAATGCCTGCCATTATAACAGCATTATACAGGCTGACAGAGGCCTTGTGTGTGTGTGTGTGTGTGTGTGTGTGTGTGTGTGTGTGTGTGTGTGTGTGTGCACGCGTGTGTATATGTGCATGTGTGTGTAAGTGTACCTGACTGTGTAAATTACAGGATCTGATGTCATTATTACCCAGTGCCAGAGAATCACACTCACTCTCAAAGTAATAAAGCACTTTAATTTTGTTATTTTTTTTTAAAGCGTTATTTTTAGTAAAATTAATCGCACTGAATTAACGCGTTAAATCGACAGCCCTAATAATAATATAATATTAAATGGTTATATTATTAGTATTATTATCTGTATGCAATATCACATAAGAAAGTGTACTGAATATCAGCATGTTGTATATCAGCCATGGCAGCCTTTTGCCTCAAGGTGTAAATATTATATGTGTTGACATGATTTTAGTGTGATAAATTTACGATATAATCTTATTTGTATAAAGTTATATATGTCTTATATTATGTGTTTTTAACTATGTACTTACACATTTGATACAATGTACTTACTGTGTATATATGCATTTTTGAATTGTACTGACATTTATAGAACATGCATTTAATTACATCTGTTGATACATTGTTTACATTACCCTTAACCCTAAACCTAACACTAACCCAACCCTTACCCTAAACCCTAACTCTAACCCCTAAACTTAACCCTACCTGTACCTCAACCTCAGTAGCAGCAAATGTGAATCTTGGGAAAATTTTGCTTAATACATTGTATTTAATGTAATTCATTTAATGTTAGTATTGTGGGAATATACATTCAAGAACGAGTTTAAGAATACGTTTTTTAATATATGTGTATCAGACTTGGTAGTTTAGAGAAGCAAAAGCATCAGCTGTATTACACAGAGTTGCTAAGAGGAGGTCTCTGCCAGATCCTGTTCACCCTTTGGTGAGTCAAACAAGAATGGCTTCGTGAAATGCAGTTGTTTTCGCATATCCCAACTAAGCTGGGGTCAGAGCGCAGGGTCAGCCATAAAACAGCGCCCCAGGAGCAGATAGGGTCAAGGGCCTTGTTCAAGGGCTCAACTTGACGGTGCTGGGGCTTGAACCCTGACCTTTCAGTCAGTAAAATCCAGAGCTTTAACCGCTGAGCCACCACTTTTTATCTCTATGATAATGAAGTAGTCTGTGTGGTGTGATATGGTGTGGTGGCGTAGTGGCATAACTGTTAATCAGAAGGTTGCTGGTTCGATCCCCACAGCCACCACCATTGTGTCCCTGTACAAGGCACTTAACTCCAGGTTGCTCCGGTGGGTTTGTTCCTGTAATAAGTGCCCAGTAAGTCAGTTTGGATAAAAGCGTCTGCCAAATGCATAAATGTAAATGTGATATAGTTATGCTGATTGGATTACGGGCTGGTGAAACTTCAAGGTCTGGGGAGGGCTCCTACAACTGCTAACTTCCTTTGTACACTTTGTTTACAGTCATCAACTGAGAGCTTTGTCTTCTCACGAAAGGACAGCCTCCTAAATAACTTTAAAACTACAATGTATAGCTCATTGTTTTAGACTTGATGACTGCAGCGCCACACAGCACGTTCTCAATAAAGAATTCTGCTTAAGACGTACCCTGAGTCTCCTGGTTTTCAACAGTATATAGTAAAGACAACTAATATAAAGTGTGATTATATACAATTTTACAACTTACCCAATGTTACAATGTAACGCCAGTAAACCTTGTAATTCGGTAAACACCTTAACACTAGTAAACCTCTGAATTTATCACACCAAAATAATGTTCACACGTATAATTTTTACGCCATGTGGCTACATTTTTGAAAATGTGCATTTTAATGTTTATGATTATGAGCTGGTCCCATTGTAAGTGCCTTCCTGTAACTGTGATTTTTGCTTTTTTTTCTCAAATAAACAATACACGAGGCAAAATAATTTTTTGTGGTAATCAACATTATGCTACAAATCCTGTCGACTGAGCTTAACTTGTATTAAATCTGGAATATTTCTTTAATATACTGTATAGTATGTGTATGTTTGCATGTAAACAGTAGAAGCACATCCCTTTTAGCTCTATCAGTGCTTAAGTGTGCATTATCATGTTGTGTTATAAGTGTGTTATAAACACCTCTTTAACTAATACAGTGTGAACCAGCACTCAAACCACAACACATGCATCACTGTAAAAACCCTGATTTTTCACTCTTGTGTGTGATGCCCATACTCTGTAACCTATATCAGAGTATGTGTGATCTCTCTCAGGGTACTAACTGTTCAACCTGCCCCCTAGAGGCCACTCCCTAGACTTCCACCTGTCACCTTGGCAACACTGCACACCTGCTGGTTTCACCAGTAAGTCTACAGCAGGTATCATGTGTCCAGCTCTGTTCACATGTACTCTAAAAACTCACAGACATTTAAACCTCTGGTGTTAATGGGTTATCACACCAGGACTCCACTGACAGCCAAGCAAATTTACAAAAACTCCAAAATGTTTCTTTATCAGAAGGAAAGTGTTTTCTATTTTCAGTAGTGTTAAACATGTCCGCCCTGCTGTGTTAATGTTGATAAGGGCAGTGCCGCTAATTCAACCCCAATGTGTCAGTGTAAGTGTGTTTGTACACATCCTGTGTTTAGACTGGTACTCTAGGTTGTAAAATATGACCGACCACGCACACACACTGAGCAATAATGAGCATGTTCACATGCAAACCAATATGCTGATAAAAACCAAAAATAAGCTTTTGCAAAAAATCAGACAACAATAGAAACCCTGAAATCACAAATCGCATGCCCGAAGCCGAGCTCATTGGCCAAAGCAGCGTGTGAGTCTGAGCTCCACCCCCTTAAGCCTTCAGAATTTCCATTGAATCCCTCAACAGTGCAAATTGATTCTCAAATTCATCAGCCCATCATATTGATTTATTTGTTCTTGTGGGTGTGGTCTTTTAGATATGTCTCGGTCAAGGCCGTCTAGCTGGCCTTGAGAGACGCAATCACGCATTGAGTGATGGACATAATTCGAAAGCAAAGAGCGGGAGACCTAGCTGGCTGTCATCACTGCCGCTATCGCCATTGAGAAAGAGATTCTTATGGATTTAAAAATACAGAGATGTTCTGCATGATCGTGTGATTGATTAATTTATTAGACAGAAAAGGAGGGCTGATTTGAAGTAAATTGGTAAGTGCTTTTTGCATTATTATAGCATCATTAGGAGTTTTCTAAGTATGAATTAGGCTGCTTAAGCATTCAGTGTCTGAATGTTTTGAACAGTAATCAAATTAAATTTGATTAGTATTTAAATTACAAATATTATTAGATATTGTTTGTGCTTTTTCTAGGTATTGTAGAACTCCTTGGTAGATTCATATGAAAATTTATACATTTTTGAATATCTTGAATGTCTTATTTAATTATGCAGTTCTAATTAGGCAGGCTTGAGCATTCAGCATCTTTTCAAATTTTGGCTTTTGTGCATGAACGTGTTTTTAAAATGTCAATAGACATTTTTCCGAGATTTGGAACGGAGAAGTTAAGGATTGCAGGGTAAACTTCGACAGTGGTGAATGGGAGTGAATGGGAGATCACAGCAAATATAATTTTCACTTACCCATTTGCTCCAAGACCAAAAGAAAAAATCCACTATTACGTTTGAATGACTGTCCAGAAGAGGACAAAAATAAAGAGTGGTGGATTAAGACAGTAAAATTGGAGAAGATGCCAAATCTACTGTCATAGAAGCTGTAATAGAAACCCCCTCGCAGCTGTGGTAATTCATTTTTAAAAACTAATTCCAGGGTATTATTGCACAAAGCATACTGTTATAATTTTAAACTCAATATTTGAAAAATTGATCATCTGAAAAGGTCTGCGAGATTTACGCTGCTAAATAAGACAGAAACACATCATCACTCTGTGAAATTGTCTATTGGTGATATTAGTTGTCTGTGATGTACTGTATGATGTCCATAGGTTGTCTCATTAATTGTGAAACGGTGTTTCCTTAATGGCATGAATCGCACTGAAGACTTAAAATGCATAGTTCGCCACTGACTTGTGCACATTGTATAAGCAGGTAAGAACGCGCCGGTAAAAGTGTTTGCATGCAACGCAATAAAAATCTATGTGTGCCGATCAGTTTTTACGTAAACCGTTTATGACCTTACCCTGATAAAAGAAAAGCGTTTAAAGTGTTTTCATGTTGTTGACTTTTCAAGCATAGTAAGTGTTCCAGCATGTGCATGTGTTCAGTGACTGATGATAAAAGCATTTGATGTTGAGAGTTCTAATATAGAATTAGTGCTTGTATATCCCAGGGTCGTATGCTTATAATCATGACTATAACCATTTATAACCAATAAGCCACTAGAGCTGGTGGTGCTAGGTGCAGAGCTAAGCCAATGACAATGATAATAAATACATGTAAATACATAAATTATATATAAATAATTAATGTTTTAATTTAATTCATAAAATTCTTCTTCTGAAAAAATAAATAAATAAATAAAAATAATAAGTACTGCTATCCCATAAATAACCCTGATCACTTAGGAAAGTAAAATCACACCTTTCCTCAACAATTCTAATCCAATCAGATTTTAGAGTCAGAACTAGTTGTGTCTGGTCAAAACACAAAGCGTGACTTCTTACCTTCGCACCGTAAGCCACAGTGTTTTGTAAGATCCTTTAATGAGAGATATCGCCTCTTGTCTCCATCCACTCAACTCCACCTCATTAATTATGACAACTACATCTCCCACCTGTAGGGGGTGCTCCAATAGAGACGCCTTTCCGCCCTCCTCTACCTGTGGGAAGATATACAAACACACAGATCGTGAGTGCTCTGTTCGTTAATAGATAAAGGCTTTGTAGGATCGATCTACGGACAGAATTTAAAACACATGCATGCTCACAGACATGGAGCACCTAATAAAACCCACCCAGAATTCAAAGAATGTTTTCTTTGGACCTTCACATCAAGTCTCTAGACAGATTTTGGTCGCATAATCTCTCGCCCTGGTACATGGAGAATAAAATCCCACGTTACAAAAGCTCAGCATAGTTGCATCGTGAGCGTGCCTAGATGTCTTAAAATGCTGCCTACTAAGGCAGCTTCCATTGTACACCTGAGAGAGCTCAAGAATGATGTCTATTCATTCTCTTTTACTGCAACTGAACAATACAAAGAGCCCAAGGTATTATTCATGCACAGGAAATGCAATGTTTAGATATTTCGAATACAAAGAATCCTCTGTAAATCCCAAGTAGCATCTCACTGTGGACAAAGAAAGACAGAATTAGCTTGATAAGATCTGTTAATGCACTCCTTTCTGAATTCTTGGAAAAGGGTCCTTGGTGTCTAGATATTCATTGTTTTCACATAGGAACTCCAAAGACTCCAATGAAAAGCTACGCTTAAATATTTCCCCTGGAAACCAATGTATTTATATGAGTGTAACGATAGCAATTCAGTGAGCACAGTAGAAACGGTCTGGGTATCATGATCTTGATTGTGACGTGGGCTGAAGCAGTTTCAACACTGCACAACATAATTTTATTTTTCAGTATTTTAATCTTGATTTCCAGTTAAAATATCGAACCATTCTTAAGTCTTGTTTTCTGAGAAATTTAACTAAATTTACTGAGGTTTATACTTAAAAACGAGAAAAAAACTATTTGCCAATAAAGCAACAAAAAAACTTGATTTCCCTTTTAAATATTTAAGGGATTATGATCTGAACTAGATGTATAAGCAGTCAGATATGTCAACTCTCAGTTGGCTTCCCTAAACCAATTTAAGCGATTATAATTTGCTTGGATAGGAAACTGCCAGATAGATGAGTAATAACCAATAATTATTAAACATACAGGCAGATATCTAAGCAAATTCTTCCACTGAGTAATTCTTCCATTCTTTATCTACAATAAGATTTGACCAATGGTTTATTATCAGCATTCCTTAACTGCAGACATATCTGAGCCAAAGAAAGCAAGACCGTCAGGAAGTCTTTTCACGATAACACCCACAGAGAACAAACTAGCATTTCACATTCACTCTAAAGACACACATTTGGGAAGTGTCCCCAATTGTCTTTCGTTTCCTGCCAAAACCTGCCCTTCATTTGGCTCGTTCGTGACAAATCTCACTCTCAAAAGGACTGCCGTGAGCCACTTCCTCGCGGTGAGAGCTGCCCCATTCAAATCAGGACATATTCAGAATAATCGTAGGAGCAAGCATGTCTTCTCTTTCATGGGTTATTGAGCGTAAAGCCCAGCAACTCAGATTTACTTAACACTTGGCCTCGAGGCCATGAATAGTTTGTTTAATTGTAGATGTGCTGCCAAAACAGTGACAATGAATTCATTAATATGCAACCGAACAAAGCGTCTAATTCTCTTAACCTTATTTTAACCTGCGACTTTCTGGGGTTTAGGTCACTCTTAGCTCGTCAGCTATTGCCACCACACTGTAAACAACACGTCACATTCTGAGACAGACAAATTCAAGAGCAGCTTCACAGAAGGACTGAATCAGTATTCAAAACAACAGAAAGTGTACGCTTGGAATTGCTATGTAGTTTTTTTCCCCCCGTTCTTTTTTGATCATCTCGGCTCTATTGTTGTTTTTCAGGCTAGCGTGGCTCTCGCGAATTCCGTAGCTGACGTTCCGCTCTCTCTCTCTCGCTCTCTCTCTCTGGGTCTTTGCCAGAGGCCTGGGCTTTATCCTGCCCAGTATTTGCCAGCTTTCAAGGAGAAGATGAAGGGGTTAGGACAGTGTTTGGGGGGTAAAAATAAACAGTAAAAGAGAAAGATATGTTCCTAATGGCATACAACCATACTACTCATACTAGTCTTTTAGTATGCAGCATGTATTCTGAGAATAGTATGTAGATTTGCCATAATGTGCCCTATACAACCAGAGCACACAATTTTGAATACTGTATGCAATGCACTCGACCTAGGTCGGCCATGTTTGAATTGTAATACAAGCATCCTACTTACTAAATAATGCACAGTAAATACTGTAGAGGTAGGCTGATATTTATCGGTTTTACAGATTAATCGGTACCGATAAGTGCTTTTTAAAACTTGTTATCGGCAATGATTTATGCAGATTTTTTTTATGCAGGCTGATCGTCATAGTTATGTCACATCTACAGCTGTGACATCATCTTAAACGCAACACAAACCTTACTGACCATAAACAATAACACGACCGCTAACGGTTAGCTGCTAGCTCATTGTGCTGCATAAAGCAGTTGTTGCATGATAGTTTTACACGAATGTAACAGTTAAATTGGCCTGGTTGTTTTAGAAGCATGCAGTAGCTGGTCAACTATATAAAGTGAAGCTTTCAAGCAGAGAATAGAGTTAATGTACCATCCTCCATCGTGGACTCTTCCTCCCATTGCTTGCCGGTCTAGATAGCGTCCATTCGGTCGAACCACTTCCACTTTTCCATGATGGTTCTGTAGTCACTTAAAAAAAATAATTACTTTTCCCTACAATGTTGGTAGGTCCGGTGGTAGCTGTGTGCGGCAAGACAATTCCTGAAAGACTTTTTTCATTTTGAGAGGAACATCTGCACCTCGTTTATTGACCACGGCGTGGTTTTGTGCACAGCCATTTCTCTTTACAATTCGAAAGTCGCGTTAACAAATGATACTGTTATCGCTGTAGCTAACTTTAAAACTAGCGGGTTGATGTCCCGGGTCGCAAATCCAGTGACGGTGGTAGTGACGATTCTCTCTGACCAATGAGTGATCTGCGGGGTTTTGATGTCACATTTAGTATCGGCTCGGCTTGCTTGGAACCTCGACCGAGGTGATACTCAAAAAAGTACCAGTTACTATCCACAGTGGAAAATGCCCAAAAAGTGAGCAGAGTTGAGTCGAGTTGTACCGTGCAATGACAAAGCCCCATAACAGAGGCCTCTTGAGGTGAAATAAAAACAATCATCACTGATTACTCATTGGGATCTAAATCTTTCCTTGTTGACATTATTCTTCCATATTTTTATCCTCACTTTAATGCACATTTGTTATTTTGATTAGAAAATCTATGGATTAAAAGTCATTTATTAGAAGAACAGAAACAATATATTTAAATTTTATTACAAAATATTCATATATACACCGATTTGGCGGGCTTTGTTGCCCGTGAATCTGATTGGTGGATACATTTTTAAAACATACATTTAAGACAGACACTGTCTCTCTCTCACTCTCTGTATATTCGTCTTTCTTTTCTTAGATAAGAGCGGTTCTCAAGGCCTATAGCTTCTCTCTTCATCCTTCTGTCTTATCTTCCGTATCAAGCTGGGTGTCTTAACCGGGACGGTAATGTTGCCGTGGTAATGGTGACAAACTTTTAAAGGGGGAGTGAAGGCCGCAGCTGTTGTTTGCGTCCTGCTCACTATTCAACCCAACACACTTCACAGCTCACAACGTCACACAACGCACTACTCACTATTGAAAACAAGACACTGCTCTACAAAGCACAACAGAAAGCACACTATTCATCACGACACACATTACGGCACAAAAGAGCTATATTAGAGGGTGAACTAAACCACAAGGACAAAACTGCTGCGCGGTATGTTAGCTCACGCAGGACTGCAGATTTCCTGGACCACACAGACCAGAGACATATGAACTATATATTTTGTTGCTTTCTACAGTCTGGCTGTGACATTAAAATAGTTGCGTTTTCAGCACAAACCCTTTAAAAGCTGCATCCTAATTTGCATACTTTTACTATGTATTTTGCAGTTGATGGAAAAGTACATAATTTTAAGACAGTATTTTACTATTTTATAACATTGCATCTTGATATCAAGGACCTCTTTTTTCATACTGTTTGTGTTTCTAAGCATTAGAAACTAGCTAGTAAATTAATTACTTTTAAATTCATTATTATTATACTTTTAGGTTCATACATTAAAAACTGCTGTGGCATCTTTAAAATTCAATGTAAAACTATAACTGTAACTTTTTTTATGGCTGATGCCAATACTGATATCTAGAAATTAGGGTGGCTGATGATAGCCCATATACAGTAATCCCAATATACTTGTAATATACATTACAACTGAATGATAGTGAAAAAGATGTACATTAAGTTAACTCAAACAAACACTTTATTTACACAACATTTACTAAAAACTCACAAAAACAAAATTAATGCTATCTACGGTCAAGGCTGGTGGAAGATTCTGAAAATGATACTGGGAGCAACTACTTGAGTTAATTGGTCAATTGGGCAGTTATTGGTCGTCAAAATGGACAAATATCAGCTGATTTATTGGCCAATCACTAAATATTAGCCCAAAACACACACAAGGATGCAAACTGCAAAATTGGCACCTTTGATTAACTATTTAAGATTAAGATTCAACTTTATTGTCATTGTGAAGAGCCAATGAAATGCAGTTTTTTCACATATCCCAACTATGCTGGGGTCAGCCATGGAACAGCACCCCTGGAGCAGATAGTGTCAAGGGCCTTGCTCAAGGGCCCAACAGTGGTATCTTGACGGTGCGGCTTGAACCCCTAACCTTTCAGTCAGTAACCCAGAGCCTTCACCGCTGAGCTACCACTGGCACAATACATTTGCATTTGAACATACTGGAATTTGGTTCAAGCCAAAGTATTTATTTAATCTAGAGGTGGATTCACTGACCTAATCCTTTGATTTTGGCATGAACTGAGCATGCAATACTGAGATTAAGCTTTTGGGTAGAACTGGGTGTATTGTGATTTTTTTTTTTTTTTTTTTTTTTAAATCCTCATGCTTAGTTTTCTTACACAACATCCGTTTCCAAATTGAAAAATCATTGTAAACAATTCCTGTTTATGCAAGAGATCATAGCAGGTACTGTATACACAAATGCAAGAGGAAGCATGCTCTGTGATTCCATTGTCTTGGAAGCAGCAAATCCACAAACTATCTGGACATTTTGTGTTTTTCTGAGAGGTTGAAGTGTGGCGGCACTCAAGATCAAATCCAGAGCACCAAATACTGAAGGAGACAGGGATCTCCTCTTTTAAGTCTCTTTAGAATAATAGTTCATCCATGAGGTACTCCCTATTAAAACACTTCCAAACAAAGTAATTCATATCAATCCCTTGACCATTTTAAATTAAGTCATTGTAAATCTAAGGATTAACACCAATTTGTTTAAATTGAAAAGTTTTTGGTTTCTGTTTTTGGCAACGTTGGCTCAACCAATGGCATGCATTTTGGGTGGGACAACCAAGACATAGAAGGTGTATTCGGAAAGATGTTTGATACCAAAGTTTAGCCAATCTTTGCAATTCTGTTCGCTGGTGCAAGTGGTGCAGAGAATGCATACTTCAGCTTCAAATAACCTAGTAGGGCTTCTCTTTCACTCTGTTAACAGATACCTACAACCTAAATGTTGATCTGAAGAACCTATAATGTTCATCAAAATCTTTTTCAAATCGCAAAACAGCCATATACTCAATGCCATGGCTCAATACAGCCAAAAAAACAAAAACAATTTAAATGTTTGAAGAGGGTTTGCAGATGCTACAAAGAGCCTTTATTTTTAAGAGTGAATCTATGCAAAATACACTAAAACTAATTAATGTAGAAGTCCCTCTCTGCTGCTGTAGAAATGGGATAAATTACAGAAATGTGTGGAACATTGGGGCTGGAGAGGTTAACTTTAAAATTTATATTCCCATATCAGATCATCTTTGATCAGTTACAATGACCAGCTCTGGGATTTTTGTCCAATTTCATGATCATTAATAAATCTAATCTGATCTAATTATGGTCTGGAAACAAATGTCAAAAATGCAGTCCTTTTTTCCACATTGATCATTTACTGTCTACCAAAAATCCTGCTGTGTGCTGACTTTGGACTAACATGCCTTGAGAGTTTGCAATCTCTTGGACTGCTAAAATAAGCGATAAAACTCACATCAATCCCATGGGAAAAGCATTTACCCATATGATGCTGACAATTAGTTTCCACTGTTCCCCAAAGATAAAACCCTATCGTCCCTTGGCCCACAGTAGAGAGTTACTCCCTATATTTAAGTGGATAAGCATGATCCTAAAAAAAAACGTGTTTTTCTGCATAAGAAACAAGGAAGCAGGAATTCTGCATTCATAATGGAATGTTATTATTTTATTCCCATGTGTCTCCCAGACTGTGGTGTACTGATTAGCCGACATGACTGATCAGTGCTGATCCAGTGCAGTGCAAAGAGCTCATTCAGATCACAAGATCAGATATCAGAGCTCAGTCAATTTAGATTAATAAAATTAAGAAGTGTCGTCCCATGGAATTCCTTACCAAACACCATAAACAAACGTATACATTTTTATCAAAATGCTGCTTTCTTTGCAACACAGTAAGTTGAAGTCTATAGAGTTAATAAGACTTTTTAGCTAGGTAGGAAAGTAGCAATTTGCGTTTCTATTTCCTGTTTCCGAGGGGGAAAAAATACATGAATACATGATAGCCTTGAATATTTTCCATTATTATCCTTATAAAGATGACACGTTGGTACTAGGGCTGGGTATCGTTCAAAAAAATGTCGATAACAATACCGATATCTGTTTTTACAGACTCAAAGACTCCTCTCCTGAGCCTTCTGGTCTCATGCCAGGGTCAGAAGGGGCAGAGGCATAACATTAATGTGAAAAAAAAACAAAAAACAATAACGCTAAACTGTTAATTCAGCCAACACTAAGGATAAGCAAGGTTTAACAAGATAACTAGTTTTATGTGAGTTAAACTTGATCAGTTACTGTCAACCTTAAAGCATTTTTAGCATCAATTTAGCTAGCTATCTAGCCATACATACAAACAATATCTAACGTTACGTCGGTCCCAGTTTATAGGACTGTCACCGTGCACAGAAACGTTCATTTAACATGTAAACAACCGTGTACCACTACAAGTTAGACAGTTTTGTTTGTTGGTTTGTTTGCAAAACGTTAACCTTACCTGTCGGAGTCCCAGTCATAGCGCTGCTGCATTCATCAGTAGTTTTGGAGAGGACTCGTGTGGTGGGTGTATTCAAGGAAACTCTGTGGCAGGAGGACGCTGAGAGGATGACTACACCGGCTCGGTCTTCTTGCATTCAATGACGGAGCAACTTACTGCTCTTAAGTTTACTCCGTGCACTGTCAAGTGCTTCATCAGATTTGTCATGTTGCCAGTCTTGGCAGCAATTATCTTATCGCAAGTATTGCATCGCGCTGTTGGCATCGATCCTGGTGAAACGTAGCCACACTTTTGATCTTTTCCTCATCTTTTACATCTATGGGGGGTTGGGACGTATACACCCTACAGCCTCACCTGTGAGCCGCGTCTCTGGGGGTAACCATCAAGGTTTCCTTGATGCCTAAACACAGCCAATAGATTTGGGCACATCTCGCATGCTGTATGTTTATCACTGACATTGACTAGTTTAACCCCTTAGTTATCGAAATTTGGTACCGAACGACAAGACATTTTTTCATACTCGATTGTTTAGAGGCAATTCGGTCTGAGCCTAAAATGTTTAGGCCACATCCACTAATCTAATCTGTTTAAATTTGAAAGTTTCATAACGTCATATTTTTCCAAAGCATCCGTTTCCAGTGCTGTTCCAGTGTGGATGAGAGCTGTAAACATGGCTAAATTAATGCTTTCTCAAACAAAAACTTATTAGAGTAGACGTGACCTTAAATTAATGGGGGCCTGGGTAGCTCAGCGAGTATTGACGCTGACTACGACCCCTGGAGTCACGAGTTTGAATCCAGGGCATGCTGAGTGACTCCAGCCAGGTCTCCTAAGCAAACAAATTGGCCTGGTTGCTAGGGAGAGTAGAGTCACATGGTGTAACCTCAATAGGGTGCATAGAGCGCTGAGAGTAACATGATCCTCCACATGCTGGAAGTCTCTGCGGTGTCATGCACAACCAGCCACGTGATAAGATGCGCTGATTGATGGTCTCAGGCCACCACAAGGACATACTAAGTAGTGGGAATTGGGTATTCCAAATTGGGAGAAAAGGGGATAAAAAAATGTTTTTTTTTTTTTATCTAAATAAATTATTTCGCGATACATGTAATAAACCACTTAAAACAATTTTGGAAAAGGGAGTGACCTCCCAACCCTAAACCTTATACATAAATCCCAAAGTATGCTACAATATTGACGTGAACATGAGCCTGTCAAAATATACTCCACATGACCGTGAGCGCATACACAGCGGTGGCTACAACTGCTATATATCACCAAACTATTTCTCTTTAGGAGTTTAGACCCATAACGATGTCTTTATATTACTTCAGACTTGAGTTATACAAATGCAAGTATCACCTGACCTCCTCACACACCTTTAGTGCTCGAGCACGCTGCTGCTGATGAGATTTGCATCACGCATCCTATACGCAGACGCTCAGCGTTCGCATCTGACCTAAGTACTGTAATCTTTGGGCTTAAACCTTACCAATAGTGTTATAAAAGCAAATGCATTTTTTGCTAAAGCAATTAAGTCGTTTTGAGGTGCTTTTATGACTCTCTATCATTTAAGCTACTGCACAATTTGGGGGTATTCTTGGTCACATCATGAGTTTTTACAGATTGGATTTATATCCGATTATAAAAAGGCCAAGTGTAAATGCCCTCGCACAAGGATTTGTGACGGATATTAATCCGATCACTCATCTGATCACCTCTGAAGGTGGTTTGAGATGCAATCCAGATATATAATCTGCATCTTCCCTACGACAACCCCAGAGGGGTAAAATACAGTGTGTGTACGCACTTATATACGCATGCGTGGGGCAAAGTTACTTGGAATCAAACAGTAAATCACATCTTTTAAATTCACTGCCTGGCGTTAGCATAATCAAGGAAGTGAACTCTATTTTATTTGCACATAGCGTGGGAATTCAAGATTGGATTTATATCAGTTTGGCGGATACATATTGATGTGGCCAAGTGTAAATATAATATGCTTATTCAATCGTATAGCAATCTGATCAGTAAAAACGCACGAAGTGGCCAAGTGTAACTACCCCTTTTGATCTTACGCGAACAAACTTGTAAATGTACAGTTGGTTGTGTTATGTAAACATTAAAATATATTGCCTTACAAGTCAAGCACTATACTAAAAGATCAAAGAAAGCTTCTTGGAAGGCTACTTGCTGAAAGTACCTTGTAAAGTAATCCCAGAAGGTGCTCTTTGGTTGGGTTTCAAACATATACTCTAGAAGAAAGGCCAAGGGAAATCTTTCGGTCCCAGAAAATTAAAAAGCATTATTCAGATCATGGCTATCACAATACAAACATTAAAATGAATAAAACACTGCACACTGATGCATTTCGGCCTTCAGCCTTCCTCAGAGACCGAAATGCATCAGTGTGCAGTGTTTTAGTCATTTTAATGTTTGTATTGTGATAGCCATGATCTAAATAAGGGTGTGCCTAAACCTAACTTTCTTCTACACTATACTAAATGTGTGAAGATATCGTAAGATAGCATTATGTGAGGAACAGGCAAAAAGTAAGTGTTTATGAACTGATAATCAGCTGTTTTCATTTGTGTAAATGTTAATCAAATAAATGTTGTTGTAGTGCTTCTAGTGTTCATTTCACCAGGAAACTGCTGAGATTCGTGCAACAAGACAAGTAAAAATCAATTTGCAAAAATGTGAATCTAGTAACATTTCTATGAGACTTAGTAATAAAAAAGAATATACAGTATGAGCTTCCAAATGGTAGTGTCCTTAGAAACAACAGAACCCACAACAAAGTGCCCTTCAAGACTACAGAGTGCTAAAATCAATAAATTTGTTATGTCAAGAACTTACTCAGACACCCAACGAAGCATCAAGTTCTTTATGGAACTACAATGGATTCTAGAATTCCACGGCCTATTATTCCTAATGCTCTGGCTCCAGTGGTGTGGGAAAATTCCCCAGCAGCATGAGAAAAACTAGTTTTATGAATGTTTAGGTCAAAATCTGTTACTCACGCTAGTCTGGATGTCACACCAAGAATCTGACCCTGTAGTCAACAATTACAATCTAGATGCCTGAAGAACGCTCTGTCTTATTAAGAAGTGTGTGTGTGACATATGGACCATGCGGTCTACAGTACAGCTCATGTGACACCATCAGAGGTTGTGTGATGTCAGTACATGAAATCAATAACCATACGTTATATATCTATAAATGTGTTATGGTATACTACAGTATATGACAATATATTTGATATAGGCTTATATAACCAATGTTAAAGATTACAGAAAATACAGTGTCCCCAAAATGTATTTGAACAAAGAGACAGTTCACCAAATTCTGTCATAATTTACCGACCCTCAAGTTGTTTCAAACCCGTATGTCTTTGTTTGTTTAAAGGAACACAAGAGATGTAAGGCAGAATGACAGCCTTAGTCACCATTCACATTCATTGTATAAAAAAATGCAATGAAAGTGAATGGTGACTGATGCTACAATTCCGCCTAACATCTTTTATGTTACACAGAAGAAAAATTATGACAGAATTGACTGTACATTTTTGGGTTAACTATTACTTTTAAGCAAGTTTAGCAATTATTTTTGGTGATTTTAGTGGATGTAATGTATAATGTCAGTTCCCCTATGTTTCTACAGGTGTCCTATTAAAGCAGGGGTGGGGAACCTTTTTCCAATTAAGAGCCATTCGAGAATTTACTAAATTATTTGCGGGCCAAATTATTTTAATCATTATTTCCATTGTATTTTTTTATTTTTTTTAAATCAAGGCCATTTTATTAATTTTTTTTGCTTTTCAGATTATCTCTCAAATGTGCTCACGGGCCAGATAAAATTGTCTCGCGGGCCTTATCCGGCTCTAAGGCCTGACGTTCCCCACCCCTGTATTAAATAAATATTCTGGGTTCAGTACAAGTTGAGTTCAATCGACAGCATCTTTCACATAATTTTGATTAGTACAAAAAAATAATTTCGACTTGTCTCTACTTTTCTTTAACAGCAACAAAAATCTGTTACAGTGAGGCACTTACAATGGAAGTGAATGGGACCATTTTTGGAGGGTTTAAGGCAGAAATTTGAAGCTTATGACTTTATTAAAACACATTATTTCTTCTGTTAAAACTTGTGTATTATTTGAGCTGTTAAGTTGCTTAAATTGCAGTTTTTACAATCGTTTACCACGTAACATCGTCATGGCAACAAAGTTGTACAACTGGATGTTACTTTAGACAAAAAAGATAAGCAATTTTATCACACTAAAATCATGTTAACACACAATGTTTACGTCTTGTGGCTATTCTCACATAGCATGAGTATTTTAACGTTTACAGATTGGCCCCATTCACTTCCATTGTAAATGCTTCAATTTAATCAAGTTTTTTTTAAAGGAGGGACAAGTCGTAATTTTTTTTTTTTTTTTTTTTTTTGTAATCAACATTGAGCTTAACGTGTATTGAACCCGGAATATTCCTTTAACTATGATGTTCCACTAACGTTTGATTAAGTGTCTCAATACCTTCCCTGAAAGCACACGTACATCACCCAGATGTCTGTTTGATGTGTGTGTTTACATCTGGAAGACAAATTGTTTGCTCATCTGCAATATGCCTGATAGACCATTTCCTCTCAGATGTCATTAAGACATTCAGCAGATGTCTTTGAGACCTTTATGATTTAGACTGTCTGTTAATCAGATTTTTTTAAGATGTTAAACAAACACTCTTAAACAGACGTTTCGGAGATGTGTCTGTGTGCTATCTTGGTATCTACATTTTTTCAGTTTTTGAGAAATTATCTGCTTGAAATGTAAACGTATGCCATCTTCAAAATACATCCCACCTGGTTTGATATTTTGTATATATATATATATATATATATATATAAATGTGTCCAAATACTTTCATGACACTCTCAGGCATCTTTCATTCATAATTGTTCTTTGCTCAGGCACAAAAACATGACATTAGTTGTATCGAGCAACCTGTTGACTGACAAGATTTTGACCCTTTTAAGAGCTGTTATGTCCAGGTGAAGTGCACCTGGTGGCTGAAATGACAGACATATTTCTTCTAAAAGACAGGTCGGAAAGGTGATCTCTTTACCTTCGATATGATTAACATCTCGCCGTGTTCAAGTCCACCTTTGAGCGTGAAACCCCAAGGCGCTCCACCCTGCAACTGAGCCTCGACGAACGCGAACTTTCCCTTCTGGATCGCGGCATTGCAGCAACCTGGAATACAATCATCCATAATTGGAATGTGGGAAAACTAGTGTTGTTACTCAGTCAACCAAAAAACAACTCCGAGAGGAGCATGGCAGGATGTTTCTCTCGATGCTTCTTCAAATCAGCACACTCGCAGGATCGTTTCCTCGCATTATTTCACTTCGGACCGTAGCGTTCAGTACAAATCCGTTTTCCTTTTCCAAGCACCTTTCCGTACATCCTACCTGCCAGACAGACGAAATAACGACACCACAGACGTTTCAACTTTTTGCTAAATTTACATTTGCAAATAACCAGGCAAATTTGATTTAGTGTACCACTTTTCCGGGCTAGGTCACACGTAAAGACCCCGTTTGTCAGCCCGTACACGCTTCCGACTTCATTTTTACATCACAATAGAATTTGATACATTTCACTGCCTCCGCAGAAAGAACGAGCGCTCGCGCCCTCAGCCAGTCCTGTCAGAAAGAAAAGACGCTTTCAAACTCCTATGCGAGTTTCCAAAATCATTTCAGCAGTCCAAACCGATGTGACTCGGTTCTCTTGGCACCCTCTTTCATGTTCAGCATGGACAGAACCCGCTAATGAAGTTTTCTTTTGTCGTAGATGCGCCGAAACTCTCCGCAGCCATGGATGTGGGAGTTCGCGGTCGGTCGCGCCCCCCCACCCCAACAACATCAGACGGTTCATTGGAATTGTGACCTAATGCGCATGCGCGGACCCTGCAAACCGCTCTACCTCAGTTCAGATACCGAATCACCGTTATGGCTCAAACTTTCTGACATGATGTAGTCAAATCAAAATCACCACCTTGGCAGGCTCCCCATCCTCCCACATCAAGCAGGGATAAACCACACAAACTTACACAGTTAGCACAAGGTGCGCTTGGTCCAGTTCGAAGCGAAACGTTTGGTTTTATAATGCTCTCATCTTCATTTCTGTGGCGTTTAGGGTGTATCAAAATTCACACAAAGAGCTGACTGAATAGATTTGACTGAATTGGTCCTTACCGGCAGCTTAAGGGAGCGAATATTGTTTCTTTCTCGTCTCATATAATATTTGTTATTTAGGTTACACATCTCTGTGCTGTAAGGTAAGGTGCTGTAGGCGCATACAACACATAAAATGTCTATATTACCTGACTGATATTACACCTGTATGTGTAACCGTCCTATGCATTATATACAGCGAAGAAAGTCTCAGGGGCCCGCTCGCGCTTTTTTTTAGCCAATCACAAACGTTCTCTACCATTCAATCATTTTGACGTTGAGGTTTGCCGACCTCGGATTGGCTGTCATGTCTTCAGAGGGCGGGGTTTTCGACAGAGGGCGTGTTGTATAAGGGATTTGGGGTGTTTTACCTCAGTCTGGCTGAAGTTAGCAACATAAATCGCTTGATGTAGCTTTAAAATTGTGAATGAATTAATAAATGAATGAATAAGTACATTTCCACCACGCAAAATGTCTAGAAGTTACATGTTCTTGAGTTGATTAAAGTTGGCTGATGATCCAGTACAAAATTTAAAACAAGTTGTCCAACTTGTGGCTGTGTTTTGTAGAGAGAAATTGTTTGGGAATCGTTTACCCCAAAATTAAAATTTAAAAAGGAAAATTCACTCATCATTTACTCACCCTCATGCCATCCCAGACATGTATGGCTTTCTTTCTTCTGCAGAACACAAGTTAAGATTTTTAGAATATCTCAGCTCCGTAGGTCTATGCAATTTGAAGCTCCAAAAAGCACATAAAGGCAGCATAAAAGTAATCCATACGACTCCAGTGGTGAAAGGCAGGTCTTCAGAGGCAACATGATAGGTTGTGGAAACAGATCAATATTTAAAGAGGCCCTATTTATGCTTTTTGGGATAAAACCTTTCCTTTAGTGTGTAATACAGCTCTTTGTGCATGTAAAATATCTGCAAAGTTACAAGGCACAAAGGGTTAGCGTTGCCGCCATGCAGTACCACCGCTCCCTATAAGCAGACTATTCAGACTATTCAGAGAGTTCAAAAGCAGATTTTTTTTTTGTAGCTACGATGTACACCCAGTGTACAGATCTAGGTAAATCAGAGCATTTCTGCCATAGGATGAAGAGAGGGGAGCAGCAATGTACAGTATGAGAAAAATAATGTGTTTTTTTTTTACATTAAAGCATGGAAACCTATTCTAGTAGACCCCCCCCCAAAAAATTATGAACCTGTAAATTAGCATAATATGGTCCTTTTTTACTCTCCACCTTTGACCAGACCCAAGCAGTAAGTTGCGATTTGCACAAAGAATGGAATTGCCAAAAAAAACAATAGAAGAATAATGAAGTAAAAGTGAAAGTGGAGATTTATAGTAAAAATAGGAGTTAATTGTTGATCTGTTTCTTACCCACACTTATCCTATAGTTTCTGAATACATAGATTTAACCACTGGAGTTCGTAAGGACTATGCTATAATTATTATGCTGCCTTTATGTGCTTTTTGGCGCTTCTAAGTTCTGGTCATAATTCACGTGCGTTGTACATGGACCTACAGAGCTGAGATATTCTTCTAATTTCTAAAAATCTTAATTTGTGTTTTGCAGAAGAAAAATATTCATACACATCTGGGATGGCATGAAGATGAGTAAGTGTTTTTTTGGGTGAACTACTCCTTTTTAGCAAAAACAGATGGATATTTAAAATGTGGTGTCAATGTTAAAGATATATGTCACTTTTGTTTTTCAAATTGAAAAAGATTTTCACATTAGTGAACTACTATAGACACATTGCAATGGGTAAACAGTAGAAAATGTGGTTTAAAATGTGCCATGATGTTAACTTTTGGCAAATCCTGTCCTTTTAATCATCACTTTAACATGTTTTTACCTGTTGTTCCCAGCATTAGATAGTTTTGGCACCTCCCATAAATGAAATAACACTTCCACAGGGCACGGTTACCTTTACTTTATTTTGGCCTCTTTACCATAGGGTTGAAATGTATGATTAGTTAAAGGCATAATTCACCCAAAAATGAAAGATCTGTCATCATTTGCACACCCTTACATTGTTTCAAACCTGTGTGCCTGTCTTTCATTCGAGTAACACAAAATAAGCCAGAATGCTAGTCTCAGTCACCATTCACTTTTATGGTGACTTATTTTCATTTTTGGGTGGACTATAATTGTGAAAATAATGTTGTGGGTTTTTTTTCTCCCTCATAAGCACATAAACGTGAACGAGTTGGTTTGATTTCTCAGTAAAAACATGATCATTTAGTCAGATGAGTCTTAACAACACCTAAAAAACCTCTCCAATGTTACCTTTCATCATTACAATAGCACACCTGCGGTGTAGTACAACAGGTGTGGCCGCTGTGCACAGTGGCTTCAAGACACATCTGAACATGTTTGCTGATGACATCACAGGGATGAGGTCATTTCCTGATATGGCAATGATTGAGAGAGAGAGAAAAAACAACAAGTAAAATATCTTACCAAGCCCCCAGGAAGAACATAATGTCAAGAACAATGCATGAAATGCTGAGAATAGCTATTTTCAGTAGCATTTAACCTAAATAAGAATCCCAAATAAAACCCCAAAGTGTTTGTAACGGTCTACACTTAGTTAGGGAGGGGTTCGTCCCGAAGGCATACGATGTAATGCAGTTATAATGAGGAGTTTTCCTAAGAGTGGACCTTTCTGTGTATATAATTGAGACGTATCCATTTAATGCATGTCTGAGCCCCTTGCACTTGTTCCAGACAGGTGGACGTCTTGGCTACAGACCCGTGGGGTCAGAGAGAAAGAACAAGGGATCAATGATGGCATGCTGCATGCATGCTAGGATAATATATACTGTTCATGATAGCACGGTCATATGATAGAATGGTGATTTGATACATTTCATTTATGTGAAGCAAATTATTATATATATTTTTGTCCTTATCTATTATGTTATGAAAAAATACATCCATCCGTCCATATCCTATTGCTGCTAATCCCATGTAGGGTCACGGGGGGTGCTGGAGCCTATCCCAGCTGTCTTGGTCCAGAGGCAGGAAAACACCCTGGAGAGGTGGCCAGTCCATCACACACAAACACATTCACACTCTCACTCTAATTAAAGTTTTAATTAAAGAGTTCAAAGTCATTTTGTTATTTTGTTATATATATGTGTGTGTGTAACTGTCCCGAGACAGTAAAAAAATAAAATAAAAGTCTAATCAAAAGCTGATATTTTTTTTTTAATTTGAAAAAAGTTTGGAATAATTCATTATTATTTCTTTAAAAAAAAAAATAAGCATTGAAAAAAATTTCTTAAAAAATTTACTAATTAAAAAAATTACAAAATGTTTTTGTTAAAATTTGAAAAAACTGTGTCCACTAAATCAGAGTCAGGTGGTGTCACCAACATGCAGGTGAGGATTCTGTTGTCATGTGACAAAAAATACATAAAATTAAATTATTACAAATATACATTAAACAGAGGGAACCCCTTTAGACCCTCATGACTATACATGAAGTTTGTTAAAAAATAAATAAATAAATATTTGGACATTTTATGAAAAGGCACATTTTGTTCAGGTCAACTCGAGTATCCCTTAAAAACTTCTTGATATTCGTGAATAAATAAAAACAAATCATGTTATTTAAATATAAATACCTTGAAAAATATGTTATTTGAATTTATTATTATTATTATTATTATTATTATTATTATTATCATTATCAATGATTAAGTTGGATACACTCACATGTTTTTAAGGAGCATAGAAAGTATTTTAATATGCTGTACTTGATAGTTACATGTGTTTTTTTGTTTAAGTCATTAAATATTTTGTTTGGTAGAAAATGCTATAAATGTTTTTTTTAAAAAATGATTATATATGATAGTTATGATTATTTAAATTTAATTTTTAAAAATGTGTATCTTTTTTGGGGGGCATTTCTCAGAAATAATTTATATGGAATTAATTGGAATGAATTAACTGCCACATCATGTAATTAATTTGATTACAAATTTGCATTAATTAACAGCACTAGTTTGAAACCAACATGAACAGGAATATTACATTTTTTCTGAAATAGATACATTTGTTTTAAACTCGATTTTTAAAAATTTCTCATTTTGATAATCTCGGACAAACTTATTTGTCAACAACCTTTTCATTTGATTGTTTACGTACCCATGCAAAACTCATAAATATGATAACATATTGGGTATAATGAGTATTTGTCCCCAGTGTTTGTTAGCACATTGTTGTGCAACTGATAGATGTTCTGTAGAGTTGCTATGCGTTTGCTTGTGTGTTATGGTTATTTTCTTCAGAATTTCACAGGTGTTCTGGGTGGTTGCTAGGGTGTTGCTAGGGTATTCTTGGTGGCTTTATCCCCTAAGCCTAAAGGTGATTTATATTTTCCCATAATTCCAGTTTGTGTAAAGACAAATGCCGAATTATTGTTCCTCTTGGAACAAATCTGACTGTTAATTTTCATTAGGATTTTCAGAAATACATTGTGCACAAGTAACACATCTAAAAACAAAGCATTCTTATTGCACTGACCATAAGTGTCCTAACAAGGGCCGACAGTTGTGCACTAGTGTAAACAGTCTCCCAGACATCATGACTGTGCATGGAGATTTGATCTGTTCAAGAGAGTAGGAAATAAGGTAAATATTGCCATGAGTGTTACATGTTGTGATCATAAGGGGGCGCTAAAACACAAAAATGTGAAACACTCATTTATTCAAGTTGCTCTACAGCTTGTCCAGGAGACTTGAAGGATAATTACACAATTTACTGTTACACATGTGTCAGCACATCATCATTTTAGTTCTGTTGTCAAAAGCATGTTTGCAAACTCAAACACACACTTCAAATTTTTAGTTGAATCTGAACTGACATAACAATGTCTGGGTGGTCTTTTAGTGTCACATTTTAATAGAAACAACAACTAAAATGTACAAAGTGTTTAATTAAATTTGGTTTTGATGTTTAGTTTGACTGAACTGTTTATGAGCGGAAATAATAAGCAATGGCGCAACAGCAGAACGCTTGTTATTCTTGTATTTGCGTAACACACACATGCAACGCTCGCATGCTACGAGGTGCTGAGAGTTTGCCAATAAAATAGCATCAGTGTTTCTTTGTGAAGGCCTATCACAGAGACAGTGTCCTCTTTCAGTGTCACAGCAAACACAAACACACACCCACTCAAAATATACAGATCAGAGAGTTTAAATAAGTGCATACAAAATAATTAAAGGAATATTCAGGGTTCAATATAAGTTAAGCTCGATTGACAGCATTGTCAAAAGTTGTTCACATCGTTTTTTTGGGATTACGGGGTATACAGTGTTATGTCGTCATGGCATCGAAGTTGCAAAATTGGCTATAACTTTACACAGAAAAGGTTATTAAGTGATTTTATCTCACTAAGATCATGCTAACATGCACGTTTAACCCCATTCACTTCCATTGGAAGTGTCTAACATTAACTCCGAAGTAGAAGGTCACGTTGAAATGTTTGCGGTAATCAGCAGTAAGCCGTAAGTGCTGTCGATTGAGCCTGACTTGTATTAGTTCTGGAATATTCCTTTAAAATGATGGGCCTGCTCTACATACTGCAGACCTGAATAAATTCTCATGCATGTCCAGTTCAAGTACAGGTAGTTAATCAGCCTGTTTACATTAAACGGGACAAGATAGGAGATGCTTCCATCCTTAATAATTAAACAGAGTAATAAAACTTAATTAGTGTATAACATGGCATATTTTGTGCATTTGTAAATCAAAGCAGAACTGAAAAATCATGACAGCGCAGGTGTGAGGCCGTCAGTGCTGTGAGTTTGCAATTGTCATCCAGAGAGGCTATTTCTGTGGTCTGGACTCTCATAGGCAATCTATCCTTTTATAGCACGGCTAGTTGAAGGGCAACAGCAGATATGAGGCTACGGCTGTATGAGAGAGAGAGAGAGAGAGAGAGAGAGAGAGGTATGTTTTATTAATAGTCTCAAGAGCAGTGAATGTTCCATTAAAGCTAGTAATGCTTGAGAGTGTAAGTGACTTTCTTTAGGTTACAAACTGGTAATTACAAGTGTATTATGCTATAAATGTGGTTTATGAGGACATTTCTAGTGTCCCCACAATTCAAATCGCTTAAGAAAGATACTAAACTATGTTTTTTTTAAATGTCAAAATGCAGAAAGTTTTTTGTGAGGGTTAGTTTTAGGGGTAGGGGATATAATCGATAGTTTGTACAGTATAAAAAGCATTATGACTATGGAGAGTCCTCATAATGATAGCCGGAAATATGTACATTTATGTTCAAATATATATCAGATGTATGGGTGGGTGGCTCTGAATTTCTTTTATAGGCATTGAAGGGTTCCCTCTCTTTTCTTACCCCACTTTTTCCTCATTCTGTATGCTATTTTTCTGACCTTAAAATGCTCCAGATGTTGTGGTGAAATGAATCATTTACAGGCCTGTGGAGCACTGCAGTGTTCCCGTTAAAACATCCCGTCACATTTACTCGTGACACCGCGCATGCGCGAAATCAAATGCACAGCGAATTCTCAAAGTAAAAAGAACACAATGAATATAATGACATCACAATCAAGAATGTATAAAGTTGCGTTACATATAGAATGTTTCATCTATCATATTCAATTTCAGACTAACTTCCTTTGAACCCTTGAATGTTTCATGATCCCCTCAGAGGCCAAAATCACTCTCTGTTTGGGGAGTAAAATGGCAAATGAAAATACTTTTCAGACTCGTACAGTTAAAGACAGTTTGTGCAATCATTTTTTGACCTTTGCTGGGAGGATAAACAATTTTATCGACCACAATCTTGCACAATTTTACGAATTTCACACACAGTGTTTACTCTCATTTGTAAAGGATTTGTAAGGGATCCAAGGTAAAAATAAATAAATAATAATAATAAAAAAAGCTGCAAAAAAGATTCAATTCAAAACATAATAAAAAAATAGATTTTTAGATTATCTGTAGAAATTGTGAGTGGTGCATACAGATGTGGCTGACACGATGGTAAGAGTCTTTGCAGTTACTAAGGTGTTATGAGTGATTTTTTTGAGTGATAGTAGAGATGGGCCACTATTTATTTACATCCCCTTTTCTCCCAATATGGAACGCCCAATTCCCACTACTTAGAAGGTCCTCGTGGTGGCGCGGTTACTCACCTCAATCCGGGTGGTGGAAAACAAGTCTCAGTTGCCTCCGCTTCTGAGACCGTCAATCCGCGCATGTTATCATGTGGCTCGTTGGAGACTCTCCGCGATCCACGCACATATTACCACACGCCCCATTGAGTGCGAGAACCATTAATCGTGACCACAAGGAGGTTACCCCATGTGACTCTACTCTCCCTAGCAACCGGGCCAATTTGGTTGCCTAGGAGACCTGGCTGGAGTCACTCAGCACACTTTGGATTTGAACTCGCAACTCCAGGTGTGGTAGTCAGCGTCAATACTCGCTGAGCTGCCCAGGCCGCCAATGGGCCACTTTATTTAAAAAAAAATGAATGGGAGAAATTGGCACGCCCAAATGCAGCCAACGGTCAATGGATGTAGAAAGGAAGTCCCGCCTTACTGGTAAAAGAGCCAATCAACTTTTAGATTCAGACATCACCTGTCAATCAGCTCAACAACGTGCATGCACATTAGCTACACAAGGCGAGAATGCAATTCTGAGGAAAAGAATCACAATTTATGATACCGGTGTTGTCAGATTTTATTACTGATTTGAAATATGTTATTTGATCGTAATCTTGACCAACCGTTTAGAAGATGTTGGTGTTTTCCCATTCAAGTAGATCGGAGCTGCACTGGCATGACTGGAAATAGTTCCCCGAGAGCGTTCCAAAGATGGCCGACAGTGGACTGACTTGCTAGGAATACTTTAATACTTACTGGCCCAAATCAAAAGAGCCCAATTCCTTATGATAGTTCCATAGTTACAGAGGTTAACGGTTCAATAATGGCTTTATTAATGGCGTGATTGCCACGGTAACTGTGCACTTGCAGCTCTCAACCGCTAAGTGCGCCTATAGTGCTATAATCAATCATACTGTTTCAAGAGGCGGGAGATGAACGTGACAAAGCTAATTCTCACGATAAGCAGTTAGCTGCTGCTACTAGCAAACTGCCATTTACCGCCCTAACAAACACCAAAAAACTTTTAGGTCTATCATTTTTAAAGAAGAAAAACAGGAGGTTGTTGGTGAAGCCCTGGCTTGTGCAGTGTGAGACAAGCAGCTCCAATAAACAATACATTAAATATATTTTGTGCCATCCCCCATTGTTATTATTGTCAGCAGGAGCAATTAACCCCACACCCCCATATTTTCAAGCATATTCTACACCATTGAATGTCAGTATAGTAAGTTACTCAAAAAGTAATCCACTACAAATAACTAATTACTTCTCTACAATTTAAATCAGATTACTCAAGCAAAAAAGTAATTGTGATACATTTACTTTCTAAAACCATCACAGAAATGCTTGTTAGTAGCCTATTTCCTTCTCGTCCAGCCCTTAAGCTGTCAAACACCAACAGATGTAGCCTACATGTGACCATAATTCATATTTTTAAATTTACTGTACATAAATATTATTTGAGAAATATGCATAGCCCAAGTAATGTACTCTAAAGTAAGGATCTCAATTGAAAGTCATTAAATGTAATACAAGAATGCACCCTGATAGCACACATCACCTAGACGTCTTGATGCGTGTTTACATCTGGATAATACATTTTTTAGGTTGTTTGCTCATTTGGAATATGTCTATTTGGATGATTTCTAAACTTAGAAAGCACAGAATCTCTGTAAGGACTAAATGAGGTTTTGCTAGATGCAGTTCGGTTCAAGGACAGACTGCAGCCGCAGAGCTCGGGATTAGGGGAATGACAGTAAGCGGGCATTCAAGGCTGGGATTTAGAAAGAGTAAGCTGACTTTTGTCAGCATCTGACATATTGACCTGTCAGACAAGTTAAATAAAAGTGTTTTTAGCTGGACGAATAGCTTTCGGCAATGCTCATGTGATGTGATGGCAGCCATAGTGCACCAGCGCGCACACACACACAATTGTTGGAGGAGAGAGTAGTGATAGAGCCAGTTAGTGGATGGGATTATTAAGAGGCCATGATTGAGAAAAGCCAATGGTGAGAACTTAGCCAGGGCACCAGGGTAACACCCCTGCTGTTTACGAGAAATGTCCAACCACAGAGTGTGCACATAACTATATTGGGGCATGAGGACCTACACAGTCCACAGAATGAGCACCCACTACAGGACTTCCTAATACCTCTTCCAAGAGGTCTCCCATCCAGGTACTGACCAGGCTCAGTCCTACTTAACTTCAGTAATCAACCAGTCTTGAGCTACAGGATGGTATGGCTGTTATTTACATGAATCCAAGTGCATGAACTCAATGTCATTGTGTTAGAAAAATGTTCTAGACCACAATTCATAATGCTAAATCTGGCCTAATGTTAAGAACATTAAACTTTATACAAGGATTGTGTCATAAATGGCAATTGTGCGAGTCCAAAAATCGTTTTGCCAAAGTTGGAGTGCCTATAACTCAAATATAAGATATCTTAACATCCTTCAAGATTCTGGTTCAGAACAAACTTTTCTTTTTGTCTATTAATTTTTAAAACCCAATAGATTGAGATCTCAGAATTATGGGGCTCTTAATGTGGTTCCATCCAAAATTTGTTACATTTTACACATTTTCAATGGTCGAAAACTAAATGTGAGCCACATGGTATGAAACTAGTTTTTTATTCATCCAACAAAACAAAAGTGTGAAGTGCAAATTATGTTTGTTTACATAAAAACAATAATGTCAAAATCGGTTAAATCTAAAAAAAAAAAACACTTATTAAGAATAAGTGACACACATGGCCAGTTCAGCTAGTGCAATACCAATATCTAGTATTTGGATTTCTGAAATGTACATCTGCAAAGCTCTGGAATGCATCATTACGAGTCCAAAAACACAAAAGGGACTAAAACTCTACTGTATTTGTACAGATGTTGTGGTGGCGTAGTGGCTAGAGCTGCTAATCAGAAGGTCGCTGGTTCGAACCCCACGGCCACCACCATTGTGTCCTTGAGTAAGGCACTTAACTCCAGGTTGCTCCGGGGGGATTGTCCCTGTAATAAGTGCTCTGTAAGTTGCTTTGGATAAAAGCGTCTGCCAAACGCATAAATGTAAATGTAGATGTTCTCAAAGTTGGTGGGATGGTCCAAATTCCCAAAACTCCCCCCCACCAAAAAAAAACACATATATCGGTTACTTAGTGGCACTGTAAGTAGCAAATTTCCCTTTTCACGAATAACTGGAATCAAAATTGGTCTTATTCCCACAAAAGTTTATGCTCCTGACAAAAAACAGACTTAGAGCCGGGAACATTTCTTAATTTGGTTGATTTCACTTGGAATATCCTAAGACGTTTTATTGTTGATTTTCAAAATTTTGGTATATTGCTGTTACAGGGTTATAGTCTCAACAATAACAGACACTTTCAGTACAATTGGATTCAAATCAACACACAAGCACATCCTTTATTAAAGTTTTAAAAAAATGCATATTTGTAACTGTATAATCTTATTGCTATATTAAAAGTTCCACAGCCTCATGCTTTCTGGAGTAATTTTAACAATCAATTTTAAAATATAAACTTACATACTGGATTTCAATAATGCACTATGGATTATTATTGCTATATAAGGGTGGAAAGAGAAAGTCACCTCTGAGATCAAGCACACCCCCAGCACTTATCAAGATAGACCTCATTAGTTTGGCTTGTTAAAACAAGATGGCGGTTTCCACACTCTTCCCAGCGGCAGATCTTTCCGCCCTCCACCAGGACGAACTTCCACTCCAGCTGGCTCTCCATGGGGAGGGTGATGGTGTTGGCCCAGAACCCATCCTTGGCTCTGTGGAGTGGAACAAAGCTCTCCCAGGCTCCCAACTCCTGCAGGTTCCCAGTAACAGCGACCAGCTGGCTCGGAGAATACGTGATGAAGTGAATCCTGAAGGTGATGTTAAATGGTTGTGGCAACGGCGGAACAGTCGCTACTCTAATTGCCAAGCCGCCTTCTTCTTCGACTAAACTGGTGTCGGCTTGCCCCAGTCTGACAATTTCCAACTCATTTTCTTTTTGTGCGAGTTTTTCGTCAATGGACGATGAAGAACATGTTGCAGTCAGCGTTTTCCAACGAAGATCTCGCAACTCTTGCCCACCTACATTTAGCCACTCATTATTTTCCATAATGGCATCCATGATACTAATCTCATTATTCTCATGCTTTTTTGCCATTGATGCGCCTCTCTCATCTTCTTTCTTTTCACTGGACTCGCTTGAGAGGCCGACCTGTGTGGAAGATCCATCGATGAATGTACCGATGTGGTAACCCAGTAAGTTCTGGTGTAAGGGCTCGTTGTGGTAGTCTAACCTGATTCTGTGGTGGTGTTGGCGATTTTCCACGGCATCTACGGGGTAGCTTCCACTGTGAAACCATGACTGGTTTTTAATTTTGTCTTCCATATCAGTCTTCTTATCATAGCAACAGCAATCAAAGTCATTTGTCTGTGGAGAATTGCGATCATGATGATCTTCAAGCTTCTTGATCGAGTTCTCCCCCACCGTTGACACAGTTTTGCAGTCTGCCTCAAATTGGATCTTACTATGCTTGGATGGGTCCACCGCTTGGTCTGAAGGAGAATTGCTTTGATTAGTGAAGGCTTGATCAAGCAAATCTTCCTGAGGTTTACAAATAGGGACATCTTGAGGTCTCTGATCAATGATCTCCTGAGCACTTTCAGTTTCAGATGGCTCATCTGCATCTCCAATTAGTCCCGTCTCAGACACATCAAGATCTCGAAGATACTCAGAGTCACTGGCCTCACATTGGATGGACCGCTCACTCACATCAGCCAAAAGCTTATAGGCATCTTCCTCACATCCATCATCATCATCCTTGTGTTGAAAATGATCCTCACATTCAGTGTTATCGTCAGGATCATCAGAATCCATTTCCATGCACCGATCCAGATCAGAATCGGTTTTGTCTCCCAATTTTAGTTCCAATTCTGTTAGGAGCTCATCTGCAATTTCTTCCAGGTCCTTGAGAGTGATTTCATTCAGGCCTTTCTCAGTAGGAAGGAGAATGTTGTTGGTGCCGGAGAGGTCGATATCGCCTCTGGATTCACTGGAACACTTCAGCTTTCCCGCCTGATGTTCTCCTACAAAAGAATGAAAATGCATTAGCGGAGTCACATTTCATAGGATCAAATGGGCTGATTCAGTTTATATAAAGTTTTTTTTGGCAAGATAAACTTGTGTACACCACATACAGATACAAAAGTTTAGTTTGCTGAAGTACACGTAATAAACAAGCATGCACTGCTCCACACAATCAGTTTCTGTACTAGGATGTGCAGTTGAGCGTGTACCTCCAAATGGCAATTTTAGCAACAGAAAGTGGGGGAAAAAGTTAGTTAAGTTTCAGGATGTGTAAAAAAAAAAATTAACAAATTATAGTATTATTAAATTGCGGACATTTTTTTTTTAACATGTCCAATAGTCAACTTTTAAAACGCAGAAACGAACGCGTTTCACTCCCAGCCCTAAAAATAATATGTAAATATGTACAGCAGCTAAAATAGGTTACTTGACGAAGGACCTGAACCCAATGTTTATTCACCCATTAATAAATAAACCACAAACCAACTGTAACCAAACAGCATGACAACTGTTGTAAAGTCATATCAACACCGGAGTCTGAAAACAACTTGGATCAGAGGTCATGTGCTTGCAACTTCCCCAACTTATTAGCTAACCAACTAGATTTGCACGTCCAGAATCAATACCAGTGTTTGCAATTTGCATCATAACCAAAGTAAGTTTAGGATTTAGTCTTTGGTTCTATGAAATTTCAAATTAAATTCCAAATTAGAACTGCCTTATGCCAGATACACACTTCACTCATGCTTAAGAGTTTTAATGGATAAACATTCTGACAAAGTAATTCAAATGTACATTTTAATTCCGTAAACCAAAGAATATAACATTCGGAATAGCATACTAAACTTTTTGCCCAGGTATACTTTGTTTTTTTGCATTCCAGTTTGGAACATGCTGCAAGGGGAATTCAATAAATAATTTTCTGTTTAGGCCTTTTAGTGTAAAACAATTTAATATAACCTATTTTAATCACAAGAATTAAAAAAAAAAAACAATTTAATAGAGGTATTGGCACTGTGTATTTAATAGAGGTGTTGGCACTCAATTTTGCCCTTGATAGTACTTGGAATACTTAGAAAAGGGGTACCGCCCATCCCTGGTTCTAATAGAGTCGTTAAACTACCATGAGCAATTTTAGCCTCTTTGTCATTTCACTTTAACGAAGACCCCTCCAAAGACTAGAGATGTTTAATTTCTGAACAAATCCTTCTCGTTCCATACACAGACTCAGGGCTGGACTGGTAATATGGCATACTGGGCATTGCCCAGTGGGCTGACGCACTTTGGGGCCAATCAGGGGAGGGCTGGCCATCGGGAGAACCGAGCGGGCGGGTGGGTCGGCCGTGAAAAGGGCCACGTTAAGCTAAAATGAGCCGCCACGTTATGCAGAACGGACCACAAAAGATCCCGGCCCGATTCATGCAGACTGAGCCAATAGCATTTGAGTGCAGGATGTGAAGGAGCATATTGTTGTTTTTACCAGCTGAACGAATACGGCCTTTATTGTACCAGTCAAGTCAGCTGTTTGAGTCTGAACAAGATGAGAAGTCTCGTTCATGAACAAATGGAATGTACTAGTATTCTCGTACATGAACTTAATGAATCAGTTATCTGATGAAACGAGGATCTGCTGACTGGCTGAACGAGAGGCGGCGGGATGCCATTCGTGCAGTTTGGCATCCTGTTCAATAAGAAAGGGGGCCGGATGAAATCTGAATAATAAGAGTGATGACCACACATTACAATGGCATATGGACATTATTAAATCTCAATGATTTTTTTTAGGCTAGTATTGTTGTGTTTTTTGTATAGCTTGATAAAAAGTTGCACTCAGCATTCAGAAACATTTGTGAGCATATGGGGGCACTAAGCAAAATCCTACTTTAATACCCCCCATCAGTACATACTCCCTTCTCTTTTGGGCCACAAGGGGGCCCCCTATAATGGTTTAATAGAGCCATAACAGCTGACTGAGTATTACTTGCAGCTTATGGTTTAAAAAAATAAAATATATATAAAATAAAAAACACCACACAACAAAAATTATGCATTGGGGCCCCATGGCGGCTTGGGGGTCCTACAAGTCTGCTTACACAGATTACAGCAAGAAATCACCCTGTCAGCAGTCCTCAATATGATAGATATGCTTAGTTCTCAATTGTGGGAAAATGCTTATGATGCTTAAAAACTATGAAGTGCTGAAGTGACTTAGTAGATATGTAGACATGTGCATTTTAATAAAAGGATAATTAGACTTATTCTGATCGTGAATGACTGGTGCTTTTATTCAAAACGTAAAAGCACATTTTACCATGTGACGACAACAAAACTTACATTAGCTATTGTGAGGGAACGCACCTGAATGTGTACATCCTGATACACTTGCACAAAACTGCGCTTTACATTATCATTATGGAGAGACACTGAAACGTCACTGCATGTGCATTGACATTTACTTTACTACCTGTCACCCTTTGAAAACGGTTCAACAATTATCCGTGTTTTACCTGTTGACTCGGCTGGTTGATCTTCCCTTGAGCTCCGTTCTTCAGTGGCTGCAGCTGTTTCCTTTCCGTTAATCTCTTCACCTTTCCCGTGTTGACCTCTAAGGGATCGGTAAATGAAGAACGCCGCGAACACCGACAGCATGGCAATGATTCCCGCGGCGACAACAGCACCGTAACGACCGATCACATCCAGCAAGGAATGAATATCACGCGGGTCCAGCGTAATCGGTTTGCTGTTTTTCATGGCAATGGTTTGATTGATATGGGTAGAAAAGAACAGCTTCAGATGTGCAGGTGAAGCGGAGCGCGAGATCACTCCATTCTCAGCGCCACGCGCGAAATGAGCCTTTGATGCGTCAGAGGATGAGAAGCAGTGCCCGCAATCAGGTGAACACACTGCTAATCAGCTGAACTCTCTCTCTCTCTCTCTCTCTCTCTCTCTCTCTCTCTCTCTCTCTCTCTCTCTCTCTCTCTCCACGTTTTATTATTGATCCGTATTCTTTCTTCTTTTCTTTCTTTTTCTTTTCCCCATTGAAGCCCATTTAAACTCTGTTCCTTTTTCCTGTATAAATAAATAAACAAACTCATTACACAATTCAATTTAATGGAACTTTGATATGAAATTGAAATGCATAAATAATGCAAATAGGCTACAACAATAGGCTACAGAGTGTCGCAATGTATATGGAGATCACAAAAAAATAAAAAAATAAAATCCTGTTGATTTTACAAAAACAATTTAAATAAATAAAAATGGCTTCTGTGGTTGCCAGAATAATTATGTAAAAAAATACAGTAAAAATGTAAACAACTTTACAGAACAACCTGCACATTTTACAGTTTAAAATGGTTGTAATTTACATGACCACGCCGGTAAATTTACATTAAAAAAAATGTCATAAACTTAATATTAGTCAGTGTACGTAACTGATATTAAAAATAAGATGAAACTACTCCCATAAAATATAATGAAATGCACGCATGGAATTCTGGGAATGCCCGATTACGTTTTTTTTTTTTTTTTTTTTTTTTTACTGTACTTTTTAACAATAATTTACTGTAAAAAGTACATGTTTTCTCTTGTTAAACATAATGTACATTTTTAACATTAATTATACAGGAAAACCTTACTTTTTACATCTTAAAAAATTTATTTTTACAACTTTTTATTGTAAAAACGAATGTATTGTCTTTTAAAATATATTAAAACATTTTACTGTATATTTTACAGTTAATATTCGTTAATCAGTTAACATTTTATTTCTGTATCATTTTTACAGTATTTTACTGTTAAAATTACAGACATTCTTTACAGTGTGTGTGTGTGTGTGTGTGTGTGTGTGTATATATATATATATATATATATATATATATATACTTTATTAGGTACACCGGTACATCTACTTATTCATGCTATCATCTAATCAGCCAATCATGTGGTAGCAGTGTAATGTATCAAATCATGCAGATATGGGTCAGGAGCTTCAGTTAATGTTCACATCAACCATCAGAATGGGGGAAAAAAATGTGATCTCAGTGATTTGGAGCGTGGCATGATAGTTGGTGCCAGACGGGCTGGTTTGAGTATTTCTGTAAAGTCTCTGGAGTATAACAGAGAATGGAACGAAAAGCAAAAAACATCCAGTTCTGTGGGCGAAAATGGCTTGTTGATGACAGAGTTCAGAGGAGAATGGCCAGACTGGTCCAAGCTGACAGGAAGGTGACAGTGACCCAAATAACCACGTTACAACAGTGCTATGCAGAAAAGCATTTCTGAACATACAACACGTTGAACATAGAGGCGGGTGGGCTACAGCAGCAGAAGAGCCCGCTGGGTACCACTACTATCAGCTAAGAACAGGAAACTGAGGCTTCAGCGGGCACAGGCTCACCAAAACTGGACAGACGATTGGAAAAACACTGCATGGTCTGACAAATCTGGATTTTTGCTGAAACAAATGGTAGGCCCACTGCAGCCTCAGTTTTCTGTTCTTGGCTGACAGAAGTGGTACCCATTCGCCCCATTCGACATGTTGTACATTCTGAGATGCTATTCTGCAGGGGTTATCTGAGTTACCATAGCCTTTGTCAGCTCGAACCAGTCTGACCATTCGCCTCTCTCATCATCAAGGCATTTCTGTCCACAGAACTGCCACTAACTGGATGTTTTTGGCACCAGTTGGTGAAAATCCCAGGAGATCAGCAGTTACAGAAATACTCAAACGACACCAACAATCATGCCATGGTCCAAATCATTGAGATCACATTTTTACCCCATTCTGATGGTTGATGTAAATGGTATAGTAAGGAGGCCTATAAACCTGACTCAGTTACTTAGTTACATATATACATGTACTGTATATACACACAAGCACATACACAAACATTTAGCTACTTAATAAATTGATTAAGTGATCAAAATATAGGCCTGTTTATTTATGAAATGCATTTTGCTTTGAGGACACTCCCAATAGGGCTTGTTTTTCTAGATTAAGCTCATTTCTGGGTCTATACATTTTGTCCCCAAAAGTATAACTAGGTCAGAAACACACACTCCAGCTCTCTGTCACGCTCGGCAATGCCGATGAGGTCAAGTCTTTTCCTCGCAATGGGACAATCAAAGTTCAGTTATTGACTAAACGAGGAATGCTCACTTGAATAAACTAGCACAAAAATATCAGATACCCCGGCAGTTGTTTGCTTTAGGTGCTTTGATTTTGATTGTGCTAGAGATTATGTACGGTTACCCGATTGTGGGGTCTTTATTAGAAAGATTCTAACATTAAATCCCAAGGACAAGAGAGGTAAAAATTTCAGACAAATTTAGTTTAGAAAGGTTAGTTTGTCATAAGGAACTTTTGTGAAATCTTCAAAAACAAAATGACACTATTGGCGATACATTAAATCAGAAATCTACTATTAGAGACATTTTCATAAGCTTTATTCAATTTGATAGTAAATTGTAAGTGTTAACTTTAGTGTCCAAATACAAAGATTAGATCTGAATGTATACTGACAAACATGTTCTCGTTTGACCTTTGCCCCCAAAGCTGAAAACTGTTACATTAGGGAACAAAGTTGATTGGGAAATCAGTGACGTTGATCAATCGAAATAATTTCAGCCATACAGTAAATGGAAATCAGGAGATCCAAAGTCTAGCTGATTTTTTGGAAGTCATTGTTCTGAAGTTTTCTATCATGTCATTATAAACAGGTATCATGATTTTAATTATAACCCCGTCTGCTGACCTATCTGATCTATGTCCACCTACAGTGTCTAAATTAAGATATGGTGTATTTTGAAATGTAACCTTGTAGTTGAGTTTTACAAGCAATTACAGTGTTCACAGATCTTGCATTAAGATGTAGTCTCTAAAATGCGTTTGATGTCAGCAAATTCAAACGTCTTGATTTTCTGCTGTAAAAAAACGAGCCTATCTGCTGCCACCTGCCGGTAAATTACGTAAATACAATTTTACACTGTAAATAACCATTTTAAAGGTCCCCTGACATGCTTCTTTTTGTAGGCTTTGATATAGGCCTTAGTGGTCCCTAGTACTGTATCTGAAATCTCTTTTCCAAAATTCAGCCATGGTACAGAATTATAGCCACTTTCCTTCAGACGTGCCGTTTCGGTGTCTGTAGCTTTAAATGCTAATGAGGAGGAGAAAGGTGGGGCAAGGTGTAGGGTGGGTGTGGCCTTGACCATCTTGCGACAACGGTATATTCCGGGTTTAATACAAGTTAAGATCAATCAACAACATTTGTGGTTAATATTGATTGCCAAAAAAAAAAAAATTATGTCCACTTGTCCCTCATTTTCTTTAAAAAAAAGCAAAAATCTGGGTTACATTGTGGCACTTACTAAGGAAGTGAATGGGGGTCCTAAAACCTTAAATTCCTTAAAGGTGTAACGTATTGAGAAATCTAATTTTCCTTGATCTTTTGACATATAAGAGGTCATAGTACTATAAGAACACACTGTATGTTTCAGATATCAAAACTTATTTGTTAGTCCAAAAAAAGGCTTCCTAAACGAAGTTTACAACGTTATGCAGAGTCAGGCTGTGGAAAAACAGACTCTTTGCATTTGATTCCTAATGATCCTAACATTAGGAAAGAGTGGCTGACATTTTACTTTTAATGAAGTCCCGGATCGCATCAGTAAGACAGTGTTTGTTTGTTCGCTTCATGTTACTGTTACTTTTTCAAACAAGACACATTTTGAAAGGAAACACCCCGGCGTTACATCTTAAATGCAGTTATATTTAATGCGTTATAGCTTTATTAAAGTAAAAATAATATGGAAACAGGTCATGTAAATAACTACAAACTCCGAAATTTCATAACGTGATAGCTTATGACTTATTGAATCATTATATATGCGCCATTGTGCATTTCTTATTGTGAAGAAGATTGGCAATACGGAGCTTTATTAAAAAGAGAGAGTTTGTTTTTTTGTAAGTTAAAGATGGATTGAAGTGAACCGAAAGGTGAGAGAGGAAGTCTTCACCCCATTATACACGGCAACAAAATGTGTTTTTGATTTTTTTTTTCGTTTTGGCTTGTTTTGCGATATAAATATCTAAAACTCATTTAAAACAGCGTATATTTGACACTATTATTGACACTTATTTCATATACAAAGATGTTACCCAATCATAGCAGTGGGCGTTTACATTGAAGTCTTAAAGGGGACACGACCCGAAAATTGAGCTTTTTAATCAGAGGGCCAAAAACAGGATAGAAAATGGAAAATTATTTCCAAACTATTTCTGATGAAAAAATCTTACTAACATTATAAGTGGAAAAAAAATTAAATAAAATGCAATGCATGACACCTTTAAAATTAAAATTCTCACTGTTTCAAATGTATAGCCATAAGTTGTAAACCAGTATGTGTGTTAACATGATTTTAGTGTGATAAAGTTATATTAAATTTTACAACATTGTTTCCATGACGACGTAATGCTGTACACCCTAAATCCCTAAAATGACCATAAGAATGATGATTTAAACAGCTTTACAGTTCCAATAATACACACGTTTTAATAGAAGAATTAATGTTAGTGCTTTTTTAAATGATAAGCTTCACATTTCTGTGTTTAAACCCTCCAAAAATTGTCCCCATTCACTTCCATTGTAAGTGCCTCACTGTAAACTCAGTTTTTCCTTTTTTTAAAGAAAAGGAGGAATGAATGGAATACATTTTTGTGGTAATCAACATTATGCCAAAAATGCTGTCGAATGAGCTTAACTTCTTTTGAACCCGGAATATTCCTTTAATATTTTCCTGCAGTGGCACAAAATTAAACAAAAGTAGGGAGAGTATGTTGCAAGTGAAATAATGTTGCAATAAAGTGTTCATTCACATTACAAATGATGCAAAATACAGTTTTACATTTTATTGTGAATAAAGTTTGGAAAACAATCATTAGTAATAATCAAAAAACAAAACTAGGCACAGTTGGTTGCATCAACTAAGATACAACATTGCAAAAAAATATTTATTCATAAATGAAGCCAATACAGTTTTAGACACTAGTGTAAATAAGTGGGTTGCAAGTACTAAGTGAATTAATATTGCACTAAATTCTTCTTTTTTTTAAATATTTGTGGTCATGTCTGCTTATTCTGATCTTGTCTGATTATTGCTGCTTTTGCCCTTATGTTTTATAACTGTGAAAAGAAAAACTTGCTTTGATTTTGGTGAATTCAAATATTGCGTTACAAATGGATAAAAAACGAAACAGGCTCGATTTTTATCTTGTTGGTACTCCACTCGATAATTGATCAGAGGCCCCAAGAGAAGCAAGAAGCTCTCAGCACCGTTACAGGTTTCCCTGACAGCATGTCACCTTTACAACATTTGAAATCACAGATATATTTAGAGGCAAACTCTTTTACAATCTCTGACTCGTCATTAAATGTCCATCACTGATTCTTGTGATAAAGAGCAAAACATGTCTTACATAAAAAGTCATCTTTATGTTAAAAATCAAGAAATTCATAATAATATAACTACTGGAAAAGATCAATCTAAAGTAAATGTATATACTCAGGGCATTTATTACTTACATTTTTAAATAATTCGATTTTATTTTTTAGGTTTTTTTTTTTATATGCATGCTCTGTACTTGGAATCACATGTAACTTAACCTGTCCTCAGCAAGAGATCACAATGTTAAACTGATTTTAAACAAAGTGTTTAAAAATGCAACAAATTCACAAGTATAAATATCAAATAAAGGGGAGGATCTGTAAGATAGCAAACAATACATAAAGTAAACATTAAAATATATTTTCCATATAAAACTGACTTATCAAAGTTGTGTCCTCGCTTTGCATCAACTTTTTTTATAATCCTGAATAAATCAAGACAATATCATTGTCAGCTATAACGTAATGGTTACTGACGTAACCTCTGTTCCCTGATGGAGGGAACGAGACGTTGTGTCAATGAGTTGACACTAGGGGTCGCTTCTTGGGAGCCCAGACATCTCTGATCTTAAAAAAAGGCCAATGAGAATCGGCGTATGGAATATGCATGCCAACCCCCCTGACATACGGGTATAAAGGTAGAGCCGCTAGCAAATATAGCCAGCGCAGCACAGCAAGCCGTCGCACAACTACCCCCAACACACTGGCAGGCATGAAGCGGTCCCCTACTCATTGGGGAACGGCTAACTGCTCAGAAGACTGGCTGGCCCAGCCGTAGCGTTCTCTCTATTCATTTCCCCCAAAAAGGAACAAACTAATTCGGCTGGGGGCCATATATATAGGCCAAGCTGGGGGGGTCCCGCCAAATAGGAGGACACTGGGGGGGGGGTGGGGGGTTCTTTTAAGTGGAATACAACTCACGGTCTTACCGGGTTGGAGCGGAAGCTACCCAAGGGGGGGAGGAGTTAATACAAACACGGTGACCAAGGAAGACACGGTTTACTGGCGGGGAAACCATTTTGCGGAATATACATCACACTGGGTTGCCTAAGGAGACAACCAGCACATGTGGAGCACTTACCTCAGTACGGGGGCCTAGGTGACGCTCGTACTGGGGCGGCGGCGAGCCTCTCCGAAGACTCGTCGACCGCTAGACTAGAGAGGAGGAACGTTCAGGGTTCACACGTCTTGTGAACACAACTGGGGAAAGAGCGCACATCTTCACCTCAAAGGAGGAGAAAGGCACTATGCACAAGCGATACACCCGGCCAACTGACCCGAAATTACATGTTTGTGTAACCTGATAACACAAGGGACGAAACTGGCTCAACCCTGAGGTTATAAAACCTTACAAAGTGTTAGGTGTTGCCCAGCTTGCAGCTCTACAGATGTCTGCTAGAGAGGCGCTGTGGGACAACGCCCAAGAAGCCGCAACACCCCTTGAGAATGGGCTCAAAGGCCAGCAGGAGGCGGCACATCCTGGGTGTGGTATGTCATATTGATGGCATCGACAACTCAGTGAGCGATCCTCTGTTTGGAGACAGTGCTTCATTTTACATTTACATTTTACATTTGACATTTTATGCATTTGGCAGATGCTTTTTATCCAAAGCGACTTACAGTGCACTTATTACAGGGACAGTCCCCCCTGGAGCAATCTGGAGTTAAGTGACTTGCTCAAGGACACAATGGTGGTGGCTGTGGGGATCGACCCTTCGTTGGACAAGAAAGCTTCCCTTCCGCTGTCCACCGAAGCAGACAAAGAGCTGCTCGGAGCTTCTAAAGCTCTGCATGCAATCCAAGTAGATGCGGAGAGCACACACCGGACACAGCAAAGCCAAGGCTGGGTCTGCCTCCTCCTGGGGCAGAGCTTGCTGGTTCACCACCTGATCCCTAAAAGGGGTCGTGGGAACCTTGGGCACGTAGCCCGTTTGGGGTCCCAGGATGATGTGAGAGTAAGCCGGACCAAACTCTAGGCACAGTTCACTGACAGAGAACACCTGCAGGTCCCCTACGCCATCAGGAGGGCGGTCTTCAGAGAGAGCGCCTTTAACTCTGCTGACTCAAGGGGCTCAAAGGGAGCTCACCGAAGGACCACAGAGAGGTCCCATGAGGAAACGAGGTGCTGCCTGGGGGGGGGGGGGGGGGTTTAACCTCTTCGAGCCTCTCAGGAACCTGATGATCAAATCGTGCTTCCCTAAATACTTACTGTCCACTGCATCGTGATGCGCCGATATAGTGGCTACTTACACTTTCAAGGTGGAGGGGGACAGCCGTCCCTCCAACTTTTCCTGCAGAAAGGAAAGCACTGACCGTACTGCGCATCTCTGGGGGTCTTCAACTCGGGAAGAACACCACTGAGCGAACAGACCGTAAAGGTGCCTCGTTGAGGGGGCCCTGGCCTGAGTGATCGTGTCTACCACTGCAGATGGTAGGCCACTTTAGTCTTCCACATCCCATCCAAGGGACAGACATGGAAATTCCAGAGGTCCAGTTTGCTAGATGGTGCCCTGTCCCTGAGAAAGAAGGTCCTTCCTCAGGGGAATTCTCCAGGGGGGGTCCGAGAACCAAATCCGGGAGGGCCAATAAAGGGCCACTAGAAGGATTTGCTCCTCCTCATCCCTGACTTTGTCTGTAGTCAGGGCGAAATCCTTTACGTCCAACCTGGTTCGATCAAGTTGGGCCAAAGGTGGTGCTCCTGGACCACTAAGGTGGACATCGCCGAGAGACCATGGCATGACCATCATCGCTCAGAGGGCAAGACCGGTTACCGAGTGCAGCTCCTGCATCGATCTCGGGTCAGAACTACCCTTGTGCAGTTCTTTGAGTGCCACACCTTGGTGCACTTGCAGGAGAGTCGTGGCATGCAGGGCGGATGCGGCCTGTCCAGTGACCTGAGGAGTCGCCGAGGACCCCCCTGGCAGCCCCATCGTCATGGGTAGTGAGAGAGGACAAGCCCGCGGACCATGTCCGGGCAGTAAAAGGTGCCTGCCACGATCGCATGAGCTCATGCACTTCTGGGAAGAAAGGTACAGGGGCGGGGCATGGCCGTAAGCGGTGCTCGGTGCCCCGTGATCAATCACCGGGCTGCGAGGGTTCAGGGGGGAGCAGAGGATTCTACTCCATCCTGATGCTCGCAGCCGCCCGGACAAGCATGTCTGTCAGCTGCGCATGGTAACAGACTGAACCAACCCACTCTCCGATGCTATAATCGAAAGCTCATCCACTTCGCGAGCTGTGAATGCAACCTCGAACTCGCCCTGAGACGAGCCGGCGGTCATATTGTGAACTCGCTGGGGAATACGAGCGTGCTGGGGAATGGGAGATCCGTAGGGGGTTTCCCGGCGGATAAGCTCCCATTGAAATTCCCAAATCGGTTAGCACTGTGGGCGATTTGGGAATTTCAATGGGTATGGGTATTCTTCCTTCTACCCACGGGTATGAGGCAGCGATAGTGGCCGTGGGAAGCGGAGAGGTAACGATCGCAACCAGGAAACATACACAAACGAAAAGGCATCTTGAAAAAGACGCTTTTCGTTTGCACCACTCTTTCATAGGAAAAATAACAATTTTAATAAATATACACTACCGTTCAAAAGTTTGGGGTCACCCAAACAATTTTGTGTTTTCCTGAAAAGTCACACTTATTCACCACCATACGTTGTGAAATGAATAGAAAATAGAGTCAAGACATTGACAAGGTTAGAAATAATGATTTGTATTTGAAATAAGATTTTTTTTACATCAAACTTTGCTTTCGTCAAAGAATCCTCCATTTGCAGCAATTACAGCATTGCAGACCTTTGGCATTCTAGCTGTTAATTTGTTGAGGTAATCTGGAGAAATTGCACCCCACGCTTCCAGAAGCAGCTCCCACAAGTTGGATTGGTTGGATGGGCACTTCTTGCGTACCATACGGTCAAGCTGCTCCCACAACAGCTCAATGGGGTTCAGATCTGGTGACTGCGCTGGCCACTCCATTACCGATAGAATACCAGCTGCCTGCTTCTGCTCTAAATAGTTCTTGCACAATTTGGAGGTGTGTTTAGGGTCATTGTCCTGTTGTAGGATGAAATTGGCTCCAATCAAGCGCTGTCCACTGGGTATGGCATGGCGTTGCAAAATGGAGTGATAGCCTTCCTTATTCAGAATCCCTTTTACCCTGTACAAATCTCCCACCTTACCAGCACCAAAGCAACCCCAGACCATTATATTACCTCCACCATGCTTAACAGATGGCGTCAGGCATTCTTCCAGCATCTTTTCATTTGTTCTGCGTCTCACAAACGTTCTTCTTTGTGATCCAAACACCTCAAACTTGGATTCATCTGTCCACAACACTTTTTTCCAGTCTTCCTCTGTCCAATGTCTGTGTTCTTTTGCCCATCTTAATCTTTTTCTTTTATTGGCCAGTCTCAGATATGGCTTTTTCTTTGCCACTCTGCCCTGAAGCCCAGAATCCCGCAGCCGCCTCTTCACTGTACATGTTGACACTGGTGTTTTGCGGGTACTATTTAATGAAGATGCCAGTTGGGGACCTGTGCGGCGTCTGTTTCTCAAACTAGAGACTCTAATGTACTTATCTTCTTGCTCAGTTGTGCAACGCGGCCTCCCACTTCTTTTTCTACTCTGGTTAGAGCCTGTTTGTGCTGTCCTCTGAAGGGAGTAGTACACACCGTTGTAGGAAATCTTCAATTTCTTAGCAATGTCTCGCATGGAATAGCCTTCATTTCTAAGGACAAGAATAGACTGTCGAGTTTCAGATGAAAGTTCTCTTTTTCTGGCCATTTTGAGCGTTTAATTGACCCCACAAATGTGATGCTCCAGAAACTCAATCTGCTCAAAGGAAGGTCAGTTTTGTAGCTTCTGTAACGACCTAAACTGTTTTCAGATGTGTGAACATGATTGCACAAGGGTTTTCTAATCATCAATTAGCCTTCTGAGCCAATGAGCAAACACATTGTACCATTAGAACACTGGAGTGATAGTTGCTGGAAATGGGCCTCTATACACCTATGTACATATTGCACCAAAAACCAGACATTTGCAGCTAGAATAGTCATTTACCACATTAGCAATGTATAGAGTGTATTTCTTCAAAGTTAAGACTAGTTTAAAGTTGTCTTCATTGAAAAGTACAGTGCTTTTCCTTCAAAAATAAGGACATTTCAATGTGACCCCAAACTTTTGAACGGTAGTGTATATATAATTCCCCCGGTTGCCCCGGCCTTTCTGTGTGGAGTTTGCATGTTCTCCCCGTGTCTGCGTGGGTTCTCTCCGGGTGCTCTGGCTTCCTCCCACCATCCAAAGACATGCAGGCTAGGTTAATTGGTGTCTCCAAAAAATTGCCCTAGGTATGGTTGTGAGTGTGAGCGTGTGTCTGTCAATGTGTGGCCCTGCGATGAACTGGCGACCTGTCCAGGGTGTACCCTGCCTTTCGCCCAATGTAAGCTGGGATAGGCTCCAGCCGCCCGTGACCCTGTACACAGGATAAGCAGTTGACGATGGATGGATGGATGGATGGATATATATATAGAAATTTGTTCACAGTCACTGATTCTTAATGCACAAAACATGTTTAAAATCTTATTTTTAATTTTTTAATACTAAACTCATTTGAAACTGATATATTTGTAGACAAAGGTCTCAGCAAACGAACCATGTAAGGGAAGAAGATTTTATACAAAATTGACATTTAAAAAAACTGACACTGACATGAGTGGGAAGTTTGAAAGAGTGAAAGTTGGAAGTGTGAATGTGTGAAAGTGGAAAAGTGTGAAAGTGGGAAATGTGAAAGTGGGAAGTGTGAAAGTGGGAAGTGTGAAAGTGGTAAAGTGAGAAGTGTGAAAGTGGGAAATGTGAAAGTGAGAAGTGTGAAAGTGTGAAAGTGGGAAGTGTGAAAGTGGGAAATGTGAAAGTGAGAAGTGTGAAAGTGTGAAGTGTGAAGTGTGAAAGTGGGAAGTGTGAAAGTGGGAAGTGTGAAAGTGTGAAAGTGGGAAGTGTGAAAGTGGGAAGTGTGAAATTGTTAAAGTGGGAAAGTGGGCAGTGGGAAATTGTTAAAGTGGGAAAGTGTGAAAGTGGGAAGTGTGAAAGTGGGAAGTGTGAAAGTGTGAAGTGTGAAAGGGGTCCTCAGAGTTTCCCTATCTGTCACTCACTCGAAGTTGTGTCGATGAATTGACACTAGGGATTTCTGATCTTGAGAAAAGGCCAATGAGATTTGCCGTGTGGAATTTGCATGCCACTCCCCCTGACACACGGGTATAAAGGTATATGTATATGTACAAATACACATTCAGATTTCTTCTTTGGAGCCGATCAGTCTCATTCACTGAGCTGAGTTCCTCCTGCCGTCTCCATTCATCTCTCCTCCCTAAAGCTGTTGGATCTAAGGCGCAGTCCAGCGGCCCTCCCCCTCGCACACTACCGTTGTGCTGAGCAATACCCTTGGGTGCAAAGTAGTGTTGCTTTCGTCAACGAAAATGATGACTAAATATCGTCGTCAACGAACCTTTATCACGTGACGAAAACGAGACGAGACGCAACGTAAATGCTGGTCATGTGACGATGACTATAATTAAATGTATTTTGCAATATTGTTGACGAATAAAAACGATACTAAATGTGGTTTACAAAACGAAAACTATGATAAAATGTCTCTACATTTTCGTTGACCAAAATGAGACGAGACGAAATGTTATACCGTTATTGCATGTACCAAAGCAGTAAACACATATTTTGTTGGGAAATTTTATATTTTAAAAGCATATTTTCGTGAATTGTGGATAATCAGTTTTCCAAATGCTTGACACATTTCACTTTTTTCACAATTCAGTTTCTCTCATACAATGTCATATATCCAAGATCCTGTGTGTGATAAAGATTCCAAGAGGTCGCTAAAATAGTCATACAAATAACCACAAAATATATGTGTATAAAATCTTTTATTTCAGCAGTTTAGTTTGACTTTTTCTGGAAATAAAGACATAATCAGAAAATGTGATTTTTTTATTTTGTCCTGTTGTAACAATAGTTTGAGTTGAGTTCCTTCCATCGTGATTGTGAGGATAAGCAACAAACAATCTCTATTTAGTAATGCAAAATGATTCATAAAATGATCTCTATATTCTGTTGTTGTGGTGGTCGTATGTTGTCTTCACCGTGGTTGTGGTCGTATGTTGTCTTCACCGTGGTTGTGATTCACTCAGTGCAACAGGGTGTAGAAGAACAGAGGCGACAAAAGAAGCAAGAAACTGCCCTTATAGATTCCATCTAATCAAGACAAGAGGTGTTTTTACAAACACAAAAACAGTCATTATATTTAAAGATTCACTTGATTAGAATTTGACTTTTTGAATTATGGATTGCAACTCCTACTTTCACACTTCGCACTTTCACACTTCCCACTTTCACACTTGCACACTTTCACACTTCTCACTTTACCACTTTCACACTTCTCACTTTTACTCTTTCACACTTCTCACTTTCACACTTCCCACTTTCACACTTTCACAATTTCACACTTCCCACTTGCACACTTTCACACTTCTCACTTTACCACTTTCACACTTCTCACTTTTACTCTTTCACACTTCTCACTTTCTCACTTTCACACTTCTCACTTCTCACTTTTACTCTTTCACACTTTCCACTTTCACATTTCCCACTTTCACACTTCCCACTTTCACTCTTTCACACTTTCACACTTCCCACTTTCACATTTCCCACTTTCACACTTCCCACTTTCACACTTCACATTTCCCACTTTCACATTTCTCACTTTCGCACTTTCCCACTTTCACACTTTCGCACTTTCACACTTTCACACTTCTCACTTTCACACTTTTACACTTCCCACTTTCCCACTTTCACACTTTCACACTTCCCACTTTCACACTTTTCCACTTTCACACTTTCACACTTCCCACTTTCACACTTTCACACTTCCAACTTTCACTCTTTCAAACTTCCACTCATGTCAGTGTCAGTTTTTTTAAATGTCAGTTTTGTATAAAATCTTCTTCCCTTGCTTTAAAACTAAAGCAGTTACATGTTTCACAGTCAAAGCAGAAGTGAAAGGAAAACTTGTATTTACAAATGACTGATATACAAGAAATTTGTCTTTGTGCATGTACCAAAGCAGTAAACACAAACATATTTGGTTGGGAAATTTTATATTTTAAAAGCACATTTTCATGAATTGTGGATTTCCAAATGCTTGACACATTTCACTTAGAAAATTCAGTATTCTCTCATACAATGTCATATATCCAAGATTCTGTGTGCGTTAATAGTTGTCAGTGTTTTTGGGTATTTCGTGTTTTGGCCTCTAGAGGTCCTCATGGCGCTATCGTGTCCTGCTTGTTCTGTTTTGTAATTAGTGTTATTAGGTTCACATGTGTGCCATTCAGATATGTGTATTTAAGTCACTCTGTCTCATAACCTCTTTGCTTGGTGTTTAGTAGTTCTAAAGCCGGTTACCCAAGTAAGTGTGCGCTAACCTCTGACATTTATTTTCTCTTGCCTGTGGATTGTTCCCTTCTCTGTTTTATTTTTTGTGGACTTTCTCCTTTGGAGTTTTTTGCTAAATACCTGTGGAAACTTTTTTGAATTTGATTGTGACAAGCTCTTTGGACTGATTTTGGTTTTTGAGGGTTATTTTTGATGTCTTTTGCTCCAGCTGCAGATTTTTGTTATTTGAATTAAAACTATTTTTGCATCTCATCCTCCCCTGTGTGCGTTTCACTGTTGGATTCATCATCTCCAGTGGCTCAAGGATTGAGAGTCACGCCAGCGACCCGAGTTCTAGTCCTGGCTCTGACAAATAGTAATGCAAATAACCACAAAATATGTGTTTATATCTTTTATTTCAGCAGTTTAGTTTGACTTTTTCATTTTACATCAGAAATTTTTTTTTTTTTCTGTTGTAACAATAGTTTTAGTTGAGTTCCTTCCATCGTGATTGTGAGGATAAGCAACAAACAATCTCTATTTAGTAATGCAAAATGATTCATAAAATGATCTCTATATTCTGTTGTGGTGGTGGTGGTGGTGGTCGTATGTTGTCTTCACCGTGGTTGTGATTCACTCAGTGCAGCAGGATGTAGAAGAACAGAGGCGACAAAAGAAGCAAGAAACTGCCCTTATAGATTCCATCTAATCAAAACAAGAGGTGTTTTTACAAACACAAAAACAGTCATTATATTTAAAGATTCACTTGATTAGAATTTGACTTTTTGAATTATGGATTGCAACAATAAAGTGATCAAATCCTTCATTCTTTAAATGGTGCCTAATTCTAATCACATATTCCTGAACTCTGACAATCACTAAAGCTAGTCGTTACAGTCACTGTCAGTCTGAGGTCACATGAACTTCAAACTTCCACCTGATCAGATAAATTCATCACAATTTTCCAAACAATGGCATAAGACTCACTCCACTGCACATACAGTATGAGGCACTTTTTCTTCTTCTACTTCATGAAAATATTCAATTTTTCTCTGCTGTTCTGTCCTTTAATATTGTTGGCTTTTTATGATCAATCATGTGTGTTTGTGTTATTTCCTCATTTGTAAGTTGCTTTGGATAAAAGTGTCTGCTTAATGAATGAATATAAATTAGCACATGGTCAAATGAAGGACAATACCTGTGCCATTGCAGAGATCAGTGTCACAGCACTTGACAGAAACTGTTCCTCCAGTTGGGACCTGTTCGGTTCCAGGTATACATTTTGAAGTACAAAGCTTAGTTGTTGCAGACACCTCAGAGGATCCTAAGACAAAGAAAGAAACCCCCAATTTAAGATAGAAGAAGAAATTGTTCCCCAAAAACGCCAAGCTTACATAAGACAAATTTCCTCAGGATATAATTTTGAAAATAATTCATGTGAAGAGCTCAACAAATAAACATTTTCACTCCAGTAGTGCTATAACTTTCAGTTATTTATGACCAGACTTACCAATGGATTGTACCGCTGTTAAAGTTCCACATTTGGAAACTCCAATGGGACATGTCCTCGTTGTTCCATCACAAGATTCCGTTTTTGAATTATATGTGCACGAATAGCATTTGAGAGAGTGTCCTGTAGAAAGAAAAAGAGAGACTTTCATTAACATCTCTATATGTACCATATAACACATTGATAATTTACATGCTGAAGTGCTTTTTTACCTCCAGTAAGAAAAATCAAAAGAAGCACAACAGAGACTTGTAGATACATGTTTCCTCAGGAGGGAAATGAAATCACATAGTTTCAGAGCTGTTTTATGATCACTGAAAAGGGGAGGGTTCATTGAGGAAATAAGTGCAGATTCATAAAAAGTAGTTGCAGGAGTTATACTTCTGAGATTATAAAACTTTGACTATTTTTATATACCCCCATTATGTAGAACAAAAGTGGAAATTTAGAGTTAAAAAAGGACTTAATTTTGATCTGTTTCTCACCCACTCCTAGTATATCACTTCTGAAGACATAGATATAACACTGTTGAACTCATTTAACGAGGATGTAGATGATCAGAGGCCCCAAGAGAAGCAAGAAGCTCTCAGCACCGTTACAGGTTTCCCTGACAGCATGTCACCTTTACAACATTTGAAATCACAGATATATTTAGAGGCAAACTCTTTTACAATCTCTGACTCGTCATTAAATGTCCATCACTGATTCTTGTGATAAAGAGCAAAACATGTCTTACATAAAAAGTCATCTTTATGTTAAAAATCAAGAAATTCATAATTATATAAATACTGGAAAAGATCAATCTAAAGTAAATGTATATACTCAGGGCATTTATTACTTACATTTTTAAATAATTCAATTTTATTTTTTAGGTTTTGTTTTTTAAATGCATGCTCTATACCTGGAGTCACATGTAACTTAACCTGTCCTCAGCAAGAGATCACAATGTTAAACTGATAAACAAAGTGTTTAAAAATGCAACAAATTCACAAGTATAAATATCAAATAAAGGGGAGGATCTGTAAGATAGCAAACAATACATAAAGTAAACATTAAAATATATTTTCCATATAAAACTGACTTATCAAAGTTGTGTCCTCGCTTTGCATCAACTTTTTTTATAATCCTGAATAAATCAAGACAATATCATGGTCAGCTATAACGTAATGGTTACTGACGTAACCTCTGTTCCCTGATGGAGGGAACGAGACGTTGTGTCAATGAGTTGACACTAGGGGTCGCTTCTTGGGAGCCCAGACATCTCTGATCTTAAGAAAAGGCCAATGAGAATCGGTGTGTGGAATATGCATGCCAACCCCCCTGACATACGGGTATAAAGGTAGAGCCGCTAGCAAATACACGTTCAGATTTCGCACTGAGGAGCCGAGCAAAAGACCTGGCCATTTCAGCAGTTGGTTCAGTGTTGTGGCAATGTCTCTTACGTGAGTAACCATGACGTTCCTTATCTGTTACTCACTTGACGTTGTGTCGATGAGTTGACACTAGGGGTCCCAATGGAAAACGCCACAAGAGCTGAACCGAGTTATGCAGACTGGCGGTGCAAGATGGGCAGAGCTCTGTGTGTCTCGTAGCCAGCACAGCAAGCCGTCGCACAACTACCCCAACACACTGGCAGGCATGAAGCGGTCCCCTACTCCTTGGGGAACGGCTAACTGCTCAGAAGACTGGCTGGCCCAGCCGTAGCGTTCTCTCTATTCATTTCCCCCAAAAAGGAACAAACTAATTCGGCTGGGGGCCATATATATGGTCCAAGCTGGGGGGGTCCCGCCAAATAGGAGGACACCGGGGGGGGGGGATGGGGGGTTCTTTTAAGTGGAATACAACTCACGGTCTTACCGGGTAGGTGCGGAAGCACATCCTACCCAAGGGGGGGAGGAGTTAATACAAACACGGTGACCAAGGAAGACACGGTTTACTGGCGGGGAAACCATTTTGCAGAATATACATCACACTGGGTTGCCTAAGGAGACAACCAGCACATGTGGAGCACTTACCTCAGTACGGGGGCCTAGGTGACACCTGTACTGGGGCGGCGGCGAGCCTCTCCGAAGACTCGTCGACCGCTAGACTAGAGAGGAGGAACGTCCAGGGTTCACACGTCTTGTGAACACAACTGGGGAAAGAGCGCACATCTTTACCTCAAAGGAGGGGAAAGGCACTATGCACAAGCGATACACCCGGCCAACTGACCCGAAATTACATGTTTGTGTAACCTGATAACACAAGGGACGAAACTGGCTCAACCCTGAGGTTATAAAACCTTACAAAGTGTTAGGTGTTGCCCAGCCTGCAGCTCTACAGATGTCTGCTAGAGAGGCGCTGTGGGACAATGCCCAAGAAGCCGCAACACCCCTGGAGAATGAGCTCAAAGGCCAGCAGGGGGCGGCACATGCTGGGTGTGGTATGTCATATTGATGGCATCGACGACTCAGTGAGCGATCCTCTGTTTGGAGACAGTGCTTCATTTTACATTTACATTTTACATTTGACATTTTATGCATTTGGCAGATGCTTTTTATCCAAAGCGACTTACAGTGCACTTATTACAGGGACAATCCCCCTGGAGCAATCTGGAGTTAAGTGACTTGCTCAAGGACACAATGGTGGTGGCTGTGGGGATCGAACCTTCGTTGGACAAGAAAGCTTCCCTTCCGCTGTCCACCGAAGCAGACAAAGAGCTGCTCGGAGCTTCTAAAGCTCTGCATGCAATCCAAGTAGATGCGGAGAGCACACACCGGACACAGCAAAGCCAAGGCTGGGTCTGCCTCCTCCTGGGGCAGAGCTTGCTGGTTCACCACCTGATCCCTAAAAGGGGTCATGGGAACCTTGGGCACGTAGCCCGTTTGGGGTCCCAGGATGATGTGAGAGTAAGCCGGACCAAACTCTAGGCACAGTTCACTGACAGAGAACACCTGCAGGTCCCCTACGCCATCAGGAGGGCGGTCTTCAGAGAGAGCGCCTTTAACTCTGCTGACTCAAGGGGCTCAAAGGGAGCTCACCGAATGACCACGGAGAGGTCCCATGAGGGAACGAGGTGCTGCCTGGGGGGGTTTAACCTCTTCGAGCCTCTCAGGAACCTGATGATCAAATTGTGCTTCCCTAAATACTTACTGTCCACTGCATCATGATGCGCCGATATAGTGGCTACTTACACTTTCAAGGTGGAGGGGGACAGCCGTCCCTCCAACTTTTCCTGCAGAAAGGAAAGCACTGACCCTACTGCGCATCTCTGGGGGTCTTCAACTCGGGAAGAACACCACTGAGCGAACAGACCGTAAAGGTGCCTCGTTGAGGGGGCCCTGGCCTGAGTGATCGTGTCTACCACTGCAGATGGTAGGCCACTTTAGTCTTCCACATCCCATCCAAGGGACAGACATGGAAATTCCAGAGGTCCAGTTTGCTAGATGGTGCCCTGTCCCTGAGAAAAAAGGTCCTTCCTCAGGGGAATTCTCCGGGGGGGGGTCCGAGAACCAAATCCGGGAGGGCCAATAAAGGGCCACTAGAAGGATTTGCTCCTCCTCATCCCTGACTTTGTCTGTAGTCAGGGCGAAATCCTCTACGTCCAACCTGGTTCGATCAAGTTGGGCCAAAGGTGGTGCTCCTGGACCACTAAGGTGGACATCGCCTGCCTGAGAGACCACGGCATGACCATCATCGCTCAGAGGGCAAGACCGGTTACCGAGCGCAGCTCCTGCATCAATATCGGGTCAGAACTACCCATGTGCAGTTCTTTGAGCGCCACACCTTGGTGCACTTGCAGGAGAGCCGTGACGTGCAGGGCGGATGCGGCCTGTCCAGTGACCTGAGGAGTCGCCGAGGACCCCCCTGGCAGCCCCACCGTCGTGGGTAGTGAGAGAGGACAAGCCCGCGAACCCTGTCCGGGCAGTAAAAGGTGCCTGCCACGATCGCATGAGCTCATGCACTTCCGGGAAGAAAGGTACGGGGGCGGGGCATGGCCATAAGCGGTGCTCGGTGCCCCGGGATCAATCACCGGGCTGCGAGGGTTCAGGGGGGAGCAGAGGATTCTACTCCATCCTGACGCTCGCAGCCGCCCGGACAAGCATGTCTGTCAGCTGCGCATGGTGACAGACTGAACCAACCCACTCTCCGATGCTATAATCGAAAGCTCATCCACTTCGTGAGCTGTGAATGCAACCACGAACTCGCCCTGAGACGAGCCAGCGGTCATATTGTGAACTCGCTGGGGAAAACGAGCGTGCTGGGGAATGGGAGATCCGTAGGGCGTTTCCCGGCGGATAAGCTCCCATTGAAATTCCCAAATCGCCCACAGTACTAACCGACCCCGCCTCATACCCGTGGGTAGAAGGAAGTCGGGGAGACCCTGGAGTGGCTTACCCTATTAAGCAGTGGGAACATGACCCATCCACAAGCGCTATCCATGCGTGGGCAGTGCTCAACACGAGAGGCAGCGATAGTGGCCGTGGGAAGCGGAGAGGTAATGATCGCAACCAGGAAACATACACAAATGAAAAGGCATCTTGAAAAAGACGCTTTTCGTTTGCGCCACTCTTTCATAGGAAAAATAACAATTTTAATAAATATATATATATATATAATTCCCCCGGTTGCCCCGGCCTTTCTGTGTGGAGTTTGCATGTTCTCCCCGTGTCTGCGTGGGTTCTCTCCGGGTGCTCCGGCTTCCTCTCACCATCCAAAGACATGCAGGCTAGGTTAATTGGTGTCTCCAAAAAATTGCCCTAGGTGTGGATGTGAGTGTGAGTGTGTGTCTGTCTATGTGTGGCCCTGCGATGAACTGGCGACCTGTCCAGGGTGTACCCTGCCTTTCGCCCAATGTTAGCTGGGATAGGCTCCAGCCCCCCGTGACCCTGTACACAGGATAAGTGGTTGACGATGGATGGATGGATGGATATATATAATTCTAATAAATATATATATATATATAGAAAGTTGTTCACTCCGCTTCTCCGCTGCTGAAGCACCCAAGGGTATTGCTCAGCACAACGGTAGTGTGCGAGGGGGAGGGCCGCTGGACTGCGCCTTAGATCCAACAGCTTTAGGGAGGAGAGATGAATGGAGACGGCAGGAGGAATTCAGCTCAGTGAATGAGACTGATCGGCTCCAAAGAAGAAATCTAAATGTGTATTTGTACATATACATATACCTTTATACCCGTGTGTCAGGGGGAGTGGCATGCAAATTCCACACGGCAAATCTCATTGGCCTTTTCTCAAGATCAGAAATCCCTAGTGTCAATTCATCGACACAACTTCGAGTGAGTGACAGATAGGGAAACTCTGAGGACCCCTTTCACACTTCCTACTTTCACACTTACTACTTTCACACTTCCCACTTTCACACTTCCCACTTTCACACTTTCACACTTCCCACTTTCACACTTCCCACTTTCACACTTTCACACTTCTCACTTTACCACTTTCACACTTCTCACTTTCACACTTTCAGACTTCCCACTTTCACATTTCCCACTTTCACACTTTCACACTTCCCACTTTCACATTTCCCACTTTCACACTTCTCACTTTCACACTTTTACACTTCCCACTTTCACACTTTCACACTTCCCACTTTCACACTTTTCCACTTTCACACTTTCACACTTCCCACTTTCACACTTTCACACTTCCAACTTTCACTCTTTCAAACTTCCACTCATGTCAGTGTCAGTTTTTTTAAATGTCAGTTTTGTATAAAATCTTCTTCCCTTACATGGTTCGTTTGCTGAGACCTTTGTCTACAAATATATCAGTTTCAAATGAGTTTAGTATTAAAAAATTAAAAATAAGATTTTAAACATGTTTTGTGCATTATTTTAAGAATCAGTGACCTGTGTGATGAAAAGAGCGTAAACAGAAGTTGAAAGGTGTGTCATTTATTTGATGTTGAAATACTTTGTCCTATCCCTCAATATGCAGAGAACCTGCAGTTCAACAGTATTACATAAAATACAGTTGATGTTTGATTTATAGCATGTGTGAACATGCAACATCCTATTTACTGGATTTTATTGTGCATTTGTAAAACTAAAGCAGTTACATGTTTCACAGTCAAAGCAGAAGTGAAAGGAAAACTTGTATTTACAAATGACTGATATACAAGAAATTTGTCTTTGTGCATGTACCAAAGCAGTAAACACAAACATATTTGGTTGGGAAATTTTATATTTTAAAAGCACATTTTCATGAATTGTGGATTTCCAAATGCTTGACACATTTCACTTAGAAAATTCAGTATTCTCTCATACAATGTCATATATCCAAGATTCTGTGTGCGTTAATAGTTGTCAGTGTTTTTGGGTATTTCGTGTTTTGGCCTCTAGAGGTCCTCATGGCGCTATCGTGTCCTGCTTGTTCTGTTTTGTAATTAGTGTTATTAGGTTCACATGTGTGCCATTCAGATATGTGTATTTAAGTCATCGCAAGCGCAAAAACACAGCGCGCAAGTGAATTTCAACAGTGTGAGCACACAAATTAACTTGCGAGCAGAAACAACAAAACCGCGAGTCATGATAGGTTTCACACACGCGCGCAGGTCTGTACACACGCGCGGGTTACTTTCTGCACACGCGCACGAGTTAATTTCTGCACGCGCGTGCGAAGATCTGTACACGCGCGAGTTATTTTCTGCACACACGCGCAGCTAAAATCTTTACGAGTTTTGGCACAGTTTTGACACTCAGGGGCGTGGCCCAATCCTAATGCTATTGGCTGCTGACCAAATCCTGTATTGATTGGCTGCATCTCTTCGAATCTCTCGTGATTGGCTGTTGTTGGAAGAGGACAGACAGAAAGCGGAAACACTTTTTTGTAATTTTTTGACAAGAAAAAACATACAAAACTCTCGTAGGGGAGAAATAAGAAATATAAATCAATAGGAACAATACTATTATTGGCAGTGTAAATGAAAGAAAAGCGTCCCCTACACAATACTGAACAACAAAAAGCAAACAACAAGGGGGTATTAGTTAAAAAAAAAAAACAAAGTCTCGAGAGCAAAAGGCTAGAGAAAAAATGAAAATATTAAAGAAAAAAATGAAAATAAAAGCATCCTTTAGACGTAGCATACAAGTGGATATTTATCAAAACAATTGTCTGGATATATAAAATTTAAACCTCTTTCTAAGAAACTCAGCAACCGTATATATTTTATAAATTATTTTAAAGTGAGTCTCTTTGACTAAGGGAAAGGGGCCATTTGATGAATTTGAAATGTGGGTTATCTATGGACAAGGCATTCATATTTGGACCTTGTACACACAATCCTCTATTATAATCCAAAAACATTATAGATTTCAAAAAATCATTAATACATTTGTTATTAAATTACATTCATTAATGACTAGATTTGGTAAGGTTGATGGAAGTAATATTCTCACATACATCAATGTGTTTTGGATTAACTGCAATAATGGTAATGGTATTGATTTACACATTTTATATTCTCTATAAGTGCGGTTAAGATTATACTTGAGCAAAAAGGCAAATATGTTCCAAGTTACCATTATCATCTAATATATAACACAATACCCGTCTCATACCAATCACTTTTAAACAATTATTTCCTATTAATTGTAATGACCCTGTTATTCCATAGGGTGGATCCATGGGGAGAAAAGTTGTTTAAATATAATTTTACAGTATTGGAGAAGTTGATTGTGGAAGTTTGATAATTTAATAGGAATCTTAGTTGCCTCAAAATTACATTTTAAAAGAAATTCAAGCCGACCTGTTTTATTAAATAGATTAATCTAGGTATGTGAAACCACATAGAGTAAGGTTGTGATCAGTATGATTTCAACCACTTACTCTTAAATGCCCCAAACATTGATTCAAAGTCCAAGGGGTTGATACCACCCTTATCATACTCTTTCACTAACTGTGATTTCCTAATATAATGGGGTTTTTTTTCCAAAGGAGGGAACTGGGAATATTGGGAATCAGATGATGGCAGACAGTAAAGAGGTTATGGTTTCTTTCTAAATTTCTGGTAGCTGTAAGATGTTTTATGTGTTTATATATACATGTGTTTTCTGTCTTTGATAATAACTGAAAATAGGTGGTGTGTGTGTGTGTGTGTGTGTGTATGTATATACATACATACATACATACACATATACATACATACACACACACACACACACGTATATATATATATATATATATATACACACACACACACACGCGCAAAAAACATCTTACAGCTACAAGAAATTAAGGAATTTAGAAAGAAACCATAACCTCTTTACTGTCTGCCATCATCCGCTTCCCAATCGTCCCGCTTTCTGACTGTCCTCGTCCAACAACAGCCAATCACGGGAGATTCGAAGAGATGCAGCCAATCAATACAGGATTTGGTCAGCAGCCAATAGCATTAGGATTGGGCCACGCCCCTGAGTGTCAAAACTGTGCCAAAACTCGTAAAGATTTTAGCTGCGCGTGTGTGCAGAAAATAATTCGCGCGTGTGTGCAGAAAATAACTCGCGCGTGTACAGATCTTCGCACGCGCGTGCAGAAATTAACTCGTGCGTGTGTACAGAAAATATCTCGCGCGTGTGCAGAAAGTAACCCGCGCGTGTGTACAGACCTGCGCGCGTGTGTGAAACCTATCATGACTCGCGGTTTTGTTGTTTCTGCTCGCAAGTTGTTAATTTGTGTGCTCACACTGTTGAAATTCACTTGCGCGCTGTGTTTTTGCGCTTGCGATGATTTGTCCAATATCTAACGCCATACTCTGTCTCATAACCTCTTTGCTTGGTGTTTAGTAGTTCTAAAGCCGGTTACCCAAGTAAGTGTGCGCTAACCTCTGACATTTATTTTCTCTTGCCTGTGGATTGTTCCCTTCTCTGTTTTATTTTTTGTGGACTTTCTCCTTTGGAGTTTTTTGCTAAATACCTGTGGAAACTTTTTTGAATTTGATTGTGACAAGCTCTTTGGACTGATTTTGGTTTTTGAGGGTTATTTTTGATGTCTTTTGCTCCAGCTGCAGATTTTTGTTATTTGAATTAAAACTATTTTTGCATCTCATCCTCCCCTGTGTGCGTTTCACTGTTGGATTCATCATCTCCAGTGGCTCAAGGATTGAGAGTCACGCCAGCGACCCGAGTTCTAGTCCTGGCTCTGACAAATAGTAATGCAAATAACCACAAAATATGTGTTTGTATCTTTTATTTCAGCAGTTTAGTTTGACTTTTTCTAGAAATAAAGGTTTTGTACATTTTACAATAATCAGAATTTTTTTATTTTTTTTTATTTTTCCTGTTAATAGAGTTGAGTTCCTTCCATTGTGATTGTGAGGATAAGCAACAAACAATCTCTATTTAGTAATGCAAAATGATTCATAAAATGATCTCTATATTCTGTTGTGGTGGTCGTATGTTGTCTTCACCGTGGTTGTGATTCACAGAGGCGACAAAAGAAGCAAGAAACTGCCCTTATAGATTCCATCTAATCAAAACAAGAGGTGTTTTTACAAACACAAAAACAGTCATTATATTTAAAGATTCACTTGATTAGAATTTGACTTTTTGAATTATGGATTGCAACAATAAAGTGATCAAATCCTTCATTCTTTAAATGGTGCCTAATTCTAATCACATATTCTTGAACTCTGACAATCACTAAAGCTAGTCGTTACAGTCACTGTCAGTCTGAGGTCACATGAACTTCAAAGAAAGCTGCTTGTAAATGCCAAAGACCTGCATTGCTGCAAGGGGATTCTTGGACAAACAGAAAATATTAAGATTACAATATTTATTTAAATAGATATCTAATTTTTTTTACATTATAAATGTCTCTAAATCATCTCTAAACTACATAATGTACATTAACATACTGTACAAAACTAATATAATTCAATATCACAGAGGAGGAAATGTATCCTCTACGATATTGCAGCAATTATCCAGATATGAGATGAGATTATTAAGCCAATTGTTATCAACTGAATAAGGCAAAAACAAACATTTCACACAGTGTTTAGTGAGAGATGCGATTGATTCAAACACTAAATGTTCTGTATATGGATTATTGTATTATAATTGTAATAATAAAATCTTAATTAACATTATAGTTATAATGAGATATTGTTAAGTAAATGCTAGCATTTGGTTACATTGTTTTGTGATTTCTCACACCTTGATTATAAACTAAATTTTGTAAAAATCAAATTAACTTTACAGATCTTTATTGTAAATGCTTAAAACAATGTTTTCCATGCTTGTTCAATGAACCATAAACAATTAATGAACATGCACCTGTGGGACGGTCGATAAGACACTAACAGCTTACAGACGGTAGGAAATTAAGGTCACATTTATATAAACTTTGGACACTAAAGAGACCTTAAACGAAACGTAAAAGGATTACAATTGCTGCAGTTCAACAGTATTACATAAAATACAGTTGACATTTGATTTATAGCATGTGTGAACATGCAACATCCTATTTACAGGAAAATAAGATTCATTTATGCAGAACTGAAGTGTGTAGCTCACACAATCTATTGTGCATTTGTAAAACTAAAGCAGTTACATGTTTCACAGTAAAAGCAGAAGTGAAAGGAAAACTTATATTTACAAATTGCTGATATACAAGAAATTTGTCTTTGTGCATGTACCAAAGCAGTAAACACAAACATATTTGGAAAATTTCCATGTCCATGTCCATGTCCTTCTCCATGTCCATGTCCTACTCCATGCCCATGTCCATTTCCTTCTCCATGTTCATGTCCTACTCCATGTCCATGTCCATGTCCTACTCCATGTCCATGTCCTTCTCCATGTCCATGTCCTACTCCATGTCCATGTCCATGTCCTACTCCATGTTCATGTCCTACTCCATGTTCATGTCCTACTCCATGTTCATGTCCTTCTCCATGTCCATGTCCATGTCCTACTCCATGTTCATGTCCTACTCCATGTTCATGTCCATGTCCTACTCCATGTTCATGTCCTACTCCATGTTCATGTCCTACTCCATGTCCATGTCCTACTCCATGTTCATGTCCTACTCCATGTTCATGTCCTACTCCATGTTCATGTCCTTCTCCATGTCCATGTCCATGTCCTACTCCATGTTCATGTCCTTCTCCATGTCCATGTCCATGTCCTACTCCATGTTCATGTCCTACTCCATGTTCATGTCCTTCTCCATGTCCATGTCCATGTCCATGTCCTTCTCCATAGCCAAGCCAAGCCAAGCCAAGTTTATGTCTAGTCATAGTTTATAGTCATGTTTATGTTTCATGTTTATAGTTAGGGTTGTGGATTTCACTTATAATAATAAACTGCACTTGGGTTCTCATCAATTCATTGTCATCGTCTCTTCGTCATTGCCATTGCCAGCTACAATGTTACAACCACTTTCACAATTCCCGCTCATGGTGGATGCAACAGTAGGACACGTGGTCTGTTAAGTTTTATATTTTTTCAGATTTAAAACAAACAATATTTAAGTCTCTACGCTCACAGCTTGAACATGTCGACACCATCATCCAATTATGATCATTTCTGTTAGAATTGTGGGATGAAATTGGGCATTTTAGTTTAGTTGTAGTGGCAGCGTTAACTGAGGAAAAAAAACTAAATGACTCTGTTGCACAACACATAGTTAAGATGGGAAAATATTCAATTTTGTCAACTCTGTCAGAATTTTCAGAATAGTGTAAAAAGAGAAATAAATGTGTAGAATGTATTTTATCACCATTATTAGATAATTCAAGGCTTTACACTCTTCTTGGATGGATCACATTAAAATAGCACGCTTTTAGTGTGTCTGACGGAGTGGACACAAGTGACAGTAAGATGTAAGTTATGAAGTAAATAAATGTCAGTTTTGTATAAACAGTTTTGTCCGTTATTTTAAGAATCAGTGACCTGTGTGATGAAAAGAGCGTAAACAGACGTTTAAAGGTGTGTCATTTATTTGATGTTGAAATACTTTGTCCTATCCCTCAATATGCAGAGAACCTGCAGTTCAACAGTATTACATAAAATACAGTTGACATTTGATTTATAGCATGTGTGAACATGCAACATCCTATTTACAGGAAAATAAGATTCATTTATGCAGAACTGAAGTGTGTAGCTCACACAATCTATTGTGCATTTGTAAAACTAAAGCAGTCACATGTTTCACAGTAAAAGCAGAAGTGTAAGGAAAACTTATATTTACAAATGACTGATATACAAGAAATGTTGTCTTTGTGCATGTACCAAAGCAGTAAACACAAACATATTTGGTTGGGAAATGTTATATTTTAAAAGCACATTTTCGTGAATTGTGGATAATCAGTTTTCCAAATGCTTGACACATTTCACTTTTTTCACAATTCAGTATTCTCTCATACAATGTCATATATCCAAGATTCTGTGTGTGATGAAGATTTCAAGAGGTCGCTAAAATAGTAATACAAATAACCACAAAATATATGTGTGTAAATCTTTTATTTCAGCAGTTTAGTTTGACTATTTCTGGAAATAAAGGTTTTGTACATTTTACATAATCAGAAAATGTGATTTTTTATTTTTTCCTGTTGTAAAAATAGTTTGAGTTGAGTTCCTTCAATTGTGATTGTGAGGATAAGCAACAAACAATCTCCATTTAGTAATGCAAAATGATTCATAAAATGATCTCTATATTCTGTTGTTGTGGTTGTGGTCGTATGTTGTCTTCACCGTGGTTGTGAGTCTCTCAGTGCAGCAGGATGTAGAAGAACAGAGGCGACAAAAGAAGCAAGAAACTGCCCTTATAGATTCCATCTAATCAAAACAAGAGGTGTTTTTACAAACACAAAAACAGTCATTATATTTAAAGATTCACTTGATTAGAATTTGACTTTTTGAATTATGGATTGCAACAATAAAGTGATCAAATCCTTCATTCTTTAAATGGTGCCTAATTCTAATCACATATTCCTGAACTCTGACAATCACTAAAGCTAGTCGTTACAGTCACTGTCAGTCTGAGGTCACATGAACTTCAAAGAAAGCTGCTTGTAAATGCCAAAGACCTGCATTGCTGCAAGAGGATTCTTGGACAAACAGAAAATATTAAGATTACAATATTTATTTAAATAGATATATACTTTTTTTTTTACATTATAAATGTCTCTAAATCATCTCTAAACTACAAAATGTACATTAACATACTGTACAAAACTAATATAATTCAATATCACAGAGGAGGAAATGTATCCTCTAAGATATTGCAGCAATTATCCAGATATGAGATGAGATTATTAAGCCAATTGTTATCAACTGAATAAGGCAAAAACAAACATTTCACACAGTGTTTAGTGAGAGATGCGATTGATTCAAACACTAAATGTGGCTGTTCTGTATATGGATTATTGTATTATAATTGTCGAAGGAATGAGCGTTACACCGAGGCCTGTACTCTGGAGCGGGATCGATTTGGAGGTGGGGTGTCTGTCATGATCTGGCGGTGTGTCACAGCATCATCAGACTGAGCTTGTTGTCATTGCAGGCAATCTCAACGCTGTGCGTTACAGGGAAGACATCCTCCTCCCTCATGTGATACCCTTCCCGCAGGCTCATCCTGACATGACCCTCCAGCATGACAATGTCACCAGCCATACTGCTCGTTCTGTGCGGGATTTCCTGCAAGACAGGAATGTCAGTGTTCTGCCATGGCCAACGAAGAGCCCAGATCTCAATCTCATTGAGGACGTCTGGGACCCGTTGGATTGGAGGGTGAGGGCTACAAAACATTTTTGTCCCTGAAATTGAATAGTGTCCGTCACTAAATTGTAAACTTGTAAATCCCCATGCACACACCTTACCTTCACCCACTGGTTTGTATCCAAAGCCTCGGACTGAACCAAGCTTTGGTGAATGGCTTAGTATATACCCCCCTTAATAGTCACAGGTATTTGGTATAGGTTTGCACGGACCTTAAAATGAAACCCGAACACCACCCGTACCCGAGACCATACAGCCCGACCCTACCCGGCCCGAACAGTACAGTCAGATTTGAAGCCAGAACCCGAAATCGCTTAATATCTATTTTCTTCTCCTAGCAAGTACTGTTGCAATAGGCTGTAGTTTATTTAAGCATATAGGCAACATTCGTAACAGTATTGAAACAGTAAATATATACAGTTTTAACAAGGCCAAGCAGCCCCTTTGTACACTAGAGCAGAAGGGGGAAAAAGCATTGCCTTGCCCTTTATGTGCTGAAACTTCACTTGGTGCAGAACAATCTGGAATAATAAGAAACACCGCAACAGTCATCTCTATGCAGCCTGAACTTGCTTAGCATGGTGAATATTTGTGACAACTGCGCTGAACAAAATATAGAGATGCAGCACAAAGAATGAAATGGAGCGCAGGTGTCTCGACAGAGCAAGTTGGCCACTAATCGCAGGGTTGGCGGTTCGATTCCTGGCTCACAGGGCGCAGGGTAAGACACTTGGGCAACAAGTGTGAGTGTGTGTGTGTGTGTGAATGGGTGAATGGGACACAGTGTAAAGCACTTTGGTAACATCTAAGGTTATTAAAAGGCCCTATATAAGTGCAGACCATTTACTATAAAATATGCCAGTTCTGTGCGAGACACTGAAGAAAAAGCAAGATATGGAGCAAATGTCAAAAAACATTCATCCAGCATGTGTTTAAACAATGGGAAAGCAGAACAGACACGTGCAAAAACATGTTCGGTGTGAACAGCCCCTAACTCGTCCATTCGCACGTGTCTGTAAGTGAGAGCGTGTGTGCCAAACAAGTTCGGTAAGCCTGTTTATTTTTTCATTAATTACAAACCCGAACCTGATACGAACATATAGTCCTACTTGAAAAACTGACCTGAACCCGTCTGGTTCTCGAGTCCCATCGGGCCCAGGTTGGGTCACAGAGCTCTAGTATCCAGTATGCTCCTGCACGGTGGCCTGTGGCATGTCAGGGACCCGGACCAGTGTCTTCACCTCCATTGCAGAGCACTGGTCCTGGATGTGCCCAGTTTCTCCGCAGCTCCGTCAGACTAGCCCAGACTTCATGCCCACACCCTCGGTAGCGGATTCACCAGCCTGTGAGGGAGAGTGGAGAGAATCGGGGCAACTCGGCAGGTTGATCGGTCCACGGAACCGGGGAACAGGTTTTGGAGACATGATTCCCCATTTCCAGGGAACTGGAACAGGACGGGGAAAGGAGAGGTTGATCAAGGAGAGAGAGAGGGGGAGAGAGGGTGAAGAGGAAAAGGGCTCACCGGACCCTGAATGAACTGATCCAGTACCACCAGATCGAGCACTCTCTCGGCACCACGTTCTTCAGCCAGCAGATACCTTAGGGAGGTGACACCCAGCTGTTGAGCATCCACGAGCAGAAATGCTTTCTATGTTGTTCTAGGCTACGGCCGACTCATTGCAGGATGGCCTTCAAGTCCTCATACACCAGGAGGTTGGCCGCAGGAAGTTGTTGGCCCACAACTTGTTGGGCTTCCCTGGACAACAGTGGCCCTGGACTGCCCACTGGGTGCTCGGCCACTTCCATGCGTTGGCTGTCCGCTTGAAGAGCTTGATAAAAGCCTCCGTGTCATCCTGAGGTCCCATCTTGTCAAGCATAAAGTTAGGCCCGGCCATAGATGGGTGGAGACCCCTCCTGGTGTACCAAGCTCCGTAGCACCTGCCGGTTCTCCGCTTGAGCTTGGAAGAGTGCCTGGAACCTCTGCTCCTATTCCACACACGGCTCAAGCAGATCCTGATGTTGGGATTTGTGGATGCTGGAGAGGGTCTTGATTACTTCGGCCAGCGGCGTGAACTCCATGACGGCATTTTTACTCCTAATCCCGGGTTTCAGAACCACTGTAATATATCTCTAGCTCTTCAGGTAGGAAGGAGGAAGTGAGAGCCAGATAAACATTCCACTAAAGTCTTTAATATCAACGCTTTTCAGTGACACACACAAACTAATGTTTTTCAGCAGAAGAAATGAACACACACATAGACATTTCTGACAGTCTCCATTTCTCTCCCCTCTGGTGGTCTGGATTACTGCAACACAAAAGAGCTGTTAGAGATCATTTCCCACAGGTGTCAATCCTTCACTCTATACAGACGTCGCTCGGCCACGCCCACATAACCTCACATTGCATTTTCCTGATCTACTCTTAAATTTTTAGCATATACTGCACTGCTATTATTTAGACTTTATGCTCAATCACTTGTTTTTTTTATATTATTTGTCATTTGTAAGTGGTTTACTGAAAGTGAAATTATGACTGGACTTACCAATGGATTGGGCCACTGTTATACTCGCACATTTGGAAGCTCAACTGTGACATGTCATCGATTTTCCATCACAAAAACCCGCTATCTGATCAGAGATGCACTCGTAACATTTGAGAGAGTGTCCTTAAGTAAGGAAGAAAGAAAGACTTTAATTGGCATCTCTGAGTATACCAAACAGTTCATTAATACTGTACATGCTGAGGGGTTTCTGTACCTCCAATGTCAGCCACCGCAACCCTAATCCAACCAGACCCCCTCCTCCTTCGTATAAATCAAGGGAAACAGTATCACTTTTTTAATAACTTTCACATTTGCAGCTGTTTGTCAATAATTGTTTATTTGGTTAAATTTTTTGAGTAGGCTTGCGTGTCTAACATCTTTTTTTTCAAGCATTTTCCATACACTACATGGGTGGATGTGGTAAAGAAACCAATCCATCAAAACATGGAGGCTGAACAGTTCTTAAAGTGACAAAACCATTTTAACCTTTGTCATACATAATGTAAACTCAGTTTAAATACTACAAATTATGCATACAAAATGCACATATTTACCATTATAAATGATGAAATATTTTAACTTCATCAAACACTTTAAATACTGATAAATTTCACAAATAGCGAAGGCTACAGTATCAGTGCAAGGTATAGTGAAATTCAGCAAAACGGGGTCAGGTTAATGTGGGCTGAAATTATCCGGAACAAATTTGTCAAATCAAATAATTTTTTTTTTATTATTTTTTTTTATGATCCAATCCAGTTTCTGTTTAATCAAGAACACTCATTCTGTCATAGTTTCGCAATACTGCGCAAAATATTGATTGATTGATTTACTTTTATTTTTTATCGCAGAACAATACACATACAACCAGAGAAAACATCCACAAAACAAGAGGGCTTTTAAAGACAAAAAATAAATAAATAAAAAACAAATTTTAAAGTTACGAAAAATTATTAATAGCAATTGAAAGTTAAAAATTACATTTAGTAATATTAAAAAATATATATATTTTTTATTAATACATTTACGACACTCCATAAACAAACAGAATATAAATATAATATAGGTTATAAAAACCTTAAAACTTGGTTTAGAAGTACTAATTTTGCTTTTACATTACCAAATAAAATCATATAGTTCACAATAAAAATTCATAGAAACAATTTTGGACTCAAAATAAATTAAAACATCTCTGCGATTTAGTATATTAATAGCGTGGCAAGAAAAATTACAAGAAATCTTGACAAAGTGTAGTAGCAAAAGCATGTTATGAAAAATTTTAAATGCTATTCTGAATGGCTTTCAGTTGTTTCGCGGGGGAAAAAATTAAAAATCAGTCGAATGAAAACTGTAACGTCAAATGTAACATTTAAGCTACACGATTTATCTTTTGTCTAAACACAAACACCAAAACGTGTTTGTCCCGCCTTCTGTCAATCGTTTCAAGCTTTCATTGGTTTATACTGATGTCAGTCGCTTGTTCTGCACGGTGATTGGTCAATGCGTGTTCTTGCGCTGGCCGCAGTAGCAGATATACAGTGGCATAACAAAAGGCCGTCTCTGAGATTAATATAGCTATAAAGAGGCCATATATCGGTAAGATTCAGTCGGTTTACTACACTGAAAATAATCATATAACTACTCTTTTGTATTAATAATATGTGATAATTTGTTCGAATTCTTAAATGCCGTAGTGTGGTAAGATAATAGACTTGCTAGTACACTAGCCGCGAACACACACAATCACGAATATCAAAATATCGATCAATCGTTTGAAAATCATACGGCCTGTAAGTGAACAATATTGATTATTTATTTTATTTTGTTGGTTTGATGTTTCTCAAACGTCATCTGAAAAAAAGAAAGAGCTAGCATGTTTGACAGACTAGCTAATCCTTTTACAGCTCTTTCTCCACGTTTTGATCTTTATGAGCCTACGTAATGTTGAATCAGTAAACTTATTTATTGAATACACCATTTTTTTTTAAAATAGCACTTGTAGTTCTAGTGATCAGCTCAACGAGGGCTAAATGGATGTCCTACAAGCCCAGCTTATTTTCCTCATGAGGTCATTTTGAACATACCTATATTTAGTGATAATGTCATAATTCCCTTTGGATACAAATCTAATTTATAGATAGATAGATGGACGGACAGAATGATAGATAGATAATGTTAAAATAATTTCCCCTGTCTCAGTTTAAAATACAGAGACAACTTATTGGTAGGTTGAAACATTGGCACAACAGATGGCATGAGTTTGGGGTTGACCAGTGGTAGACAGTGTTCTTATTCAAACCAATATGCCTTTCTCTATCAGTTCAAAGATCCTAAAGAGTGGTTTCTCTTTGTTTTACCATCAGGCCTAAAACTAAACCACTGCTTTTGACACTTGTCAGTGTCATGTGTAAATTCCTATAAGAGACTAACACCCTAACAACTCCCTTTCTCTCACCTTTGGTTTAGTGAGTAGTCATGACAACGCTGGATGATAAGATACTAGGGGAGAAGCTGCAGTATTACTACAGCAGCAGCGAGGATGAGGAGAGTGACCATGAGGAAGAGGAGAACACTTCCAAAACCATCCGGGATCAGGAAGTGCTGGACGTGGAAATCAACTACAGCGGAGATGGCAGTTCGGTCAACACTGGTACGGTTGCCGTGGGAACATAACATCCTCTTAGGCCCCTCATCTGACACTGCAGACATCAGTTAGAGTAAACAGCATCTTTAAAGATGTATTTTCAGTGTTTTATCATTGAACGATAGTAGATAAAGTGAGTAGTATTTGGCTGGCCATTTGATCTCAACATGGTGGCGTCTCACGGCACCTTTAAAGGTGAAGTGTGCAGTTTCAGTGCCACTAGCATCACCAACCATGATTGTTTTCATACAAGTTTCCCAAACACTCACCCAATCAGCCATTAGTAAAAAAAAACACGTCATGTTACCATTAAAAATAGGTAAGTCTGTTTCTCAAGTGCTGAATCCAAGCATATCAGTTATATATCCGGGAGACTGTTGCCAGGTCTGACTGTGTTTATGTGTGTGTATCTCTCATAGGGCCCAAGGGTGTGATTAATGACTGGCGTAAATACAAGCAGTTGGAGAATGAGCAGCGTGTGGAGCAGCAGAAAGAGATGGAGCGACTCATCAAGAAACTCAGCATGACCTGCAAATCACACCTGGATGAAGAGGCCGACAAACAGAAAGAGAAAGACCTGCAGGACAAGATCGCAGGCAAAGTGAGAAACGCTCTATACACAGATCAACACTGACCATCAGTAGGGGTGGACAGTATAACAAAGGACTGATATTATCATTGGAGTAATTTTATATCATGGGAATGGTATATTTCACAATATACAGTAGATAAATAAATGGTTTATATATTAACTACAACAGGATAAACGGTATAGCAATATCATTACTGGTTGGTGCATTTCTACTGGCAGAATGTCGGCCACTTTGCCTTCCCTAACACTAAAAATCAGCAACAACCTTTTTTTTTTTTAACCTAAAAGAAATGTGTTTCTCTTTCCCATTTCCTTTTCTCTTTCACTTCAGATGCCCCTTCGTGTGGATGAGGAAGATGAAGATGATGATGATGACGAGGCCTTCCTCCAGCAGTACCGTCTGCAACGCATGGAGGAGATGAGGCGACATCTGTGTGGTGGGCGGCGCTTTGAGAAGGTGATTGACATCTCCTCGGGGGAGGAGTTTCTGTGTGCCATCGACGAGGAGGGCAAGAACACTCTGGTGCTGGTCCACATCTACGAGCCAGAGGTGCCCGCCTGCCAGTCCATGGAGGGCAGCCTGCTCTGCCTGGCGCTACAGTATCCAATGGTAACACTAATGAAGAAATGTGTTTATTATAGGGATGCCAGCATTAAAGGAATATTCTGGGTTCAATAGCTGTTAAGCTCAATCGACAGCATCTGTGGCATAATGTTGATTACCACAAAAATTCATTTTGACTTGTTCATCCTTTTTCTTTTCTCCCCAATTTGGAATGCCCAATTCCCAATGCACTCTAAGCCCTCGTGGTGGCGTAGTAACTCAGTCGTGTGTAGACTTCACACTATTCTCCGCGGCATCCACGCACAACACGCCACGTGCCCCACTGAGAGTGAGAACCACATTATAGCGACCACGAGGAGGTTACCCCATGTGACTCTAACCTCCCTAGCAACCAGGCCAATTTGGTTGCTAAAGAAACCTGGCTGGAGTCACTCAGCACACCCTGGATATGAACTTGTGACTCTAGGGATGGTAGTCAGCGTCTTTACTCGCTGAGCAACCCAAGCCCTTCGTTCCTTTTCTTTAAAAAAAGCAAAAAATCGAGGTTACAGTGAGGCACTTACAATGGCAGTGAATGGGGCCAGTTTTTGTAGCTTTATAATTGTATAAAATTATTTTGTTGAATTTTTTTGTTATTATTTGAGCTTTAAAGTTGTTAGGGGTTTTAGTGTTACGTTGTCATGGCAACAAAGTTGTAAAATTGGAAATGACTATAAACAGAAAAGGTTTGTAAGCGATATAATCACACTTAAGTCATGTTAACACGCACAATGTTTGCGCCTTGTGGCTATACTTCTGAAACAGTGAGTATATTAACATTTACAGATTGGCCCCCATTTACTTCCATTGTAAGTGCCTGATGGATTTTTTTTATTGTATTTAATGAAAAAGAGGGTGTGGTGGAAATTCACCTGTGAAATGAATCGGGCCACTCAAGTGGTAAAGCTTAAGCAAAGAAAATCTTTATTCTTCTTAGTCACGAGCCCGGGTAGCCTCTCCTACTATCAAAGTATATTCAGAGAGCTACGAGGGTTAGTCCCAAAATTCAGATTTTTATTCAATACTATCATGCATAATAATTTTTCAGAAGACAAAGAATCAGCTAAGTGATTGGCTAAGCATAAAAAGTGATTACCATAAAACCTCTATCTTTCCTATCTTTCTTCACCTTACATGGACGGGTTCCTGTCCTGAAATGCACTATTCTTCATCCACACTAGTCTTCCTCAGTACATCCCATAATAATATGTTTTTCACTCTTCAGCTGTGTTCTCTGATTAGAGACTGTTCGCTGCCTCCCTTTTATCTCTGAACTTGGCAGGGATGACCACAGAAAACTTCAGTCGACTTGGCTACACAAAGAGAAACTATTTCTCGAAGCATTTGAGCATGTTTGGTTCATTTACAAAAAGCATTTTACAGTTCATATGACATAATAGTAAAGAAACGGAGCATAATGTAAATACATTTTCCACTAGGGACAAGTCGAAGTTTTTTTTTTGTGGTAATCAACATGACGCCACAAATGCTGTCGATTGACCTGAACTTGTATTGAATCCGGAACATTCCGTTAAAGGGATAGTTCACCCCAAAACTGAAAATTCTGTCACTGTTTACATACCGTCATGTTGCTCCAAACCCATGGAAGTACTCTCTTTATTGGAACATAAAAGAAGATGTTAGTAAGAATGCTGACCTTAGTCACCATTCACTTTCATTGTATGTAAAAAAAAAAAAAAAAAAAAAAAAAAAGAAAGTGAATGGTGACTGAGGCTGTCATTCACAGACATTCTGCCTTTTGTGTGTCACGTGGGTTTGGAACAACAGTACATGATGACAGAACTTTTTACATTTCTTTAATGGGTTAAATTATGACACAAGTTAAATAAAGTTAATGTTGATAAATTTCATGCAGTTAAAAGAATAGTTCACTTAGAAATACAAATTCTCACTAGTATGCTAGCTAGCTAGCTAGATAGCTAGATTGCTAGATGACACAATGGCTAAGGAAGGATAAATTAAATGGATCAAATAAAAACCTCATGACGTTCCAAACCTGTATGTCTTGCTTACAAGACACAAACGTTTTCTGGAATCTGTTTGAAAACAGTGATTATTTGGTGATGCTAATCGTGTAGAAATTGCACACTTGAATAAGCTGTAATGTGAATTCCAAGTCTTCTGACAGAGAACGCACAATAGCTGATGAATGTATTTTAAAAGTCAATTTAGAAACCTGGTACAATCAAATCAAGCCATTTTTATTTGGATAACTCTTCACAATACACAGTTTTTCTAGCCAGCTTTACAGAAACATCATACTGTAAAGTAGAGGTCAATGGATTTTGCGGATACTGATAACTACGGTTTTGGGAAAAGGCAGATAACCGATTAATCGGCTGATGGTTTATAAAGTGTATTTATAGAATGTCAAAAACATTTCTTATTATTCTTTACTACGACATGCACAGACAAAGAGTCCTAAATGAACAAAACCAGATGCAGTTGTTAAAAATCCCCCAAATAATCCAAAGAAATTAAGATTTGGTGCATAACACGGGACTTTCAAGTATAAACAAGCCCGAAACACACTGGGGGACTCTTATTTTGAAATGACGTAATGATGAAAAAACTATCAGCATCTATCGCCATAGATTTTTGCATATAACAGTAGTTCCAAAAAACAACAATCGGCAACAATGTATCGGTAAAACCGATATATCAGTCTACCTTTGGTGTATGAACCTTTGGTGTGAAACTAGGCTCAGATGGGGCAGCCGGTTACCCTCTGGATATATAGCATGAATATAAGGCCAAAATGAATCTCAAAATTTGAGATTAATAATGTAACCACAAGAACATTTTGAGATTAATTATAACTGATCGTACTAATCTGTTATATCCAATCATTTTTGTGAAATGTGCAACCTTTTAGGCAATAATAATATTTTAGTTTTGAAGAAAACGCTGACGTCTGTTTTTTCTCTCCGTGACCCGCAGGTGAAGTTCTGTCGTGTCAGGGGCTCTGCAGTGGGCACCAGCGCTCTGTTCCGCAGCTCAGCTCTGCCAGCCCTGCTGCTGTACCGCGGAGGGGAGCTGGTAGGCAATCTGGTGCGTGTGTCCGATCAGCTCGGTGATGATTTCTACGCCACAGATGTCGAAGCGCTACTGCAGGAGTACGGCCTGCTTCCAGAGAAATACACACAGCCAAACACACACTCCTCTATTCGAAATGCTGCTGTCACTCACCCCAGTGACTCAGACAGCGACCTGGATATAGACTAAATGTGATGATGATACAACTGTTCATACACACACACACACACATACTTATAGAGGGATAAACACTCTTGAATACATTCACGTCATGATTCAGACCCAATACTGTGACCAGAAACAGTGGTTGCAAATATGCACATATACTGATGTAAACATTGGATCTTTATACAAACATTACTGCTCTCAGATCACGACTACTGGACCAAAAGAACAGACCAGATGTGTGTGTGTGTGTGTGTGTGTAATTTCAGAAAACTCTAGAATCAGGAGTGTTTCTTTATGCAAACAAAAATGCAAAACCCTTCCGAGAACCCTGCATTAATTTTTCACTATTTATTCTAGTTTTCGAATGATGTATTTGTTTACTTGTGTGTTGTCATTTGGACCTCCTATTTTGCTTTACCCTCTGTTAGTTTCATAAATTTTATAAGCATATCCATAATGATGAATGCAAAATAAAAAAAAAACTTAATTCAGATTTTTACTTGATCCTGTATTTACTTTGACATATGTGCATCAATGTCAATGCTCAGTATATAAGCATACAAATGTGAGTGAAAAATCAGCAAGAAACTGAGAATGTCTAAGACATTTGGTATATCTCTTTGGTATTTTGGTCAAAAGTATTTTGGTCATGGATCAAAAAGTAATAAGCATGAATCAAAATATAATAAGCGCAGATAAAAAAAATGAGTGCATAAATAAATAAAAAGCGCAGATCAATATAATAAGGAAAAATCTAAATAAGTGCTAATAAAAAAACAAGCATGAATTCAAATGTATATAAACACTTTTAAAATAAGCTGGAAAAAAAATTAAAAAAATGAAATTAAAGCAAAGTCAGAATCAGCTTTATTGTAATCATCAGAATTGCAAACAAAATCGTGTTTTCCTTGGATATATTTCTGTTTTTTTTTTTGTTTGTTTGTTTTGCTCATATTTTTTTATCTTTTGTACGCGTACACTGTATTTTTCTTTGCTTTTGTTTCTAAATTCTGCGCTTCGTTTTCCAAAACTTGTGAGTAGAGTTTCATGTAAATCAGGGGGCGTTTTGCGTCCCTAGTTCTTGATCGACAGCTCCTCTAGCCAATCATTCGAAGAGTGGAGGTGACGTCACACCAATGCAACTCCGACGGCTGCTGCTCAATATTATATTATTTGTGGTTGATGGATACGTTAATTGTGTCTGTTTTCAGTATTTTTTTGCCACCTCTAGGAAACAATGTGTTGTCCGAGTAAGCCATTATCATAGTGCGTTAACAACATGTATCGAGTCAGATGAATTTAGTTAGCAGAGTCTTTAGTTTAGGCATTATTTAAGACTTCCGTGTTCGTTGAAAATACAAGGAAAATACCATAGACTGTAAAAAAGAAGGAAAATACAAGCGTACAAAAAAAGAAAATATGACCAAAATTGTCAGAGGACAAAAAACAGTTATATGACCAAGGAAAATATGATTTTGTTTTCAATTCTGATGACTTTGCTTTATTGTATTTTTTTTGTTTGTTTTTTTGCAATATATTGTGTTTATATATTGTTGATACATGCTTGTTATTTTTTTTTTATCTGCTCTAATTATTTTGTTCTGCACTTTTTATTTATTTTTGCGCTTATCATTTTTTTTTATCTGCACTTATTATTTTTAGATCCGTAACCGCAATAAATTTGACAGGATTTTGATCCCATAAAATCCAACCAAATTTACAAAGCAGTTAAAGGGATAGTACACCTAATAATGAAAATTCTCTCATCATTTACTCACCCTCATGCCATCCCAGATGTGTGATTTTCTTTCTTCTGCAGAACACAAACGAAGATTTTTAGAAGAATATCTCAGCTCTGTTGGTCCATTCAATGAATGTGAATAGTGACCAGAACTTTGAAGCTTCAAAAAGCACATAAAGGCAGCATACAAGTAAGCCATATGACTCCAGCGGTTAAATTAATGTCTTCAGAAGTGATGTGAAAGGTGTGGGAGAAGAACAGAAGTCCTTTTGATTTTGTCAATTCACATTCTTCATGCATATCGCCACCTACTGGTCAAGGAGGAGAATTTATAGTAAAAAAAAAAAAGGTCTTAAACATTTATTTGTTTCTCACCCACACCTATTATATCACTTCTGAAGATATAAAATTAACCTCTGGAGTTGATGGATTACTTTTATTCTTTATGCTTTATGGAGCTTCAAAAATCTGGCCACCATTCACTTGCATTGTATGGACCAACAGAGCGGAAATATTCTTCTAAAAATCTTAATTTGTGTTCAGCAGAAGAAAGAAAGTCATACACATCTGGGGTGGCATGAGGGTGAGTAAATGATGAGAGAATTATTGGGAGAACTATCACTTTAACATGTGATTTTTTTTTTTATAAGTGACCTAGTTAAAGTGCAAGATCTTAATTATCTGATATCAGACTTTTGAACTTCACTGCATTGTATTTCATTTGCAATCTCTATTCTATTTTAAAGCATTTATTGCCTTCAGTACCTCTCAGCATTTCTCAGGATCATAAGACCTTAAATGCATGGAAATACCAAACAAAGAACGTCTCTATTGCTTTTCTTATGATCCCTATTAAACAATACAGGCAATATTTTTAGATTGAATTATCTTTAAATCAATGCCAGCTTAAGGCAAAACAATAGAGACAAAGTAATGTTACAGAATTAGAAAGAAATCAGAGGAGAACAGAACGGACCTTACGCGTGTCAATAGGGAAAGTATTATTACATGTGATATGGACCTCTTGCCTACTTCTGATTTATCTACATACAATGTTAAATCAATTACAACCTGCTACCAACAGGGGACGGCTTTCGCTGTAGGCCAATCTGACCAGTTTTGACTCGTCTTTTTTAAAATTAACAATGCCTTAAATAAACCTAATTACATAATAAAAAAATAAAAAAATAAAAAAAAATAAAAAAACGAACAAAAACATAATTACGGTTATTGCGTTTAAAAAAATACACGTATATATGTTTTTTTCAGGTGATAGGGGCGGGGCCAAATTGGATGGCTCCTGACGTCACATGTACACGTCGCCAAGCAGGACGCGTTCGGCCAAGGCACAGCCGCGGTGTCCTGCACTTTTGTGAGAAACTCATCTCCAGTCGCGCTCTTGTCGAGTTTTGTTTGTGTCGGAGCATCTCGGACGGGAGATAAGGGGTAAGAGTATGCTGATGGGGTTTAATGTTTTTGGCCAGAGAGTTCTGTGGTTCGAGGGATTAACTGAAATTGTTAGCATGCTAACGGCTAGTGGCCCAGTCAGCTGTCACCTGTAACGCCTCACATCCTATATTTATATTTGTACACTTTATTTTCTTATATTTCTCTTCATGACATTCCCAGATGTTGCTGTCCAGGTATATAGTTGTATGTACAAGTTTCATAGGTGGTTAAAAGGCCGTATTGTTGATGTGCAGCTGTTTTTTTTTTTGTTGTTGTTGTTTTTTTTGCTTGCCTGCTTAAGTTCTGGTGTGTGTGTGTGTGTGTGTGTGTGTGTGTGTGTTTTTTGCTTTGCTTTGTTTTGTTTTGACAGCCACAGTATATCCTCTGATTTTTAGCATCAATTGTCCATTTACATAATACTCTCTCTTTCTCTCTCTCTCTCTCTCTCTCTCTCTCTCTCTCTCTCTCTCTCTCTGTGTATGTGTGTGTGTGTGTGTGTGTGTGTGTGTGTGTGTGTGTGTGTTTTGCTTTGCTTTGTTTTGTTTTGACAGCCACAGTATATCCTCTGATTTTTAGCGTCAATTGTCCATTTACATAATACTCTCTCTCTCTCTCTCTCTCTCTCTCTCTCTCTCTCTCTCTCTGTGTGTGTGTGTGTGTGTGTGTGTGTGTGTGTGTGTGTGTTCTAAATGTGCATAAGGGCTCTCTGAAGTATGTTTGCTGTTGGAGTTAAAGAGACTGGAATTAATGAGCAGGATGTGACATCAGCAAGTTAAATACTATATGTATCCGCCTTTTAGTGCCGGATATAAAACGGTTCAAAACAAATTTATTAATCCCCTTGGAGAAATTTACATTTATAGGAAAGGCACACACTGGGATACTGGTGAAGATACAAGTGATTAAATGGCTTTGTTTGCCTGTTTTGCATACAATAAAACAACAATGGGCTCAATTTGAACCCCTGCCATTCACAAAGCTGTACATATTTAATATTTTGACTAATTTGATTGTTTTCATCTAAAAATACAGTGTAAGACTCTTAATACATAACATGATTACAACATTAACATTATTTTTTTTATTATTATTTTAAAGTTAAATAAATGTATACCTTGGGACTTGATTTATTATTATTATTTTACAAAACTAATTTCCATTTTGATTCTTTTTGACACATAGGCTACATTCAGTCTTGTGGATCTGAACTTTTGAGTGGCACTGTATTTATCACAGTTATATTGTCCACTACTGGTGTGAAGGTGCCATTTTAGATAAACATGGTATTTTAACAAACAGAAACTGTATTCGCCCACTGCTGGCATAGATTAAACTGCGCATTTACGGAGGTAAGGCCCCTTGCTTTGAAAAATGACCGTCAGGTTCCAAAGTTCAATGTAACAATGCACATTTCTCTTTGAGACCTGGCCTGCAATGTGACTGATATCAGGGCGACTTTTCAAATGCTGTGAAATTAGTCTAATATTGTTCTCACTTCTGCCTCACTATTGATCTTTAGAATGTTTGATGTTGTGGTATCAAGGTGGTGTCTGTTATTTGGATAATCTACTTTGTATTAAAGTCCACACAGTTTAACTTAGAGTCATGAATGGAAAACTCACTTTGTTCTAAAATGTTGGCCTGCTGGAGAGCATTTGAGTGGTAAAATTGTGCTAGACTATATACTACCTACAGCAGTGGTGGGAAACATCAGGCCTCAGGGCCGTATAAGGACTGCAAGGCCATTTGAAAAATAATTTGAAAAGCAAAAAATGGCCTTGATTCAATCAACCTAAAAAAAAAAATTCCTTTCAAATAATGTTTAAAAATAATTTTAAATGATAACACAAAATATTGCATAATAGACAGATATTTTAGTGTTTTTGGTGTGTGAGGACGTAACGGAATACGTACGTTAATTTCAACCCACAATTATAATTGCAATACAATTGCAATTGTATGGGCCGCAAATAATTTCGTAAATACTCAAATGGCCCTTAATGGAAAAAAATTTCCCCAACCCTGAGCTACAGGAACTGCCTCAGAGAAACCTGAGTGCTTTGCACTGTGACTTGTGTATTGAAACTGTGTTGGTTGTTTGAAGCTGAAATTCATATACATTAGGCTTCCTTTATTCACAGATTTTCTCAGGACAAACATAGTCTGTAAAAGGGTTGCCTGATCCAAGTGGTGCTCTGTTTCTGTGTGCTATCAGCCCTTATGTGTGTTTTGTGTGTACCTTTTATAGAAGTGCCACGTTGCCCTGAGCTGACACTTAAGTACGTTTTAAGGAACAAAAATTGTCCTCATAACAAATGGCCGTTATTGTGAATGATATGAAACACCAGTTGCATGCAAATACGTCAAATTTAAGTACAAAATACAAAATGACCCAGCTCAACCTAACATAAATCTTAATAATTTTATTCTTCTTTCATTTAGGGAGATTTCCAATTTGTGTAAACGCTTTGGAGGCTTGTGAGCGTAATTAAAGATGCAGACCCCTCCTCGGACAACTCCCCCTGGAGCTAGTGGACCTCCGCCTGCCTCCGGTGGTTCCAATGCCTTCAGAAGAAACAGACCCTACAAGCATGGTGCTGCAGCTGCTATGACAACTGCTGCCCCACCCACCCAGCCAGTGGCTGATCCATTTGCCTTTGGCAGACAAGGTCTTTCTCCTTTGGCTGTGGGCAGTCAAGCTCCCCCCACAAACAGCAACCCACTTCCTATGCAAGCCCCTCAAATGACAGGGTTCAACCCGAATGCTCGACCACAAGGGCCACCACCAGGAGCACAGACTGCCTCACCTGGCCCCCCACCAAGAATTTTTACACCACAACCTGTTCCTCCAGGGCCTGGGCCAGGCTCCAACCCTCCTCCTGCAGAGCCAGGATACTTTAATTCTCAAGAACATATGCCCTATATTGCACAGTTGCCTAATCCAGCCCCTACTTTAAGTTCTAACACATCCCATCCTCCTTCCACCGCCCCAACACCCCCAGTTCAAACTCCAATGCCTTTTCAGTCCCACCCAACACACCCAGTCCAATCTCACTGGGTACCTGATCACGGAAGCCGCCCACCATCCGTTCAGAACTACTTTCAGCCAACCAGTGATCTACCACCTCAGCATTTCCATTCTCAAGCCCCTCCCCTTGTGCCCTCTCCCCACACAGCCCCTACATTGACACAGCCCCCTCGGAGTCCAGGTCTGTCAGCTCCACCAAATGTGACTGGGTTCACTGCAACTCCGCAACAGAACTCCCACTTCTCAGCCCAGAATTATTTCAGTCAATCAGGTGGACCCTCAGATCCATGGTTCAGTCAGAACCCGCCGCTGCGTGCCTGCCCTGTCCCCTACTCAGAAGCACCTAGTGACCCTGGAATGCTTTCAGTATTCTTTCGGGGTAATGATGTAGAAAATAAGGAGACACTTTCAGGGGAGGGGCGAGTAAATGGGGTTTCTCACAACTCCCACTCAATGGCTGAGTTGTCTCCTCCGTATTTGAATGACAGTGGTAACATTCGAGCTGGTGCAGGGCCATGCGATTCGGTGGAGAATCTAGAATGTGTTCCAAACCAGGAAGTGCTGCCTAGTGAACAACCACCAAGCCATGCCTTCAAGACGGTCCCTAATTTGGAGACACCTGACTCTACTCCTCATCTTGCCCGCTCAGCAAGTGTCTCATCCAGCTATAGTAATGTCAGTCACAGCAGTGAACACGGTCCTCTCAGCGGCGGACACGGTCCTCACAGCAGCGGACACGGTCCTCACAGTATCACTTGCCGACAACAAAGTGTAGTGGAAACATTTATCCAACAGGAGAGCCCTCGCCCACCAGATCACCCTCCTTTGCACCCCTCCACTGGTGGGTATTTTGAACAAGTAGACTCCAACACAGCTGCAGAGGCAAGTCCAACCTTCCCAACTCCTAGTCCTCCTAAGCCAGTTGGTGTTTTCCAGGCAAGTGCAAATTCTTCCTTTGAGCCTGTCCGCTCACATAATGTAGGTGTTCGGCCTGCAGAGATTGATCGCGCACGTATGGTCATGGAGAAGTGTGGACGTGACGTGCAACCTGGCAACCTAGAACAGCCCCCAGACAACTTGGAGACCATTTACCTAGCAGAACGCAGACCCTTATCTCGAGCTCAGGGTGCACGACGCCCCAGTGAGAGCCCTGCTACTACACTATGGGCTCAAAACGACACTTCCAGTCTAGGTGCAAACATCCTGTTAGCCCCTGCAGCACCCTCTCTGGCTGCAACATTTGTTCCAACACATCCAGCTGAAGTCGTCCAGCCACCAGAGGATGGGCCCCTTGATTTACATCCACCTAAGCCCCACCCACAACTTCCCTCTGAAAACCTGGAGAACCCTCCGGACTCCAACCCTCAGGCAGGTTTTGGATATGCCTCCTTGCTAGTAGCTACACCTCCCGTAGAGGCCCTGAACCAGCCTGTGCTGATTGCTCCACCTTCCTCTAATTACAATTTGATTTCCTCTCAAAATCCCCCACAACCATCCAATCAAAAATGTCTTCAAGAGGCAGCCACACCTATTTACCCACCGCATCAGCCTTCTATGACCAATCAAATTGCTCAGATTTCAACCAGTCAGCCTCAACCTCTTTTCTCTCATACACCAGAAAATTTCAATCATTCTTACACCCAAGGTGTCTTGAATCCAACACGAGACACCAAAGATACTCCACCATCTGTTCAAGCAACCGACCCTTCTCTCTCAAGTGCCCATTCTCATAGCCTATCTCTTCTGCCTTCTGTTTCCCAAGCTCCAACTTCTACCGCTGCCACCAATCACAATCATGCTTCAAATTATGAACTGCTTGATTTTTCTATGCATCAACCACAGTCTGCAAATCAGGTCTCAGGCCCGGTTATTTCTCCATCTACCCAATCTTCAGCCTCTGTGAATAACACACCTGGCTTTTACCTGCAGGTCACAAAAGATGCGCAGCTGGGAGGGCAGCCTGACAGCGAGGCTAAGCTCCTTCAGCAGACCTCTTACCCCCCTCGACCCTCCAGTAACCAACCCGACAACGACCTTACTCGTCCCTCCCACCCAACCCATCCACCTCCTGCTCAGTACCAGCCTCCTATGCAGGCCCCTCCCACTCATCCTGGAGCCCCTCCCACTGGGCCTGGATCTGTTCCACCTTCTTATCCACCCCAGTCAGTGAACATCGCTCCTCAAGAACCTCAAAGACCTCCTTCAGCCCTAGGTGGTCAGCCCGGTTATGGCACTACTCCTGCGATGCCCCTTGGTCCAGGGTATCCAGGGTACTACCCAGGGACCTACCCAGAGTGGACCCAGGATGGAAGACCATACCCGCCCCAGTACCCTATCGGCCCAAGAACTCAGAGCCACTATCAGGTGCAATGATCTAATGTAGTTTCAGTGTTTCCATCCAGTGAAGCTTCTTAATAATAGTACATATTGTAACAACATAATATTAAGTTTGGTCATATTTCTCTGTTTTTAATGTTACAGAATGATCCCTACCGTAGAACAGATCCTCGATATGGCTGGTATGATGGTCAAAATTCCGGCTACCCAGAGGGTGAACGTCAACAAGAGAGGCCGAGTTCTCGAACCAGTCAATATTCTGACAGACCTAACTCCAGGTGATTGAGTCAAAACAGTACTTGCTTCTGGCTAAGATGAACCAAGTCAAATGGACTTGGGTTGCACTAAAATCTCTAGTGTGAAGGTGCCCTTTGACTAACTATGGATTATAACATGATTCGCTTGTGTTTCTCTATAATTTTTCCTCTCAGGCAGGGGTATCCAGAAGACGCTTCTAGATTCAGCCGTAGTGCCTATGATGAGTACTATGCAAACTGGTATAAGACATACTATGATACCTATGGAGGTAAAGAGTGATCAGCCCTACAGATACCTGCTGTTTTGGCATCAAATTTCAAAAACGTGGTGTTTACGCTTTTTGCTTACGTGTGTGTGTGTTCAGATAGGAGCTGGTGGTATGATCCAAATGCTGCATATGATCCACGCTACTATAACTGGCCATATGGGTATGACCCTGATGCTGGCAGAAGAAGAGAAGTGTATGACAACCCCCAATATCCAAGCAGGTACACGCATACACTTACAACAAGTCTTTTTAGTAGACAAACAAAGAGTCACATCCCTCAGTGCCCTAATTCTCTAACCAAGTGTTGCCATGGTAATTGTTGCTAGGGGGAGAGAGGTATACAATGACCAATGGCAGTACCACCCTGGTTGCGACAAAAGCTTTGATGATGATGGCCGTTGGCGTGACCTGTACGCAGACGATACTGACCGGCGTTCAGTACACAGTGAGCATTCAGTGCACAGTGTGCATTCCTCACACAGTCGCCGGAGTAGCTTCAGTTCTCGGTCACAACAGGTCAGCAATTGCGTGTGTGTTTGTATCTATGTAATGATTCTTCCGATTACTGTTCCATATTATTAATGATTCTGTTATTCAGTTATTTTGATAAAGCATCTACCCAATTATTGGTCTATTTATATATGCAAATAAAAACAGTACCTTTTATTGTTAACATGTTTGAATAAGGATTTCTATTCCTCTGTTACGAATGTGCATGTTTAAGCATTTAATCATCTTTTATCATTTAAATCATTTGGCCCTGGTATTTTGATGAAAATGGAAGTGGTTCTTGTTTAGTTTCTTGATTTCCAACCCTAGTGTGTGAACTCTTTCTTTCTTCCTGCAGAGTCAGTACAGGAGTCAGACAGATCTTGTTAACGCTGCCTATGGTGTTACTGGGACCACTCTCTACAGCCAGTATCCAGACCATTCAGAAGCCACAACATATAGTCAGATTCCTCATACTGAGGACAACACCTGGACGGCCCCAGAGCAGCGTAAATATTACCCATAAACACTCTACAAATTTACACATGCATTTTTATATATAAAAATGCATACATACACACACAACACGCATTGAAGTACAGTATGTATGCCATACTCCAAAAATGCAAACTTTTTTAAATTAATACGTTTCTGTATTGAATGGATTGATTATATTTTTTTATCAAAATTTCTCCTGCTTCATCTGCAATCTTAGATTTATTTTTCTTCTAGCTCATCCTGCATTTTAGGATTGCCTTCTCTGTGAAGGATAAAAGTGGCAAAAGAGAGAGATCTTGCCTTTCTCTAACTATTTTCCTCTTTTTTTTTTTTTTATTTCCTCATTCTGTTGCTCTCTCAGCTCCACCAAGGCCGTTGACCCCTGAGAAGTTCTCTATTCCTCATCGCTGTGCTCGGTTTGGTCCAGCTGGTCAGCTGATCCTTGTCCAGCCCAACCTGCCAGCTGCTGGTCAACCCACACTCGTGGAAATCCACAGCATGGAGGTAACAACTGGAACAGAGTGTAAAATTATATAAATAACACTTACAATATAATTCATCAATAAATTATCAAGAGGTGTAAAATTATGTCTCAAAACAGGGAACTAATTACTTTTTTAAGCAGTCATAAATTCTGTAAACAGCTTCTGAATAAAATCTAGTATAAGGGTCTCACGAAACCTGTTCAAAGCTTGTTCGCCTTCAAATTTAAAGATAGAATAAAGTAATTCTTTTTAGAACCAGTGTTTTTTTTCTGTTGTAACATTGTAACTTTACCAAACACCCCCTCGATCCTTAATTATTTGTTTTTACCATGATCACAGATATGCTCTTTTGTGATTGGTCATAAATAGTCAAGCTCAGTGCTGATTGGTCAGTTAGCTTTTTCGTGTGTGATGACTTGCCTGTGATGTCATTCCAGACGATTCTTCAGGATTCTCCAGAGCAGTCTGAATTGCGTTCCTTCCCCGGCCCACTCGTCAAGTAAGAGTCTAACTTTATCCACACGTGTACATCTTTATAGCCACGTACACACTTAAACAATCCAGTCATATTGCGTCTGTGCAAATGTCTGCAGGGAGGAGACCCATAAGGTGGACGTTATAAAGTTTGCTCAGAACAAAGCCCAAGAGTGTTTGCGAAATGATGGCCTCATCGACAAAGACTCCGCCTACCTCATCTGGGAGTTCATTGTGTTGCTATGTCGCCAGAATGGGGTGAGTGTTTTGCGTAACCCTAATGTTAACTGAGAGTGTATCAGAGGCTGTTTTCACACGTTTCAGTTGCACACCCTGCCTCCGAACTGCTGAGTGTTTGCATCATAAACTTGATTACCACCATAAGCTGTAGTGGTTTAACACTGTGGCTAGGTATTCAAGAGGTAAACAAACCTTTTATAAAAAGATTTTGACTTTTGTTTCTGCAAAATGTAACATGCACAGTAGTTCTGTTTTTTGAGTGTCTACTAGCACTTGCAACATCTTCACTGTTTCAAAATCAACCTCTCCAACCACCTTAATATTCACCAATAGGTTAAAGAAATGGTAAACATAAAACATCTGAACTTCTGTGTTTACTTCGTTTTGTTTTTTTTTTACTCCGTTTTAGACTGTAGTGGGCACAGACATCGCTGACTTGTTGCTAAAGGAGCATCGCTCTGTCTGGTTTCCGGGGAAATCCCCTAATGAGGCAAATCTCATTGACTTCAACAATGATGCAATAGAGCGCTCGGAGGAAGAGGAGGCGGGGCCAATCTCCCTCCTATCAGACACTTTTATGGGCGTGCCCGAGAATGTCGGCAAGGAGACAGAGCGCTTCAGAGAACTACTACTGTTCGGACGCAAGAAGGCAAGATAATACACAGACTCGCTCAGATATAAAGAAAAGCCTTTTGCTATATACACACACACACACACACACACACACACACTATATAATGAAAATAATGACTTAATTGTTACTGTATGATAGAGAAACTGTATTACAGAAAATTCTTTATTTTCAGTAGTCTGTTGCATTGTGTCACTGCCTCTAAATGTAGCCTGTATTCTGTTCTCAATTGATATAAATAACAAATTGAGAAGTTTGTTTGCGTGCATGCGTGTGTGTGTGTGTGTGTGTTAGGACGCGCTGGAGGCTGCTATGAAAAACGGGCTGTGGGGACATGCACTGTTACTAGCCAGCAAGATGGACAACAGAACACATGCCCGTGTCATGACCAGGTAAACCATTTTAAACCAAGTGTGCATATTAACACAGAAAAATATCTCGACTCGATCCGAAGTTTTAAAGGTGAACAAAAATGTAATTTACAGTATTAACTCGCATTGAAGGTCTATGGGGATGGCATTGCACCAGCAAAGATGTTAAAATACACACTGGTTTGAAAGTATAGCCACAAGACTTAAACCTTATTAGTTAGTGGTGGGTAAAAATATTGTTTTTCTGATTTAATTTGATCTTAATTTGAACAATCTTGATTCTTTAATCCCAAGATCAATCTTTTACTCCATGCACAACCCTCTACTACAATAAGAGAATATTGCTCTCATTTGCTACCAAATTTCGTCAAGGCTGGTAAATGTGTAGATTTCACTCATCAGTAATTGTGTAGTTTAGTGGTGAAGTATATAGTTGATTATGTGTTGAGTAAAAGTTGTTCCGTGTCCAAAAACGAGATTCACGTGACCCATTTTGTCATTGAATAACATCTCTTTAATAGCCTTTAATAGCCTTTCTTTACAGTCAGTTGTTCATCAAAACAACAGAAAAGAAACATTTAAGTCTTATCACGCATAGCACAGATAAGATAGTCACTCGAGTCTCTCTCGCTAACATGCGCTCAATTACTGATGCTCTTTACAGAAATGCAGTTTTCTTAAAGCGACAGTATGGGGTTTTAAGCACATGCTCAACAAATCAATGTAAATATTTGTAAATAGTACCCATTATGTGCCTAGTTAGAATTGTAATTAATTTCTGTGCTGTTTAATTAACAGCATTAGCTGGGAGAGAATTTCTTTATGTTCGCAAAAGGGATATTTTAACTGAAATATACCTAAATGAATCGTTAACGAATCGGGAAATCTGTATCAATACCCAGCCCTATTATAAGTGTTAAAGTGATAGTTCACCCAAAAATGAAAATTCTCTCATCATTTGCTCACCATCATGCCGTCCCAGATGTGTTTGACTTTCTTTCTTCTGCAGTACATATGAAGATTTCTATAAGTATATCTTAGCTCTTTAGGTCATTACAATGCAAGTGAATGGTGACCAGAACTTTAAAGGGCCAAAAGCACTAAGGCAGCATGAAAGTAATCCATACGACTCCAGTGGTTAAATCCATGTCTTCTGAAGCGACATGACTGGTGTAGGTGAGAAACTATAAATCCCCCCCCTTTGACAAGACCCGACCAGCAGGTGCCGATATGCACCAAGATTGCTATTCGCCAAAATCAAAAGAATGTGAAAGTGAAAATGGAGATTGAGTGTAAAAAAAAAAAAAAAAAAAGGACTAAAATATTGATTTGTTTTTTACCCACACCTATCATATTGCTTCTGAAGGCATGGATTTAACCACTTGTGACAGTGAATTTTGGAGCTTCAAAGTTTTGGTCACCATTCACTTGCATTGTATGGACATATAGAGCTGAAATATATTTTTTATTTTTTTTAAATGTTTGTGAAAAAGAAATTCATACACATCAGGGAAATCATGAAGGTGAGAAAATGATGAGAGAAGTTTTATTTGGGGGGGGTGAACTATCTTTAACTTATGACTAGCTTGCTAAAATCACATACAACTAACCTTGTCTTTGCAAAGTTAAATCTAATCTTTCATTTCAACATGTCATAACCGTGTATAGCTGGTAAAGCCAGTAACTTTAGCATGATGTGCACAAGAGTACAAGAAAGGAACTGTTTACCTAGAGAAAAATGTAATCAAAGCAATTACATTAATGCATTAAAAAGTTCATCCACCTCGAAAAGTAGTCCCACTGCTAACAGGATGACAAATTTACACTTTACAACTCAAATAACACTTTTTGTTTGGTGCATTTTGCACATTTCTGCTTTTAAACACTCCTCAATGCAAATAGAGAGTGCATTACCATAAATGCCATATTTGTTTGTATTTTCAAACTGAGCAACAAATCAAAATTATTGTCTGTGGTCATCAAAAGCACACCGCAAATGCTCTTTATAGATCTTAGATCAATGTTTTAATGTTGTTTGTGTTTGTCTTTTTCAGGTTTGCCAACAGCCTGCCAATTAATGACCCATTACAGACAGTTTACCAGCTTATGTCAGGAAGAATGCCTGCTGCTGCTACTGTAAGTGTGTGTGTGTGTGTTGATGTTGTAGACAGATATTATTTTAGCATAGTAATTTAGACAATACTTGTATTCATATCTCTGTTTCTCTGTCAGTGTTGTGGAGATGAGAAGTGGGGTGACTGGCGCCCCCATCTGGCAATGGTGCTGTCCAACCTCACACACGCTCTGGATCTAGACACACGGACCATATCAACCATGGGGGATACATTAGGTATGTAGACTTCAATAAATACTGCATGCATATACATGGAAACCATTTCTGTCTATGGGTATACTTTCACACGTAGTGTAGATGCATCACTGATCCTGTTGTCATGCTTGAATGTTCTGTGTTACAGCATCTAAAGGTCTGGTGGACGCAGCACATTTCTGTTACTTAATGGCTCAGGTGGGATTTGGTGTTTTCACCAAGAAAAGCACAAAGATGGTCCTGATTGGCTCCAATCACAGGTGTGTAAAAATGCACGCCTACACACAGTCAATCAGATGTTAATACTGTCACATAACATAACTCATGCACACATGCTCAAGTCTCTCTTTCTCGCTCTTAGTTTGCCGTTTTTGAAGTTCTGTTCAACAGAGGCGATTCAGCGTACAGAATCGTACGAGTATTCTCAGTCTCTCTGCTCTCAGCCTCTCTCTCTACCCAACTTCCAGGTGAAACACACTTGTACATTACATCCGGCAGTCTATTTCGATTTTCACCTCGCTAGTATTAGTCCAATTTATTTTTGGGATCATGACCTTTGCTCTTTTACCTACACAGGTGTTCAAGTTCATCTACGCGTGTCGATTGGCAGAGTCGGGACTTTGCGCACAAGCCTTCCATTACTGTGAGGTCATCTCACACGCTCTCTTGAGACTACCTGAGTACTACTCAACTGTGTTCATCAGTCAGCTCATACAGGTTGATACACTTGGTGGGAATGTGCTTAAAGTTTATTCTGCCCATCTAGGAACTGAACTAACATCCCACGTTTCCATCTGTTTTATTACAGATGTCTGTCAGGTTGAGGTTTTATGACCCACAGTTGAAGGAGAGGCCCGAGCAGGAGATGTTTATAGAGCCCGATTGGTTACTTCATCTCAGACAACTTGATGGACAGATCAAGGTATGTGTTTTATTGTTAGTAGTGTTGGGGTTAACACAAGTTACTACCATATTTTCCAGAGTAGGAGGTCCCAAAGGTCCTGCAACTTATCGTTAAAGCGACTTAACTAAATATAATGTATATGTAATTGCTATCGGCTGTTTAAATGCACTACACACCAAAACACCTATGCTTACACGCCAATGGACGAAAACATCATTCATAGAGCTGGTAGCAAGTAGTCTTAAGTATTTTAAGCAACCAGTTTAATTATTCTGTCCACCATAAAATCATTATTCTAACAAATGCAACTCCACAGATCACCACAAAATGACATTTCATCACACCCCTTGTAAATCATTCAGTCAGTGAACAGAACAATTACTGCATTGCAAATAGGATGCAAATTTCTGAATTTCCCTTGATCGTAGGGCTGCACAATAATGGTTAAAATGACAATCACACTTGTTTTTCTCAAAAATGTACTCCATAATATGAATCATGATTATTCTGCCATTTGAGAATTTGTTTTTATATTACAAGGTTGTGTATTTTAGAGTGAGCTTGAAAGTGATTGGTTTGTGGCGAACTTCTGAAGCGAGCGCGATGGGTCAGTTGAGGTGAAAATGGACTTGGAAAGGGCTTGTGATTTGAACTGCCATCCATGGACACAGCCATTAATGAAAATGAACAACAATTTGCAACTTTACCTGGCGTAATTTCTGCTTGTTAACTCACTAATAATGTAGACCAGTGGTTCTCAAACTTTTTTTGATGAGCACCCCCCTTCTTCATTCCCTTACCCACCGAGACCGGTCTGTGAGTAAAAATGCACCTGCTTTGCAGTCGCGCTGCTCTGTTCATTGGATTGTTTCCACCTACAGAGCCATACAGGTGCACTGGTGGAGGTTGTGACTTCACCAGTCTATTTGACGCTGCTAAACCAGATATTTCAGATGCGTCTCTAGACTTCAGAATCAGATGAACCGTGGTACAAATGTATACCAACCTTTATAATGGAGTCTAGATAAACATTTTAATGCAAACAGGAACTTGATGATAGATTTGATTAACATGACTGATAAACGCCCCCCATTTGTAACCTAATTCCCCCCCTCTACTAATTTGCTCTCAGCACCCCCTGGCTTCCTTTGAACGCCCACTGGGGGGGGGCCCGGTTATGCTTAATTAACCCTGAGAGGCCGCAATTGTTGCTGGGTTTCCATCCAAAATGTTTCACATTTTTAAGCTCGTTTCTAAAAATTCTACTTAAGAATATACAATTTGTGGCACTTTTCCATCCACTACGTAATGCACATTATCATGAGGGAGCTATCACTGCTTTGGGGACTGTTTTATTTGCAAGATTGGTAATGGTAATGGTCTGCACTGATATAGTGGCTTTTTTTAACCTTAGAGGTTACCAAAGCGCTTTACACTGTGTCCCATTCATACGCATACACCAATGGCGGCAGAGCTGCCATGCAAGGTGCTAGCCTGCCATTGGGAGCAACTTGGGGTTCAGTGTCTTGCTCAAGGACACTTCGGCATGTGGAGTCGAATGGGCCAGGAATGTAACTGCCAACCCTGCGATAAGCGGCCGACCCACTCTACCACCTGAGCCACAGCCAGCCCTTGATTGGAGCAAGTATCTAATTTTAATAAATACATCCACGAGACACCGCAGAATAAATGTAATATCTTAAATAATCTTGGCTGAAATAGCTGCAATGCCCACACACCGCCAGTCTCCGCATGCCTGGGAGTGCCCGCTCTCAAAACTGTTCTGGTGGATTGTGAGGACCCATTTTTTTGACCAGCTGTGGGTTAAACACATCTGAATGACAAGTGCTATGTTCAAAGAATTGTGTGCGAAGGTCAGACCTTTCAGTGGGCTAGTCACATCAAGCTATCGCACACTCATAACGCATGCACGAATGGCCAAAACACGTCATCGTTTTGAAAATAAAGTTTCCATCACTTAATGTGCATTTTAACTCATGCAAAACTCTAGAATATCCAACTCCTCATAGCGCATTCAATTTTAAGCAAATTTAGAACGTTTATTTGCATATCAAGCGTTTCCATTCAGGATTTCTTATACACAATTTCAAATTGTGCATAAAAATTGTTGGACGGAAACTCACCTGATGATCACAGTTAAAATATGATTCTTTGTGCAGCCCTACTTGATTGACAATCTTTAACATTACTGAATAGAACGCAATGTTCTATTCTATGAATGTTCTATTCTATGAATGTTCTATTCTATGAATGTTCTATTCTATGAATGTTCTATTCTATGAACGTTCTATTCTATGAACGTTCTATTCTATGAACGTTCTATTCTATGAACGTTCTATGTTCTCTCTCTCTCTCTCTCTCTCTCTCTCTCTATATATATATATATATATATATATATATATGTGTGTGTGTGTGTGTGTGTTTGTATGTAAAAGCTCACATTGCATATGTGTTCGTGTCCCATTCAGGAAGGTGTTATAGCTTTCAGAGCAGATCGCAGTACACCACAGCTATACAGCTGTAGTTCTCCCAGTTCCGAGGACCAGTGCAGCCCACCTGATGCCTCGCATCTGACCTCTGATCCTCACAATCCACTCATGACCACTCTTGTGCCACCAGCAGGTGTGCAGCTCATGCCACCAGGTATGACACTGTGCACAACATCACAATATCACCATAGTTTTGTTTGCCTTTTTTTGTCCATATTTTTCTCATATTTTATTCATTTTGTTGACTACAACTATTGTGTATCTATTTTAGCCCCTCCCACTATTCTCCAGGAAGGGGCGGCCCCTCTGCCGCAGACCCCACCGCCTGCTGAAAGCGTTCCATTTTACCCTGTGGCCCCACAGCCAAACTTTGTGGCACCATACCAGCCTGAAACGCATGAGCAATACACACCTATGCCACCTCAAATACCTTCACAACTTCCCCCGCAAACATCCACCTACAATGCCACAGAAATGCCTCCCCAGATGCCCACTGGAATGCCATCTCAGATGCCCCCAACAATGCCTGTGGCACAAATTGTTACGGCCCCTTCCTCGCCTCAGCAGTTCCCTCAGTCTGTTCAGACGTTCCCCCCTCCTCAGGGGAAGGACTTCTATGATGAGATGGCAGGCATGGTGAGTTTAGGAAAAAAAATAAGAATCTCGGAATTCCATATTTATTGCCACCACCAGTGTTTGGTATTGTTACTTTAAAAAGTAATGTTACATTTTTGCATTACTCTCCAAACAAGTTTCCATTTACTCTCTATGGACCGTCACCTTTCTACTGCTTTTGTATTTGCCAATAAATTAAAATAAATTACATCTGTTACTTGTTAAAAGTTGTTAAGGCTATTTAAGGTATTTTAAACGCTTTTTAAAAGCGATTTGATATAATGTAGTTATATTTTTATTTTTTTATGGAATATAAGTTGGTTTTGCAGCATTTAAGTGTGAGATTTTTATTGTGTTTTTCAGGAAATTTTTGGAAAAGTACCACGTTTTTAACACAAAATTAACCAAAATATTTATTTTAAATAAATTACTTGTAATGGTGTAAATTCTTGTTACGTAAAGTAATCTGACAATTGTTGGATGTTCTGTGCTTTTGTTATTGGTTTAACTGGTTCCTATTGTGGTTCTCTTCTAAGGGTGCGGGCAGAAGACCTAGAACCACTTCACAGTCGTCAGCGAACATGGTACTGTCCATATATCTTACTCTTTCTATTCTGTTTTCATAATTTTCTGTGAGGAAAAAAATTCAGAAATTTTGACCTGAATCTCTCTGCATTTCAGACATCAGGTCATCGGTCTCGCACCACATCAGAGTCGTCCAATTATTCAGGGCGAGAGCGCAGCAGTTCAGTAGTTCTTAATACGTTACCTCCCCCACCCATCCCAGAAGCCCCACCTCAGGAAGAACCCAAGAAGACCAAGAAAGACTCTCCCAAGAAGGTCAGTACATACTCAGAAATTGTGGTGCACCAAACTGAAACATGAAAATCTGGGCTGCTTAAATTTTTTTTTTTTAATTAACCATTCCTCTAGATATAATTGTACATTTTCTCCCATATTATTACATAAAATAATAGAATATTTTTTATATATATATATATATATATATATATATATATATATGTATGTATATGTGTGTGTGTGTATGTATATGTGTGTATATATATATATATATGTATATGTGTGTGTGTATGTGTATATATATATATATATATATGTGTGTGTGTATATATATATATATATATATATATATATATATATATATATATATATATATGTATATATATATGTGTGTGTGTGTATGTATATGTGTGTATATATATATATATATATGTATATGTGTGTGTGTGTATGTATATGTGTGTATATATATATATATGTATATGTGTGTGTGTGTATGTATATGTGTGTATATATATATATGTGTGTGTGTGTATGTATGTGTGTGTATATATATATATATATATGTATATGTGTGTGTGTATATATATATATATATGTATATGTGTGTGTGTATATATATATATATATATGTGTGTATATGTACAGTTGAAGTAAGAAGTTTACGTACACTTAGGTTGAAGTCATTTTTGAATCACTCCACAGATTTAATATTAGCAAACTATAGTTTTGGCAAGTCATTTAGGGCATCTATTGTGCATGGCACAAGCAATTTTTCCAACAATTGTTTACAGACAGATTGTTTAACTTCTAATTGGCTATATCACAATTCCAGTGGGTCAGAAGTTAACTGTGCCTTTAAGCCGCTTGGAAAATTCCAGAAAATTATGTCAAGCCTTTAGGCAATTAGACAATTAGCTTCTGATTGGCTAATTGGAGTCAATTGGAGGTGTACTTGCGGATGTATTTTAAGACCTAATTTCAAACTCTTGACATCATGGGAAAATCGAAAGAAGTCAGCCAAGAACTCAGGAAAGTCTGGTTGATCTTTGGGAGCAATTTCCAAACGACTGAAGGTACCATGTTCATCTGTACAAACAATAGTACACTAGTATGAACACCATGGGACAATATATCATGAACTCCTTGAGATTAATGTAGTTTGGTGTGAAAAGTGCAAATCAATCCTAGAACAATTGCAAAGGACCTTGTGAAGATGCTGGAGGAAACAGGTAGACAAGTATCTATATCCACAGTAAATTGAGTCCTATATGGCAATAACCTGAAAGGCTGCTCCGCAAGGAAGAAGCCACTGCTCCAAAATTGCCATGAAAAAGCCAGACTACAGTTTGCAAGTGCACATTGGGACAATGATCTTACTTTTTGGAGAAGTTACCTCTAGTCTGTTCTGACCATCGTTATGTTTGGAGGACAACAGTCCAATGGTGAAGCATGGGGGTGGCAGCATCATGTTGTGGGGGTGCTTTGCTGCAGGAGGGACTGGTGCACTTCACAAAATAGATGGCATCATGAGGAAGGAAAAATATGTAGATATATTGAAGCAACATCTCAAGACATCAGCTAGGAAGTTAAAGCTCAGCAAATGGGTCTTCTAGTGGACAATGACCCCAAGCATACCTCCAAAGTTGTGGCAAAATGGCTTAAGGACAACAAAGTCAAGATATTGGAGTGGCCATCACAAAGACCTGTCCTAAACCTGAAAGAAAATTTGTGGGCAGATCTGAAAAAGCATGTGTGAGCAAGGAGGCCTACAAACCTGACTCAGTTACTCCCGTTCTGTCTGGAGGAATGGGCCAAAATTCCAGCAACTGATTGTGAGAAGCTTGTGGAAGGCTTCCTAAAATGTTTGACCCAAGTTAAACAATTTAAAGGCAATGCTACCAAATACTAACAAAGTGTATGTAAACTTCTGACCCACTGGGAATGTGACGAAATAAATAAAAGCTGAAATAAATCATTCTCTCTTCTATTATTCTGACATTTCACATTCTTAAAATAAAGTAGTTTTCTACGATTAAATGTCAAGAATTGTGGAAAAACATTGAGTTTAAATGTATTTGGCTAAGGTGCATGTAAACTTCAGACTTCAACTGTGTGTGTCTATATATATACTGTATACACCGATCAGCCACAACATTAAAACCACCTGCCTAATATTGTGTAGGTCCCCCTCATGCCACCAAAACAGTGCCAACCTATTCTTCCCACCACAATTGTACAGAGTGGTTATCTGAGTTACCGTAGACTTTGTCAGTTCAAACCAGTCTGGCCATTCTCTGACCTCTCATCAACAAGACATTTCCATCTGCAGAACTGCCGTTAACTGGATGTTTTTTGTTTTTGGCACCATTCTGAGTAAGTTCTAGAGACATTTGTGCATTAACTTCAGTTGATGTTCACATCAACCATCAGAATGCGGAAATAAATGTAATCTCATTTAAAAAAAAATGAGCATTGCTTGACACTAGTGACAGCACAAGATGAGAACATGTTCTTGCATTCAAACACAGCTGGATGAAGCGCAATTCCAAATGCAGGTATCTCAAGATGTGTTTTAATCAAAGTCACCTCAAAAATGCTGCGTTTATGACGCTACACAATCAAAGCATCTGTCTGACGCATGTGTACATTGACAGGTCCTTAGAAAAGCCCCAATAATAAATCTGTCTCAAACTAATTCATTTGCAAAATTGATTGCTGTGGAAAGTGGGTCAATTATAGACTTGTGTTCAATAATATGGAAATAAATAATGTATTGCCTCCTAAAGCCACTTTTTGTATTGTCTAATCAATTCTTTACTCGTCTGCCACAATAATATAATGCGTTTTAATGATCTGAATCTTTATCATCATTATATTGTATTTATAATTATTTATTCATGATAAAGTGAATTATTGTTATTTTGGGGGTCTTTCTCATCAAATATTGATAGATGTGATTTAATTACGATTCATTAAATTAAAAAAAAATGTATTTGATTGACAGCCCTAATGTATAAATAAGGAAATATGAGATTTTCAAGTGCCTTTTTTTAGTTAATCATCAATTTACGTTTCAAATCTTTTTTTAAAATCCACTTATAGCTGGATCGCTTTATTTATGGATTGGTGTTTCTTCATGTCAACGTTTTGGTTTTAAGGTTTTGTTAAATTAACCGTTTTCAGTCTATTTTTACATGCAGCCAAAAACGAACCACTTGTTAGTGGATGAAATTTCGGTGCATCCTTACAATCACACAAACTAAGAAAACTATTGACCCACTGGACGATTACACAATTGTAATGAAGATGGTTGCAGTGAACCTGATATATGTCTCACAACTCCTGATATATGTCTTCACCAGGGTGGCGGTGGTGGTGGCGGCGGCAGTTGGCTGACCTGGTTGTATCCAAAGCGAAAGAATGAAGCTCATCTACCAGACGACAAGAACAAATCTGTACTGACCTTTCTGATTTCTCTTTCCAACTGCTTGATTTTCCCTCTCACACTAGTGTCTTGTCTCAAAGGTTTCATGGGCATTTTGACATTAAATAATTTTCATTTATGTTTCAGATTGTTTGGGATGAAAAGAAGCAGAGATGGGTCAATCTGGAAGAACCAGAGGAAGAGGTACAGCACAACATTTAGTGTGTTATGCATTAAAAGTCTGTCTGATAGGGGGCCTGGGTAGCTCTGGGGAAAAGATGCTGGCTACCACCCCTGGAGTTCACGAGTTCGAATCCCAGGGCGTTTTGAGTGACTCCAGCCAGGTCTCCTAAGCAGCCAAATAGGCCCGGTTGCAAGGGAGGGTAGAGTCACATGGGGTAACCTCCTTGTGATTGCTATAATGTGGTTCGCTCTCGGTGGGGCGTGTGGTGAGATGTGCGTAGATGCAACGGAGAATGGCGTGGGCCTCCACACGCGCTATGTCTCCGTGGTAACGTGCTCAACGAGCCATGTGATAAGACGCGTGGATTGACGGTCTCAGACGCAGCAGCTGAGATTCGTCCTCCGCCACCCGGATTGAGGCTACTAAGCCACCACGAGGACATTCCAATTTGGGAATAATTCATTTGTGTGTGTTTCAGAGTAAACCTCCTCCCCCTCCACCTACCAGCTTTCCCAAAGTTCCAATGGGTGGTCCAGGGGCGGGTCCTCCTGCAATGGGCGGTCCAGGGGCGGGGCCACCTGTGAATATGTTCTCTAGAAGAGCAGGTTTGTCTACAGCAGTCTCTTCCTTACCTTTTCTTGTTGAAAAATCTGTCCAATCAGTCATCTGTTTACTTTGTATCCAAAGTGATGCTCATAACTGCTCAGTAAGTGTGTCTGTCTGTGTGTGTCAGGCACTAAGAGTCGCTATGTGGACGTGTTGAATCCTGGTCGTGGAGGCTCTAAACCTGCCTCTGCAGTACGACCCCCTGCTGACCTGTTTGCTCCTCTTGCACCCATGGCAATGCCAGCCAACCTCTTTACACCTGCTGCAGGTGTGTGTGTGTGTGTGTGTGTACATCAGTATGTTTGTGTGTATCAGTGTGTTTTTGTGTGGTGTGTAACACTGCTCTTTTCAGCTACAGATGAGCAGCAGCCAATGGAAGGAAGTGTTCCAGACGCCAGTGGGGAAAATACAGAGCAGACTGGTGCCACTGTACCACAGGTACACACTTTGTCCTGCACTATAATTTCGCACATACATGCACAGACCAGGTCCAAAATGTTTTGTCTTGCCTGTCATTAAAAAGGCATTTTAATTGAGAGTATTTCTTCATCATAAAGAGTTTTTACCAGCAATGAAGCTGTATTTTACATGTCATAAAGTATATATTTTTGCCCTTATGATAAAAGTGTTATTTAACAAATATTTCCATGATGAAACGCCATTAAAGTTAAATAGCTACCAGCCTTGTTCCATTGATATTTACTTGAATTAATAACATTTTAATGTGTATGTCGTACATTTTTGTTCTCTTATTTTGTGTACTATAAGCCAAAATTACATGCATTTTCTGAGTGTTAAAGGAATATTTCACCCAAAAATGAAAATCTATCATTTCTTCACCCTCATGCCATCCCAGATGTGCATGACTGACTTTTTCTGCAAAACACAAAAGAAGATTTTTAAAAGAATATTCCAGCTCTGTTGGCTTCACAATGCATGTGAATGGTGACTAGAACTTTGAAGGTCCAAAAAGGACATATAAAATTAATTAGCTGGTATAATCCATGTCTTCTGAAGTGAAATGATATGCGTAGGTGAGAAACAGATCAGTACATAAGCCCTTTTTTTTTTACTGAATCTACACTTTCACTTTCACATTCAGCCATCTACTAGTTGCGGCTGGTGAAAGGTGAAGATTAATAATAAAAAAGGACGTAAATATTGATCTGTTTCTCACCCAGATCTATCATATTGCTTCTGACGAAATTGATTTAACCACTGGAGTCATATGGATTACTTTTATACTGCCTTTATGTGCTTTTTTGAGCTTCAAAGTTCTGATCACCATTCATGCATTGTACGGACCAACAGAGCTGAGATATTTTTCTAAGAAAGTCACACACATCTGGAATGATATGAGGCCATCGCTCAACCATCAAACTAACAAAAATACAAAAAAAAACAATCAAACATAATTTTATACATATGGATTATAATAGAGATGTTGTTTCTATTTAGATGTTTAATCCGAACGCTTTGCCTCCCGGTCCAGAGGGAACCCAATCAGGAGAGGTCAGATCATCCTCTAACATTTCATCTCTCAAAGCCACTTCCTCCTGTCATGCCTGGATCTTTCACCCATGAATTAATTATTATGGCACACACACACTTGATCTGGTGTCTCTAACTGTATTTAATGATTACGGGCTCTAATTATAACCTCAAATGCTGTAACACATGCTACAAAGCGCATGAACGTGTGCAAGTGGGAATGCATGTTAAAGGCCTACACATGCTCTGATTGGCTACTGAGGTGTGTCATCGCACTGATTGAGATGTACTTTAATGATTGACAAATTGTGATTTAAAATGGCACTGCATGAGATTAATTTAGGATTTTGGTTTGTTTGTTTGTTTGTTTGGTTTATTCCTACTGTTCTAGCTGTCTCGTTCTAGCTCAATGAGTTCTCTGTCTCGAGAAGTGAGTCAGCACTTAAATCAGGTACTTTTAGATGGTTTTTATCTGGAACAAACACGCATATCACAAAACCCGTCATGAACATGTCTGGATCATTTTTCACCCCTAAATCCAAGTAAACAATGTTTTGCTTAAAGAAAACAAAGCTTATTTTTTTGATTAAGATATTTTGCATCATGACATTGATTTCGAAACGTGCTAATTTGTCTTAAGTATTTTTAAATAGCAGAAAATTATGATTTTGGGGTGAATTATGACCTCAACACCCCCCCCCCCCCCACAACACACACATACACACACAAACAACAATTTACACACACAGTAATGAAATAAGAGCAATATGCAGTGCTTGCAAATGCTATAGAGTAAAGCAAGTTAGTGCGCGCGCACACACACACACACACACACACCTGCACGCTTCTAACGTCACACACCTGTAGCCACACCTCCAGCATGACACTTTTTGTGTTTGCAGCAGGCCTGATATAGCACCAGGCCAATACGAAGTGCTCTTGTATTTGAGGGAGGCGTGCTGATGACGGAGGCTCTGCCCCTTCTTGGTGCATGCTTGCACACATTAACCAATCCAGTGCCACATGCTAATCATGACTTTCAGTGCGCGTGGTAGTATGTGTCTCCTGTTCCTTTGCTAACCACAGCTGCATTCTCATAGGTTCCCAGTCAGCCGCCAGCGCAAGGAGCTCCGCCTACAGGGGGCGTGACATTTTATAACCCCTCCCAATTTGCACAGGTAGATATACTTAATTTATTATCTATTACATAAAAACATGTTAACATACCACAGCCTTAAAGAGACAGTCCACCCAAAAATTTAAATTCTGTCTTTTTTTTTTTTCTTTTTTTTTATACTCGTTCCCATGATGCTTGAAGCACAATGGGAGATATCAAGTAAAATTTCAGTCTGCTATTTTCTGTAGAATGTAGTCCATACTAGAGGTCGACCGATATGGATTTTGCCAACACCGATAACTTGAGTGGACAGATATCGAGGCTGCAAGAGTCCAAAATGAGTAAAATCCCAGATGCATTTTTGGCGTGCAAACATTCGGCAGTCAATAAGGCCAAATCGTAAAAAATGGTGACTCCATCCAGGTCTCCTAAGCAGCGAAAATGGTCCGGTTGCTAGGGAGGGTGGAGTTACATGGGGTAACCTCCTCGTGGTCACGATTAATGGTGTCTCAAGACACAAGGAAGAAAGTATGTTTAATAATACAGAATTGCATTACATTTATGACAAGTTATTACTGCTCATATTTGCTATAAGCCAATGTTTAGCTTTCTTTATAGTGTTTATATTCTAAAACATTGTAAATGATTGTAAGAGTACGTATTTTATTTCCTTCATCTGTTTCTGTTAGCAGCTGAGAGCAGAAACACTTCAAAATAAGAGTCCCTGGTGTACTTTGGACTTATGTATAGTTAAAAGTCCAGCGTTATGCCCTTTTTTTTTTTAAATGTATTTATTTTATAATTTTTGTGGTTTTTATTGGGCTTTTGGTCGATTCATCAGTAATTGGCTTGTTTCCACCACCTCAGTTATTGGTATTGGTAAAATCCAATATATCGGTCGGCCTTTGTCTGGTCCATACGACGCATCCACAATATTCGAAGTCTTCTAAAGCCAGTCAAGATTTAACTTTGATGTTGGCTTGACAAAGCATTGTCTGCGCATTTAAACTAAACGAGCATTCCGTTGGCCAATTTGAACATTCCGTCCATGTAAGTCTATGGGATTTTTTTTTCCATATTTTTGATTGTCTGCTGTGTGTTATCCATAAGTCTGATCAGTTAGAAAAGACGCAACACACTTTTCCAAAACAGCCTAAATGCTTGTGCTGAGTTTTATACAATATGTGATCTCATCAATATGTCCGTTTTCTCTCTCCGTTTCAGTCTGTTCCTCAAAGTCATGCTCGACAAGGTCGGTTGGGACAGAGAGGGTACCCCACACTGAAGTAACATCATTGTTGTATTTCTAGATCAATTGATCAAATTCTAGACCAGATCAGACTGAAGTTTGGTTTCTGCCTGGACTCCTAGAAGAACTGGCATCTGGCTCTCAGCCTTCCAAATAACACTGACACAGCCGTCGCTGACATAATCATCATTTACCCATCTGGTCAGACATTCGAGTGGATGGATCTGGTCCAAAGAGACCCTCTAGACTTATTGTACCCATTGCGATCTACCCATTGTGATGTTTACATGGACCAGGCGACGCTTCCTCCACATGAGCAGTGTGAACACAAGTGCAATATTGCGAATTAGCCCTGTGTAGTTTTTCTTAGTATAGTCTACTCATTTCTGCAGGGTCTATGTGTGTGTGAGTGTGTAGGAACGCGTGTATGGGGAGGACATGTGGGCGTGTCTTGTTGACAGAAGGCGGCCAGTGCATGTGTTATTGAGGGCGGTCTGGCCTGTTGTCATAGGAACAGCGCAACGTACCAGAATGTTTTAGATATTTATTAAACTTCCTGTCGAGAAGAAATGGTCGAAACGGACTCGACATCAACAATGGACAGGATCTGTATATCACAATGATTTTGTGCGAGCATAGTCATTATGTGCGAAGCAAGCCGATCTCTTCTAATGTCTACTTTCTGATGGAGTCTCTAATTATGCCAGTTGCGAATAATCGTATATTTATATGATTTACCAAATCCTGTGATCATTTGCGTGTTTTTGCTCATAAAATATCATTTATTATTTTCCTATTATTGGGGTCCTATTTCCATGGCAACAGCGGGGTTTTGTAATTCCAAAGGACGGCTCTGTTTGAAGGAAGCTTGGATTTTTCCAGTGTGTTTAGAAATTGACTGTACAATTCTTGATAAAGTGATAAATAAAGATATTTTTGAGCTCTTTAACACTTCAGAATGTGTTTTAGATGTGTATGTGCATATTATGTTTGTTTCCAAATGAGTGATATAATTTGTATTAGAACATCTTTATTGGCGTTTACTTTTTCAAGTAGCTTTTAGTACAAGTGAAGAGACAGATCTTGCGCTTTGACTCAACGTCTGTTGAAGAAATATTGGATGTGAGTGGATTTTCTCGCCTCTTTTAGCTTTTAGGCCATTTATATGCTAGCATACGTAAAGTTGGGAAAATGGACCAAAATACTGATGTGTCTTATACACAGGCGAATCATTTTTTTTTTTCCTTCTGACTTACTTGTACTATTTCAAAAGTCAATATGCCAACTGATCAGGGGCGTAGATACCGGGGGATGTAATTAAAACCTTAAACTAAATTCCATTTGCATTCTTTATTTACAGAGATGTATACTGTTTAATGCAAATTCCATACAGAAACCTTTAATGACCACTGATGTAATTAACGTCTTAAGTGTGCTTGTGGAATGTCAAAGCATCTAGACTGTTGCACTGTGATCAGGGGCGTAGATTCCAGGGGGGATGGGGGGGAGGTAACCCCCATCCCCCCACCCAATAATCAAAACAAGCAAGAACAACCCCACCAATATTTATACCACGATCAATGGAAAGCTGTAAGTGCTTCACGTTGCAACCCCACCCCGAATATTCAAGACAAATCTACACCCTTGGCTGTGGTGCTCTTTCAGGTAGCATAGGTTTGAATCCGGCCTGCGTCGTATCCTGATGCACTATCTCGTCACTCTCCACAATCATTTCCTGTGATCTCAATAAAAAGTGGCAAATAGCCCCAAAATGAAATGTAAACATTATCTTAAGTTGTGCAAGAAATACAGCAATATCAAGAGTCCAAAGTACAAAATTTCTCTGATAATCCTGTTTGACTTTTCCAGATCACATGGTTTGTAGTTTCCACAGGCCTCATTTTGACACTTCTGTGCGTGTCTGGCTGCGATCGCCCTCCTGTGGACAAAGACAGAAAAATACCATTTCAGTTTCTGTCGTTTTCAAACCTTCAAAACCCTGACCGGCTGACTGTACAGATTCGGTTGAAATATTTTATTATGCGGGAAGAAGAGGACCACAGATGGATAGGAGAGACAGATACTGTATGTAGGAAATTGGTTGCATTGTGCTGCTCTATGCTTTGCTAAAATCATTCTAGATCAAATCGATAAGAAATCATGTGCATGTATATTTGGTTAGACTACCAGTGCACTTTTTGCCCTTTGAACTGCAACCTCCAACATTGCCCGATCTGACAGGATTTGCTGCAGAGTTCCTGTATCCATTTCGAGTAGCATCCCTACACACACACACACACAAAGTTTTACATAGCCGTAGATATCACAGAGTATATGCAATGATACAATCAAATCATGCATCCTGTATGCAAATTAGTACCTCACCTGTGATGTCAGCACAGTGGGCGGGGTCTAAATGCTGTACGAAACTGAAAAGCTTCTCGCCAATGGACTCCACTTCCTCTCGGTCGGAGCCGTCACTCACATCTGTCATTTCGTCACCCTGCCTACATCTGAATAAAGAAGAACAGAATGACCCCGCAAGTTTGAAAGCTTCAGATCAAAGCACTGTTCTAAAATCTAGTGAGCTGCCGTCCCAGACAGCATTTTAAGGCATCATGGGCATTCTCCCAACACAAAGGCCGTTCTAAATGATGGGTAGTAGCGTTACACTGCAAATACAAAACACAAACACACTTACTCATGCAATGTTTTCAAGGCAGTCTTGACTTGTTCTTTGAGAAGTGTAGGATCTGACAGAAGCTGAAGGACTGCCTCCTTTTTCTGCTCCAATAACATGCCTGCAAGGTTGTCATGGTGACGTTACTTTTACAACACACTTTTAATTCTTGATTAGGTATTTTTGCACAGTGATTGACTGATTTACCTGTTATTTTCTGTGTGTGTCCAGTGTTGTATAGGTCAACAAGGTCATACAGCTGTTCACCCAGAGAGTCTGAGGACACTGATGCTGCATCATCAGTCTGAGACAGAGGTTCACTAGAAAGATAAATATAAAACAGGTCTAGAATAGGTCATGTACTTGCACTTACGACTTTGCTGCCATGTTTTTATATTCATATGCCAATATGGCTTGTGTGTGTGTGTGTATTACCTGTTGTCAGATGATGTGAGGGCCGTCAGTGCTCTCTCCAGTGCTTTATTCAACAGAGGTTCATCCTGCAGCATCTGAGCTACAACATTAGTCGGCAACTCCAGTAACATACCTGCAGAGAGACAGATAAAACTGTAGTACCGTATTGTATGTTGCATAATATATACATTTATGCAATAGTGTACATTGCCACATTCACACAGTCTCTTGTATGTTACATAACTTTACCTATAATAATTTCCATTAGGCCAGCCAAATAGCTTTCTATTAGATAGATAGACAGACAGACAGATTCTAGAGATACTACAGACAGACAGATTAGATAGATAGATAGATCACCTGTAAGTTTAGGTGTCATCTCTTTATATTTGGGATAAATCACGTCATACAGTTTCTCTCCCAGAGTCTCTAGAACGTCATCATTATCCATCACTGAAGCGTTAAGTCATGAAGACTATCTATTTCATAATTTAATCATCGTAAACAGTGCAAAAGAACCATTTCATCTATTTGCATTTGTTACATATAAAATGCTGCTGCTATTTACATCTCTTGACTGTCCTTAATGTTCTTATGAATCGTAACAATGTATTTGCAGCAGACATCATCAAAGCTGTGTTGTTGTGATGGTGGTGGTCAGAGAGCGCATGAAAATGACGTAGTACACACAGAGTGAGTGACGTGTACATACCTCATCATATGCGGTCGCGCGAAATATTCATCCGCACTCACCATGAAAAAAAGCATATAGTCCTTTTATAAAAACACATTTTAACACCCATTATTGACCAAACCGTGATTTAAATCAATAAAATCCTCCTAAATATATTTAAAATGTATTTATATTTTTTTTACGCACTGAAATTATATGTTACTAATCCATTCAGTGGCGGAAGAGTTCGCGTAAGCTCCACCGGAACCGGAACTTCTTCCTTTCCGTCTCTCTTCCTCTGCCGAAAAGGTAGCGTGGTCGTCTTGTGTGATATTTTCAACCCTTGATTAAAGACTTTAAAACTCACATTTCTGCATTAAGTGTGCAATACAATGCATCGAATGTGTTAGAAGTCGTATAGGAACTGAAAAATCCGATGTTGTGTTAAAAACAAGTGTCAGATATTGCTTATGGCTTTAAGCGAGGCCTTTACTAAGTGAGACCAACATTTAACCACTACTTATTGTATAAAATAAAAACTAACACAACATAGACGGCAAATAAAGCCTATTTTTTCCCCCCGCATCTGATGTAGAATAAAACTGAACATTGCTGTTGTTGGGAAGCTTTTTGTGGTCCGATATGAATGGCAATGAGTTTGAATAATACAGACATGAATTGGAAACTAGTATGTACTTCATCATTGAATACAGAATTGAAAGAGTCTGGTGTGACAAAGTGAAAGTAAATTGTGATGTAATTATGTTTTGGATATAACATGAACTGTCCTATGTGTATTTTAGGACAGTAAACATGGCATCGTCTCATTTGCAGTGGATGGTTGTGAGGAACACCTCCAGTTTCCTTATCAAGAGGAACAAACAGACCTACAGCACTGTAAGTTACTGCATTTGCACTAAACACTGGTGATGTGAAATGACTAGGTTTACACTAGTGAATTAGTCCTTAAAATTAGGAAATATTTATGTAATTAATTTTATTGCATATCATTTTAGTCACCGACTAAATTTGTTAATGTGCAAAATGACTGGCATGTGAGAAATCCGCTCAAAGCCGCTTACAACAAAGGAAACGGCTTGCTCCGTGCCACTGTCGATCCCACAATCCATTTTGCAAGCGTGGCGCTCTGCTTCCGTAGGAATGAGCTGAAAATGTTTGCTCATCTTCGCTCACAACATGCCAGTGGAAACTTAGGATCAGGTGTCTATTATGGCCAACTAGACAGGTGTAGGGGGCCCCCTTGTGGCCCAAGTTGGAAGGGAGAATGAAGTGGTTTTGGGCGTTTTGCAAAATTTGCAATCTTCTGTTTGTTTCCATTCAAATGGCCTTTTATTGATAAAAAAATGGCGTGCATGAGGGTGTCATGCTTAAAAAAACACTTTTGTCGCGTAAGTTTTGGTTTATTGCTAAATAAATCCGCCCTACAGAAAGGTGGGTATACTGCTAATTGCCTCCCAGATGTCCCTATTTTTTCCCCCTAGGAAGTCTGTGTAAAATTGGGAGAGAATTGAGACAATTCATTGAAATTATCCAGTTTACTGTCATTTTAACTTCACAAATAATTGCAAAACAGAAGACGAGGAATTGCAATCAAATGGGAGCTGTTGCCCTTACTGATAGGACTGTAATATTGGTCCTGATGATGCACCTATCGCATGTTGGCACCGGTTCCGACCCGAAAGTGGATCGTCATGGCCCTGTTCAAGCTGGCAACCTGCAACAAGTATTGGGGGAAACTTTCAGTCTTAGTATAAGGACCATCCATCGATGTGTTTGTGTAAAGTCAATTATATGGTCATAACAGTATCTTTTCATTTGGTTATTTATTTAGTTTTTTCAGTTTATTACTTTTTTGACAGGGAATTTTGTCAGCATTTTTTCCAAAAGTAAACTAAACAATAATATTGTATAATTCAATGATCCAAAAAAGCACACTGAAGCTTTTCTCCTAGTATTGTGTATTTATTTTTTAATTTAAAACATATTTGTGCATAGAAATAGTTTTATGTATCGTGGGCTAAATCCATGTCTGTCGTCTATTATTTTGTTTGAATGGTGTAAAAGAGCAACTTTAATAAATAAACGGATGGCTTCTGCGAAGAGTGGCCATTCATTTGTTCTCCTTGCACTTGTCGATAACAGGTGCATGATACGATTTGTGTTGGCCCTCCTGGAAGTGTCATGACGCCGATGTGTTTGCAGCATCGGATCTGTGCAAGTATGCCGTTAAGATCAATCCATAATCGCGTACAATAAATTGACTTTCAAGGATGACCTTGTCGTCATGATTAACACAGGCTAACGATTGGGTTAAAGTCTGTCATGTGACCCAATATTTCAGAGTTAATGCCAATTTTCTCGACAAAATGCGTTTCCAAACCAGTTTTTTTGCAACATGTCTTCTGTAAACAGATGTTTCTCTAGAATGATGTTTCTTCTGTTTATATCATGCAGTATTATTTTTACTTATCTTCCTTAATAAAATCCTTTGATTATCGTCACGATGTGTCTTTTTCATCTCTTCTTTTTTTAATCGCTGACCAAAAAAAACAACCTTGATGATCAAACATTTTAGTTAGTAATTTTGTTGATGCGATTAACACTGAACATTCAGTGGGCGCTTTCCACATCCTGAAAAGGTTTTGATACAGTTCAGAGTGTCAGCTACAATGTAGAGGGGTTTTATTATTATTATTATTATTATTATTATTATTTAAATACAGTTTTCAACCAAAAAAATAGGCATTGTATTGCTTTTAACAAATGTTGCAGTTCTGATACACTGGGCCTCTGATGGTTAATTCACATGTGACGTGAACTTTTCCATTAGGGGGCCATTTTTGCCACCTGGAATGGATAATTTTGTGTCATTTTGTACCTTTTTATTGGGCTTTTTTTACTCCGTTTACTCAATTAAAATATAAGGTGTCATCCTAATATGTCAAATCTGGAGTTTAATGAAAAGATTGGAAAATTCCCGTTTTGAATCACTAGATTGGGAATGTATTGCCTCCTTTGCATTAACTTGGTCAACTCGCACTTTATACAAAAATGTGAATAATTAGGCCTAAATAGAGGCTTTGATTGTTGTGGCATTTTTTGCTGCTATATTTTACATTTCAGGGGTGTTTTTGTCATTTTCAGTGGCATTTCTGCCCTGAGTCCACCCCTTAATTTCTGACACTGATCGTGACTTAAGGTTACAATATTTGTGTATATGAGAAAGTTTTGTCCCCGTCACTGTTTCACTGTTTTAAATTGTTTTTCTGCATTTTTGCAGTTCAGTTAAATAGTCCTGCAGTGTGTCAGATTTTTAAAAGTACAAATATTTAATTAAGTCTCAAAATGAGGCCATACAAATTTATTGCATTTAAATTATACAGTAAAATAAGATGTGTTTTGAATGGATTTAGATGAAGCGGACGGTTCTGGTCATATTTCAACAAATTATAGCGTTTAATTTTTAAATGTATAAGTACAGGTGTATGTACAGAATATTAATAGTGATTAATGGTCAATCTAGGCTGAACTTTTGCAACATTGTCCTGGGACAGTATGTTGTTTGAGTCCTTCTGGATTCCTGATGTTGAATATTCTTATTTTTCCAGGAGCCAAATAACCTGAAGGCCAGGAATGCTTTCCGTTTCAATGGTCTCATTCACCAGAAGACGGTTGGCATCGAGCCAGCCGCTGATGGCAAGGGTGTGGTCGTTGTCCTAAAGAAACGTGCTGGTGAGTGACGAGAATGAAATATCAGGGAATCTTACAATTGTGATTTCCAGGCTTGGAAAAGTCATTTCTGTGTATGTGAATGTACATTTTCTGTTACGGTATGCTCTGCTAGTAAACATTTTGTCAAATAAAAATGGATTATTAATTACAAATAATTCATTGTGTGTGTGTGTGTGTGTGTGTGTGTGTGTGTGTTTCAGGTCAGCGTAAGCCTGCCACCTCGTATGAGAAGATCACCATCAACAAGAACTCTCGCGCCACCCTCGCCAGTGTCAGGAACATCATCCGCAGAAATAAATACAGGAGGGACCTGCGCATGGTGAGTTAACCTCACCTGCACGCTTAAGTGCTGACAGTTAACAATAACATGATTATGGAAAGTATTTGACATGCTGTTTTAAATCATTTTGGGCTCTTAACTCATTTCAGAATAAAACTACAGAGCTTTTGATGTTTAGTGGATTATTATATCTCTGTCTTCCAGGCTGCTCTGAGACGCACTAGCGCCATCTTGAGGAGTCAGAAGCCAGTGGTGGTGCGCAAGAAGCGTTCCAGGGCCACCAAAAGTTCCTAAATTCACACAGTTCATGTACAGCTTTTGACTTAATAAAAGCGCTTTTGGTCAAATGTTCTGTAGCCTCTGGTCTCATTTTTAAACGCATTACTTGTTGTAATGGTGCTTTTTGTATGGGGCTTTTCCACTTCATGGTAGTCGACTCAACTCGACTCTGCTTGCTTTTTTGGGGGTTTTCTACTGTGGATAGTACCTGATACCTGATACTTTTTTAGTACCACCTCGTTCGAGGTTCCAAGCGAGCCGAGCCAATACTAAATGTGATGTCAAAATCCTGCAGATCACTGATTGGTTGGGGAGAATTGTCACTACCAGCGTCACTGGATTTCCGACATGTGACATCAACTCGCTAGTTTTAAATTTATAAACGGCTATAACGGTATAATTAGTTCAAGCGACTTTAGAATTGTTAAAGGAAATGGCTGTGCAAAACCACACCATGGTCAATAAACGAGGTGCAGACGCTCCACTCGTTAGCGATGAGCGAAACGAAAAAGTCTCTCAGGAAGTGTCTCCGCTGTTGGCCGCACATGGCTACCGCCGGACCTACCAACAGTGAAGGGAAACGTTAAAAAACTTAAGTGACTTCAGAACCATCAAGGAAAAGTGGAAGTGGTTCGACCAAATGGACGCTATCTAAACCGGTGAGCAATGGGACGGAGAGCGCCCTGGACTGGTGTTGATCCACAATGGAGGATGGGACGTTTTGTTACGTTAACTCTAAACTCCGCTTGAAAGCTTCACTTTATTTAGTTGAGCAGCTACTGGAAGCTTCTAAAAAAACCAGGACAATTTAACTGTAAAATCACCATGAACATCTGCTTTATGCAGCACATTGAGCTAGCAGCTAACAGCTAGCGCTCGTGTTATTGTTTTGGTCAGTTTGTGTCGTGTTTAAGATGATGTCACAGCAGTAGAGGTGGAGCAAATATGACGATCAGCCTATAATCCCACCCACGTTGAGGCGGCACTAAACTGCAGTGGAAATGCAAGCTCAGGAAAGTAAAGCGAGTCGAGTTGAGGTGAATCGAAAGCAGATTTAGCGTTTGTTGGATTAGCAAGTCTTTCAATTAGATTCATTTTAACAAAGGCCTTAAAATGATTTCGGGCTAATGAGATGTTTTGGGAACATTTAAACTGAATGGGTAATACTAATTTTCTTTGTGATCTATATCGATACATCTATTAAAATGATAATTGTTTTATTTCTGAGGCTAAAATGGGTCATTTAGCCATTTTGCATTGATTTTAAAAGCCATCGTTATTTTTGATTAACACTTTTTGTCGACTCCAAAAAATGAAACAGAAAAACTAAACATATATGTAAAGAATCTACTTTTAACCCCCATTATTCCCTTTCCCCCACCCCACCCTGACCCCCAACAAACATCCCTGTGGTCAAAGCCAAATTACACTCTATTAAATTAAACTATACATAACACATTTAAAACTATAAAATTCCTCTCCACTGCTCCTCCCCAAGAGCCTTCCAAAAAGGTTGAATTACTGCCCCACTTCTTATTAAATACCCCCAGGTTGCCACCCTGCCCATCTCCGTGCACCACTCCCGACATGAGGGAAGAGTAATCTGTTTGCCGATCATAACACTGACTAGAACCCAATTTCTTAAGGAATATCCCCTGTACTAATGACCACTCTATTGCCTAAAATGGGTCTGGGGCAAAATGAATGCCGAGTGCCAAATACATCACATAAAACTCTGAACCTTCAACCATGATTCTTGGTTCTTAACACACCCCCAAAAAGCATGGGTTGTGTCTCCATCTTCTGATTGGCATTCCCAAAATTTTGAACCATATTTCCAAAAGATCTCAACACAGGTCACCAAGTGTAGTAACAAAGATGTGTCATTGACTCTTATTGTAAATGACCATTCTTAATATCAACAATTAAATTACACTTAGTCAAAATGCTCGTTTTTATATCTGTAAATGTATTTCAGCGTTAGTTTTAGTATTTCAGATTTCTAGAAATTAGAGTAAATAAAGCTATCATAAAGGGCTTTCCTACTAGTTAAAATAATATTATAGAGATCCGAAAAAAAACATTTTAAATACAGTATCTCTGGAAGGTGGAGGAGCACAAGGTCTCTAACATCCACCAGCTCCGTGATGTTGTCATGGTGGGTTGGAAGAGGACTCCAGTGGCAACCTGTGAAGCTCTGGTGAACGCCATACCCAAGAGTGTTAAACCAGTGCTGGAAAATAATGGTGGCCACACAAAATATTGACACTTTGGGCCCAATTTGGACATTTTCACTTAGGGGTGTACTCACTTTTGTTGCCAGCGGTTTAGACATTAATGGCTGTGTGTTGAGTTATTTTGAGGGGACAGCAAATTGACACCGTTATACAAGCTGTACACTCACTACTTTACATTGTAGCAAAGTGTCATTTCTTCAGTGTTGTCACATGAAAAGATATAATCAAATATTTACAAAAATGTGAGGGTGTACTCACTTTTGTTGCCAGCGGTTTAGACATTAATGGCTGTGTGTTGAGTTATTTTGAGGGGACAGCAAATTGACACCGTTATACAAGCTGTACACTCACTACTTTACATTGTAGCAAAGTGTCATTTCTTCAGTGTTGTAACATGAAAAGATATAATCAAATATTTACAAAAATGTGAGGGTGTACTCACTTTTGTTGCCAGCGGTTTAGACATTAATGGCTGTGTGTTGAGTTATTTTGAGGGGACAGCAGATATACACTGTTATACAAGCTGTACACTCACTACTTTACATTGTAGCAAAGTGTCATTTCTTCAGTGTTGTCACATGAAAAGATATAATTAAATATTTACAAAAATGTGAGGGGTGTACTCACTTTTGTGAGATACTGTATATGAGATACATGAGCCTTTATATGGACCAGAGCTTGTATTAATTTTGAAATGTGATAATACTTAACACATTAATACTTGTTTAATGAAACACAGTCCTAATGCAGTAATTAATTTAAATGTGTGTGTGTTGCAGGCATTACACATCAGGCCAGTGTGGCCTGTTATTTTGAAGTTGATATCCAATTCATATAATGCCACGAGGGAACAGAATAACTGCAATGCCTCTTTAATACAATTATTGTACATGTGATAAACTGTTTATAACCACAAATCAACTTGGTTTGGGGATATTTGTACTTTTCTTTTTTCTTTATTTTCAGTATAATGGTTTGTGCTAGTTTGTTTGTTAGCACTTAAATATGCTAAGTAGTATTAAGTGAGTGGAACTGTAAAGTCATGTTGATTTATTAATTTTAAGGTCAAAAGAGCATCAAGAATGCAACATAAAAACACTATAATTTTTTCAAGATGTCTGTACTGGTCTGATGCAAATTTATTAAAAAAACAACGTTTTGTGTAAGATCTTTATTTGGTATTTGGGCATTAATTCCAATTCAGAATCCACATTTTTAACCAAGTACTGAGAACTGACACAAAGAACAACACTGAGCAAGACTGAACAAGGTGTTTAAAGAATAAACTGATTACTGAGCCTTAATTCCACAAGACAGAGGTGATTTTTCACAAACAGGAATGATGTTGCTTTGAGGTAATCAGAATTCCAAAGTTCTGAAATGGAACGTTCACATGTTTCAAAATGACTTTTAGAACTTAAGAAATAATGTGGAACACAGTCCTGGCACAGTAAGAATTGTGATTATTATAGACAAATATAAACATAAATTGAAACATAAGGCTAGAAAAATAAAAAAAGATAGAAAAAAAAGTAATATATTGTTCTCTGGAACCCCAAATTTACACATAAAATAGAAATCTTAACTGCACGACCAGTTGGAATACGGATAATTAAGTTACATAGCAAGAGAAACTCTGTTACAACAGATAATTTGGTTAAAAAAAGCGTGTTTTTAACATTTAAATAACATTAAATATGCAAAAGGGACTCACTGTATACATCAAAGCTTGCAGAACTATACACACGGTTGTGAATAATACAGAAATAAAAAGCTTTTGAAAGATCATCACTGGTTTTTCAGTTTTCTAGGGAATGCAACAATGTTCACGAGACATTTCTGATGACATTTAGAAACGTATCTATGAAAACTGTTTCCCCTTTTAATAGGTATAAGATGATGTTTTCACAAGTGAGGAGAAAATACAAAATTGTTCTCTACCACAGAGTAAAGCGCACAACAATTCGAGATCGATTTGCTCAGATCTGTAGCAAACACTCGCGACTGATGGTAAATCCACTCAGTCAATGGCAGATTAAAAATGATCGCATTTAGTTCCGAGAGCACCTTTAAAGTACACAATATTCACACATCATCATATTTGAGCATAACGTGGGCACTTAACATGACAAAAGCACTGACATCTTAAAGATGCACTTTACAACAAATTAATATTAGCACCATTGATACTGCGATAAAAAAGCATATCCGGGTCATACTCCACTCCAAAATCAAATTTATTTTAAAATGATATTTTGCATAAAGAAAATTAAGTAAGTTGGTGTGGGTGAGACGATTGTGGAAGAGAGAGAGAGAGGGCGGGAGCGCGAGGGAGCGCGAGGGTGATTTTCAAACTAAATTTAAATACATTTTGTATATTAAAGACATTGTTTGTCATTCTTAACGATGTCTTTGTATTAATCGGTTATTTTGTTGTGGTAGCCTGTGTGGCTCTTTGAAGTTACTGAAATAAATTGGCGAAGTGATATAGAACCGTTATGCGGTCAAGACCTGGAGCTACTTCATAGCTGTGCCTTTACCGGAAAATAATCGCACACTTTAGAAGGTCTGTCAACCAATCAGAATCAAGCTTTCAACAGACCCGTGGTATAAGAGAACAGTGCATTGGATATTTCCACCACACAAAATTCTCATTTCAGCAATGCAATAAATAACAAAAAAAAAAAAAAAAATAACAATAATAATAATAAAAAAATGAAATAAATAAAATAATTATAAAAAAAAATAATAATAATAATAATAATAATATATTTATATTGCTGTAATTCTGTACTCTTTCAGAAAAATATACAGTACTATTAGAGAATCAACTTTGAGATTAAAAAAAAAAAAAAAAGCATTATATTAATAAGAATTTAGAGAAAATGTGTATTGTCATGATAATGCCACAATGCAAAATCTCCTTAATAATGCTCCTAAAAATAAGCTTAATTTTCTTTGTGCAAAATATAATTTTGTACTCTTTTTTTACCAATATACAAAATAATATCTGGACTAATCAATGTGAAAAATATGATTAAGACTATATTAATATATATATATATATATATTTCCTTGGGAATTTCAAAGTTATCATGACTGAATGACTATAATTCCTTTGAATTGATGTCTTTATTGGACTAGTACAATTTGATTATTAAAAACCATACGCAAAACTTTGAAAACGTAATGAAAATCTAGTGAGAATAAAAAAATAAAAAATAAACAAAAAACACCAAGATGCATTACATTGTTAAGAATTTATTTGTCATGAAAATAATTTCACAAAGCAAAAATCGTAATGCTCCCAAAATAAGCTTCATTTTCTTTATGCAAAATATAATTTATACATTTTTATTTTAGGTAAAATATAACCCGGACATGCTTTCGCAAGGGATTCACCCTTATACTCGCTCCATTAAACAAGACACACCCATCACTTTGAGACACACCCCCTCTTAAAGAGACAGGTGCACCTCAGTCTGTTGACTGCAGATTAAAATCCAGACAGGCGTGTCTGTTTTGCGACGTACAATTGAAAGAAAAACGCACCTTCACTCATTTACTGAACTGAGACACAAACACACACACATACACTTCCACAGCTGAACTAAAATGTGACACACACACACACACACACACACACACACACACGCGCACACACACACGCACACACACACACTTCCCTGTTTGATGGAGTAAAAGTCTTCCATAATGAGACTTTAGCATTATATAATCAATTATAATTTTCTTTGTTTTCCTATTGCACTTTAGCATTTCTTTTTTTTTTTTTTTTTTTTACATGTGACAACATTGCCGTATAAAAGATCAGATAAACATTAAGTGTATATGTACATACAGAACTTGCCAATGATCTAGCAGGATTAGTTCATCCAAAACAGACCATTCTGTCCTCATTTATTCACCATCCACTCTCATTGTATGGAAAAAAATGCTGTCACCTCATTTTGTGTTCGTTTGGGTAAGGAACAACATGAGGGTGAGCAAATGATGACAGAATTTACATTTTTTGGGGTGAACTCTCCCTATAATTCATCTCTGCAATAAACGGATTCTTCTGATAAAAGTACAATTATTCTAATAATTTATTATAACTATTATTACAAATTTGAAAGAGAGCAACCAAACGAAGCGTGAAAGAAAAATGAAAGCCTGATAGAAAGACTGCAAAATAAAAAAAGAGAACAAGGCAGACAGAGACAGACAGGGCATGGAAGTTTCTCTCTGGCCTGGATGTCCTGAGAGTTTGTCCCTTCAAGATGATCGGCTTGAATTGTGGAGGACACCCAGGGCTGGAAGGGGCGGGGTTTCCTTTAGACTGGAGAAGTCTTTAGTGCTAAATCCCCCAAAGCCCCTCCCACACCACCTCTTCCTGTTGCTGCAGTCCAATCAGTGGCTGAATACCAAAAGGAGGCGGACTGTGGGCGGGGACACCGTGTGTGGCTTCAACCACACACACTCACACAAAAACACACACTACAGGAAGCAAACAGGTCCGACCTCTAGGTGAAAGCGTGATGTGGCGGTCATCTTCGGTAGATTGCTTATCCGTGCAACAGGAAGTAGGGAGGGGTCCGACACCCGGAACAGGAAGTGTGCATGTTGCCAGCGCCCATTCACTTGCTATGCAACAAAAAACGAATAACAAACATTCAGAAGGTAAATCAGTCAGTACGTTTACATGGACAGTTATAATCGAGCTACAGCAGGTTTTTACGTTGTCGAGCTGCAGTCTTTATCTGTCTGTCCAAGTATTGATGACACAATGTGTAATGTAAATATTTGAAGAAAGGGCATCAAATACGATGAGTGCTCCCTCTTTAAGATAGAGCCAACTCGAGCGGTGCTTGCTCGCACTCACCACCGCAGTGCTGGGGTGGTTGCCAGGGCATTGCTATGCGGTTGCTAGTGTTGTAAGTGGAATTCAGCATGTTCCTAGGGTGTTGCTAGGGTGCTCTGGATGGTTTCCAGGTCATTAATTACTGCAAAAAGTCTCTATGAGATTCTGGTGTCTATATGGCTTGTGTCCCTCCTTTAATGTAAGTCTATGGGATTTTCTGCCTGTTTTATCATCCGCCAGATGAAAATCATCATTTCAGTCACTTAGAAAAGTAATAGCGCACCTCTCCTCAAAAAGCCGCATGATTTGAAGCTTCATTTTCAGTCATTCACGTAGCAAAAATGGCATCACAATGACATTCTTACCCAGCATGCGTCTGCTAACACATCAGGCTCCAGCGTCTCTCCGGTCCACGCGTAAAAACGAACAATGTTCTGGGACAGGGGTTGGGAGGGGGCGTGGCTCCAGATTGTCACGTTTAGGCAGTGGATTGTGATTCGCTGCTCGGCTCCGGCACTCAGCAGATGCAGGAAGTTCATCTGGACACGGCCAACACTGAATGCCAGCTGCAACCATCCAATGAAAAAGCAGCAATCAGTACGCCCGTTTCAATGCACACCAATATGCCGACATCTCCCCAAAATCATCTTATTTATAAATTCAGACAAAGCAAGAAATCTGCAACATGAAATGAACTTCTGCGATAAGGTTTTTCCTAAACATGTTCTTTTCCTCTCAAAATACAAGTGGAATCGTTTTTTTTTTATATCAAAACTCAATGGGGTTAATACAGATGATTTGTTCGCTTTGGAAACGTTGTCTGGATGTTACAGACCTTGGCTGTGGTGATGGGTCTGAGACAGGTTTGTCCGCCACTCGTGAAGTTGCACGTAACTTCTATAGAGTCAGAGGAGCAGCCCAGATTTGGGTCGATCCAATAAGTGCCTAAAAAATCGGATTAGGTTATAAATACAGTATTTCAGTAAACACATACAGACTGTCCATTCATAAGACACAGATCAATCTGAAATTATTCATGACCAAAGCAGGATTAAAGGAATAGTCCACCCAAAAATGAAAAACCTTTCATAATTTACTCTCCCTCATGCCATCCCAGATGTGTGTGACTTTCTCTCTTCTGCAGAACACAAAGGAAGATGTTAAGAACTGTATCTCAGCTCCGTAGGTACATACAATACAATACAAGTGAATGGTGACCAGAACTTTGAAGCTCCAAAAAGCACATAAAGGCAGCAAATAAGTAATCCATAAAACTCCAGAGTTATAATCCATGTCTTCAGAAGTGATATGATAGGTGTATGTGACAAACAGATCAATATTTAAGTCATTTTTTACTATAAATTCTCCTCCCTGCCCAGTAGTTGGCAATATGCAAGAAGAAGGTTAATCGTCAAAAACAAAAGTAGAAGAATGTGGAAGTGGAAGTGGAGAGTTATAGTGGAAAAGGACTCAAATATTGATCTGTTTCTCACCCACACATATCATATAACTTCTGAAAACATGGATTAAACCACTGGAGTCTTCTGGATTACTTTTATGCTGCCTTTATGTGCTTTTTGGAGCTTCAAAGTTCTAGTCACCATTCACTTGCAATGTATGGACCGACAGAGCTGAGATGCTCTTTTAAACATCTTAATTCATTTTCTGCTGAGGAAAGAAAGTCATACACTTCTGGGGTGCATAAATGACGAGATCATTTACATTTTTGGGTGAACTATCACTTTAAATAAACAATTCAAAGTAGAGTTGATCACGTTTTACACCTTAAAATGGGTAAATGCTGCTGTGCATTTTTCTCTCTTCTGACTGTCAAGAGTAACATGGAAGAGGTGTGATTCGCTAGGATACAGTGTAAAACCATTTTCAGGTCCCGGCTCACCATCGTGGAGTGTGTTCTGGCAGTCGTGCAGGTCTTTGCAGAGTCGAGCAGGATGATCTCGTGTGCCCAGTGGATTCTTCAGACTGTGGATCAGAGAACTCAAGTAATGGAGAGTTCGTAATATCTCTGGAGCCTGATCCAACATCGGCATTTCCAACAAACCGCGACCCTGAGAGGGACAAAGCCTTTAAAACACCCTCATCAAAATCTACTGTATACAGTATAATCTATAGAGACATACATATATCCTGCTGGTGAATGGTATTAGTGTGTGTTGTGTTTGAATGCTGTCACCTCAATTTTGTGTGTGTGTGGTTCCATAAAAACTGGCATTGCTACACCAGGACCATCTTGCTTCTGTTAAAACATATACAGTCAATCTACACTGCTTACCCCATAATGACACAGCAAAAAACCCTGAAATATCACATTGACATAAGTATTCAGACCCTTTGCTATGACACTTGAAATTGAGCTCAGGTGCATCCCATTTCTCTGGATCATCCTTGAGATGTTTCTACACTTTGATTGGAGTCCACAAATGTGGCAAATTCAGTTGATTGGACATGATTTGGAAAGGCACACACCTGTCTATAGAAGCTCTCACAGCTGAACATTAATATCAGAGTAAAGGTCATTAGGTCAAAAGAACAGCCTGTAGAGTTCAGAGACAGGATTGTGTTGAGGCACAGATCTGGGGAAGGCTACAAAAAGATTGGGCTGAATTGAAGGTTCCCAAGAGCACAGTGGCCTCCATAACTCTTCAATGGAAGAAGTTTGGAACAACCAGGACTCTTCCTTGAGCTGATCGCCCGGCCAAACTGAGCACTCGGGGGAGAAGGGCCTTGTTAAGAGAGGTGACCAAGAACCCGATGGTCACTCTGTTTGAGCTCCAGAGATCATGTGAGGAGATGAGAGAAACTTGCACGAGGACGACCATCACTGCAACACTCCACCGATCTGGGCTTTAGGGCGGAGTGGCCCGACGGAAGCCTCTCCTCAGGGCAAGACACACAAAAAAGCACTTTAAGGACTTTCAGACTGTGAGAAACAAGATTCTCTGGTCTGATGAAATGAAGATTGAACTGTTTGGCCTCAGTTCTAAGCGTCATGTCTGGAGGAAACCAGGCGTCGCTCATCACCTGCGCAACACCATCCCAACGGTGAAGCATGTTGGTGGTGGCATCATCCTGTGAGGGTGATTTTCAGCAGCAGGGACTCGGGGACTGGTCAGGGTTGAAGGAAATCTGAATGCAGTAAAATACAGAGATATCCTTAATGAAATCCAGGTCCAGAGCGCTCAGGACCTCAAGGTTGAAGGTTCACCTTCCAACAGGACAATGACCCTAAGCACACAGCCAAGACAACATACGTGTGGCTACGGGACATCTCTGTGAATGTCCTTGAGTTGCCCAACCAGAGCCTGAACTTGAACATCTCTGGAGAGATCTGAAAATGGCTGTCCATGGCGGTCCCCATCCAACCTGACAGAGCTTGAGAGGATCTGCAGAGAGGAATGGCAGAAAATCCCCAAATGCAGGAGTGCAAAGATTGTTGCATCATATCCAAAAACACTTGAGGCTGTAATCGCTGTCAAATGTACTTATGTCAATGTGATATTTCAGTTTTTTCTTCTTAATGAATTTGCAAAGTTATAAAGTTTTTGCTTAGTCATTATGGGGTATTCAGTGTAGATTGATGTTAAAAAATTAAGGGGTCTGAATACTTTCTGAAATCAATGCGTACATATATACATACATATATATATATATATATAACACTCACAGATGAACTTAAGATGTACAGATTGCACCAGGAAATGAATGCGTGAACAATTAAATTACAGTTTTTTCCAATCGCTATGACAGTTTTTTCAATACATTTAACAAGTTTCCTAAACTCTTAACGCACCAACACACCTAAAATACACAATTGGCAAAACGGTTAATTTCATGCTCAAAATCACACATTGTAAACTAAACTCCAAAACTAATTTTCAAAATACAATAATACACTAACACAATACACTATGTCTAACAAAACACTGCAAACATGTTTCAAAATCAAATAATTATTCAAAACACTAACACATGTTCTCGTCCAACAGGAACATTAGTCAATCATAACACAATGACAAAAAAACACTATCATCAGCTGAAATTACAGAAACTGCATTATTTTATGTGTCAGGTCTGCCCTTATACAATAGACAGTATATTGTATTGATCATAGATTGTGTTTTGCACTGTAGTTTCTTTTGATGCCTCTCTACATTTTTGTTTTGTTGGGTTTAGTAAATGCATGCAATTTGTTTGTTTTTTGCTGCAGAAATTCAATACAAAAAATGAATGACCTTCTCAGAGTAGCTTTATAGAATGTACAGTTTCTGGAGAAAAAAAAAGACAGAGACAGAATTGCTGCAGTAAAGACTTTATTTGCAAAAGGACATTGCTGCAAGATATACAAACAGAAAAAGTACTGGAATAATAATTAAAAAAACAAAGTAATCTTCTAATCTGCCCGGTCTTCTGCATTTGGCCACATGTTCTCATCCACATCACACCTGATATCTTCTCTGGCAAGGCATCGTGGGAAGAATCTTTTGGCATGCCTTATCCACCCCTGGCAGTGTTCAGCTGTGATGTCTTGGCATGCAGCATCCATTGCATCCAGGAGGGACATTTGGTCATGTGGACGATGGTCAAAAACCTTCCATCTCCAGGCTGAGAAAAACTCCTCAATGGGGTTGAGGAAAGGGGAGTAAGGGGCAAGGAAATGGGACATCATCCTTGGATGGGCGTCAAACCAGGCTGTGACTGCACGGGAATGGTGGAATGCCACATTGTCCCATATGATCACATATATTGGCAAGTGGTCTCCCACCTGTCCCCTTTCTACCTCTGGCACCAGTCTTTCGTGCAGGTCTTCTAAAAACAGGAGAAGGCGGTCTGTGTTGTAGGGGCCAATCTCACATTTATGCAGGAGTGCACCATCGTTGGAGATTGCGGCACACATGGTAATGTTGGCTCCTCTCTGGCCCGGCACGGTAACTGTGGCCCTTTTGCCAATTATGTTTCTCCCACGGCGACGCCTTTTTGCTAAGTTGAAGCCAGCCTCGTCAACATAAATAATTTCATGTGGGACTTGATTGGCCTCCAAATCCATGACTCTCTGAAAGTAATTAGACACAGTGTATGTAAATGCTTTGCTGTATATCTACTGTATGTCCTAATGTACTCCAGGTTTATAGAGTAGTTTACTGCAAAACACACTGTGTATAGTACAGTAATGACTGTATTGCATAACCTTACCTGGACGTATTGGTGACGGAGTTCTTTGATGCGCTCACTGTTCCTTTCAAAAGGAACTTTGTATAATTGTTTCATTCGGACTCTGTGTTTAGCTAGAGTCCGAGAAATGGATGTTATGCTGATTGCTGCAATGTTCCCAAAGACAAGGTTGTCCTCTACAACTCTGGACTGAATGTCCTTCAGTTTTATTTCATTGTCAGCAATCACCATGTTGACAATAGCAAGTTCCTGTTCTTCATTCAGGAGCTTTCCTCTGCCCCCTGAGGGAGGTAGACGTTGAATCCTTAGAGGGACAAAATACAGTTACATTTTAGAGACCGGAGGCATACAGTCACTCTAATAAATGGTAAAATTATTTACACTTTGCTGTAGGAGAAGCAATATCCTACCTGTTGGTTTCTCTGAAAATACGGACAATGGATGCCACTGTGTCCCGGCTGAGATTTGGCTGTACTCGTTCACCAGCCTCTCTGTATGATAGCCCGTGGTTTATGACATGGTCAATGATAGTAGCTCTTATTTGATCAGTTACCCTAGCTCTGGTCCTTCTTTGAGCGCCACCACGCATTCTAACTCCTCTCCCTCTACCTTGCCCCACTCCTCTCCCTTGCCCTTGCCCCACTCCTCTCCCTCTACCTTGCCCCACTCCTCTCCCTTGCCCTTGCCCCACTCCTCTCCCTCTACCTTGCCCCACTCCTCTCCTTCTACCTTGCCCCACTCCTCTCCCTTGCCCTTGCCC
>JAVLUX010000001.1:40136404-40168904 GCA_032164185.1 Moxostoma hubbsi
TAATTTAATGTACAGCTGATTTGGAACAACGCCTGCTGTGAAAAATGCTATACAAATAAATTTGACTCATTCTCTGACCTTTGGACCAAATGATCCCTGATCGCCTGGTAACCCGGGAACGCCAGCTTTGCCAGGGGCACCTGGTTTACCAGGTAAACCGAATTCACCATCGTCTCCTTGATCACCCTGAAAGAAACAGCGAATTTACATGGCAAACAAGAATCAAACATTTGTAGAACGTTAGCGGACCTAGTACAGATCCCTGGGGTACTTGTGTAATTAAAGGAACATTTACCAATCAGTGAAAATTCTCTCACTCATTATTTATTCACCCTCATGCCATCCCAGATGTATATGACTTCTTGCTTTTGTGGAACAAAGAAAGATTTGTATAAGAAATGTAAGCGCAGCGTAGCTCTAGCGGGAAGACTAGCAGCTGTACATCATCGCACCATTAGCTGGGTAATTCCCAGCCAATCGCAAGTCTGCTAACAATCTATCACATTGCTGTTTCAGTGTGCTAACACGGCAACCTCCACCACCCCACCACCACCAGTTGAGCCCTGTCCCGCACTGGGGTAGGCTCCTTGCCCCTGCCTCCTATCTCCGGCAGGATATGATGGTTCCGAGTACAACTCCCTCGGACCGCCAGACGGGGCCTACGCCAAAGAGAGACATTACTTTTCTGTTCTACATTCATCAAATAAATGGCATCTTAAACCTCACTCAAGCCTGCATGTCTTCCCGATAGAATATGTCAGATCTGTAGGTCAAAGTGAATGGTGGCCCTAAAAAGATTTAAATATTGATCTGTTTCTCACCCAGCCTATCATGTCGCTTCAGAAAAACAAAGATTAAACCACTGGAGTCATATGGATTTTTTTTATGCTGCCTTTATATGCTTTTTGGAGCTTCAAAGTTCTGGCCACCATTCACTTGGACCTACAGAGCTCACATATTCTTATAAAAATCTCTGTTTGTTCCACAGAAGAAACAAAGTCATGGGATGGGTGAGTAAATGATATTTTTTGTGTGAACTATCTCTTTAATGTTGTTCTGGATCATAGATCAGGAATTTCAAGATTAATTCTTACTGGTATTCCTTTGCTTCCATCTTTCCCTGGAATCCCATCCATGCCAGGAACTCCCTCCTGTCCTTCTCGACCCACTGAACCTTTCGGACCGAGCATCCCAACAACACCCTGATGAAAAGAGACTATTCAGATAATTACGTTCTTATGGCAGAAGAGTTAATCATTGATAAGACAAAACAAAAAGCGGCTTTAGAATACAATGTATTGTTTACTACCATATTATTGATCATAAGTCAATCATTGACACACAGTTCACAGCAATCCATTACACAAGTGAATTAATCAATCAGTTGGAGATTTATTATGAGGGCTTGTTTAAGGACCCGTCAATGTACACCTGCGTCAGACATGCTTGTGTAGCGTCTCGGGTGCTTTGCGTCATAAACAACATTTTTAGGTCACTGTGTCAAGTTAAATATAGTTTAGTACTCAATCTTTAAACACATCTTGAGATCCCTTAGTTCGAATTTGCGCTCCGAGAGTTTTGAACGCAAAAACGTAACATATGTCTGTGTTTACTGTCTGTTAAAGGGTTGTTTTGTTCACTGTATAAACTGTGTGTTGCTCACACAGCTGAAATTTCACTTACTGCCCCCTGGAGTAAACAGGTGGTACTACAAGCTTGCATTTCTCGGTCCGGGGCATTGCGATTAATTGCGTTAATTTTTTTAACGCGATATTTTTTATAAAATTAATCACACTGAAATAATGAGTTAAATCGACAGCCCTAATATATATAAGGGCTGTCGATTTACCACGTTAATTACTGTATATATAGTGAATAGGGGTTGACAAGGAAGGGACCTCGAATTGAGACTCAAGCTCGGGTCGCCCGAGATGTTAGAGTACCATGCATGTGTCAGAGCACTGCCCACAAGGCTTTGGTTCCAACCTGAATTTCTTTATAATCAGAAAATTTTAACGTTTCATTTTATTATCTAAAATTTTACAGCGAATTCAACATACAAAAAAAAAAAAAAAAAATCTAAACAAACCTGCTATTTTAAAATATACCTTTACAAATTACACCACAAAAATCTTCAATTGTGTTAAATGTCACATGTCTAGAGTTCAAAAAAGAAAATTAATTGTCTACTTTTATTTATTTGGGAGATGCTTCAAGAAACTATTCAAAGTTAAATGTTTAATCTGTATGTGTGCATCTCCCTGGGTATCGAAACCATAGCTAATTAGTGAGATTCCTGTACAAAATTAATACTTTTTATTTTATTTGTATCTTTTATTATTAATGTAAGCGCAGCGTAGTTCTAGCGGGAAGACTAGCAGCTGTACATCATCACACTATTAGCTGGGTAATTTCCAGCCAATCACAAGTCTGCTCACAATCTATCACATTGCTGTTTCAGTGTGCTAACATGGCAACCTCCACCACCCCACCACCACCAGTTGAGTCCCATCCTGCATGGGGGTAGGCTCCTCGCCCCTGCCTCCTATCGCCGGCAGGATATGACGGTTCTGAGTACTACAACTTTGGACCGCCAGACGGGGCTTACGCCAAAGAGAGACATTACTTTTCTGTTTTACATTCATCAAGTCTGCGAGTCTTCCTGATAGAATTATTATTATAATAACTGTATCAGAGTTGTATCTTACTAGTGATCCTCTGCTGCCACGCTCACCCTGTTGACCCTGTTTACCCTTCTGACCCTTTGAGGGAAAGAAATAGAGATGGAGAATAACACAAAGCATGTGAGAAAGTGAAAGTAATGCCAGGATATAAACCACAGACAATGAATTAATATTATACACATACACATACATCTAACTCATATTGCCGTTTTATGTGACATGGCTGTGATTTCTACCATATGTTGTTTACAGCTATCACTCCAAAGCATAAGTAACACAATCTGAATCCAGACAAAAGAAATGTACACACGCAAACACAGATATGAAGTGCATATAGCTTTACCTGTTCTCCTTTGGATCCTTTGGGGCCTTGTGTTCCACGTGGACCAGGATAGCCCTAAAAACACATTCAAAGAGATGAAAGAAAGTGTGTGTGAGTGTGTTTACATGCATGTAGTTGTGTTGTAATTCAAATCATAATGTACTCACAGGAAGCCCAGGAGCGCCAGATTTGCCTCTCAAACCATCAACACCCTGCTGGCCCTGCACATCCAGACAAACAATGTCAAGAACCTCATAAATAAATAAATTATATTTATTTATTTTTCTCCCCTTTTTCTCCCCAATTTGGAATGCCCAATTCCCAATGCACTCTAAGTCCTCATGGTGGCGTAGCAACTCCCTCAATCCAGGTGGCGGAGGATGAATCTCCGTTGCGTCCGCGTCTGAGACCGTCAATCCGCGCATCTTATCACATGGCTTGTTGAGCACGTTACCATGGAGACATAGCGCATGTAGAGGCTTCACGCCATCCAACACGACATCCACGCACAACTTAACACGTGCCCACCAAAATGGAAATACATTATAGCGACCACGATGAGGTTACCCCATGTGACTCTACCTTCCCTAGCAACCGGGCCAATTTGGTCACTCAGCACACTCTGGATTCTAACTCACGAACTCCAGAGGTGGTAGTCAGTGTCTTTACTCGCTGAGACACCCAGGCCCCGATTTTTATATTTTTAAGAAATTATTATTGGTGCTAGTTTAACAGGAGCCAGCTGGTAAATAGCTGTGCAGTGTGTTCCTCACCTCACTCCCCTGACCTCAAGAGGTGCACTAGCGACTGATGCTAGAGGCTGTAGCCTTTAGCCTCCTCGTTAGCACACCCGCCTCCCACGCCGGACACGTCGGTTCGAGTCCCGTTCGGAGCGTGGGGCGAGAAGGACCGGCAACAGTGGTGCCGTGACCCGGATGGGAGTGAGGTTTAGGGGGGTGTGTGTAACAGGAGCCAGCTGGTAAATAGCTGTGCAGTGTGTAAACCTCACTGATTGGTTTTATGTGTGTTGCTATGCAGTTTCTATTGTATTCTGAGTGGTTTAAAGTGCATTGTTATACAGTTGCTAGGGTGCTGTCTTTGGTTGCCAGGGTGTTGCTATGTGTTTCCTAAAGTCTTCTGAGTTGTTTTAAGTGTGTTGCTATGTAGTTGCTAAGGTATTCAGGGTGGTTTACTAGCCCAAGTAAAAGGAGCCCACCCCCAAGTCTCTTTGATAGTCTGATCTCTAGATAGGTCTCGAGTCCCGTGTTCAATGTAAGTCTAAGCGATTTTTTCACCCGTTCTATCATCCACTAGGTCAATCGTATGTCTAATCGTTGAGAAACAAATAGCACACCTCTCCCCTCGATTTGAGGCATCGTTCATGTCTGCACCAACAATGCAGGAATAGTTATGTGCTGAAATGTAATACTTGGGGAAACCTATATATATATATATATATATGAGTGACTATATGAGACACTGTGGCTTGAAGGTCTCTCCAGGTCACCGTCTAACCATTAGATGACCAGGAGGAGCACCGGTGATGATCTCATTGTGCTTCAGCAAGGCTGGAATAGGTCAGATTCATCTTTTTGAAGGACGCATGAATCAAGCCACATACAAGGTTATCCTGGAAGAAAACTTGCTTCCTTCTGCTCTGACAATGTTTCCCAAATCTGAGGATTGGTTTTTCCAGCAGGACAATGCTCCATGCCACACATCCAGGTCAATCAATGTGTGGCTGGAGGAGCACCGGATCAAGACCCTGTCATAGCCAGCCCAATCTCCAGACCTGAACCTCATTGAACACCTCTGAAATGTGATTGTGACACGGTGGAGGGCGGGGTCGTGATTTTACACACCTGGCCCCTTATCAGGCTAATCAAGCCTCCAAGAGGGATAAAGGCCAACTGCGGACGGTGGTGCGACAGAGAGAGAACGTTTACGGGCAGCTGTCCGTCCTATGTGTGTGTTTGTGTCTTTTGTTTTATTTCTTTATTAAACTATTATTTATATTGTCAAGTCAGTTCTCGTCTCCTCTTTTCCCTTGAACTGCTTTACACTGGTGCCGAAACCCGGGAAGGACGAGGGATACGCCGTAATGGAGTTCTCGCCGCTAACATCCACAACAACGGAGCAGTCGCGAGGGGAGAAGGGGGTCCTAACCGACCGCCTGGAGCGGTCAGGGCCTGCCAGGGGCGGAGGAGACCCCTACCAGCCGCTGAAACGTAGCTGGGTCTGAGACCGCCGACCACGAGCGGGGAGAGGCTCACTGCTGACCACCTGGAGTGGGAGAACCGCCGCCAGGGGCGGGGGAGACCCCTTTTGTTTCCCGAGAACGCGGCGGGGCGTTCCGTCCGCCAGGGGCTGGAGGACTGCCTCCGGTCTGCCTGGGGAGGCACGGCTGTCGTTATTTAGAGGGTGGAGGAGTGGCCGAGGACCAAGCTACGGTGTATCGGAGAACCGGCGTGTGAGTGTTATTTTTTTCTTTCTCTCTCTCTCTCTCTCTCTATCCCACACTACCGCTCCGCGTCAGCCTTTTCCCTCTCTTTTAAATCTTACTGTTTTTTGTTGGGGGTACTGCACTGTTACAGGGAGTACCCCCCAATTTTTCATTATTGTTTCCCTCCCCCTGTCCCCTCCCAGATTCAGGAAGGCGGTTATGACCTGCCGGCAGATGGGGCATAAGGCATGCCCTCCTCCAGGGAAAGAGGGGGAGGGGGGTGTACGTCATGCCAGGGGCTCCCCGGCCCGAGAGTATGATGGAGTGACAGGGCAGAGGGAGGGGCCGGGTCGTGATTTTACACACCCAGCCCCTTTATCCCTCTCGGAGGCTTGATTAGCCTGACCTGGCCTGCCCTCCGCCCTGTCACAGTGATCAAGAGGATGATGGAGGGCCACAAGCCATCAAACAAAGCTGAGCTGCTTGAATTTTTGCGGCAGGAGTGACATAAAGTCACCCAACAACAATGTGAAAAACTTGTAGAGTGCATTACAAAACGCATGAAAGCTGTGATTGAAATAATATATATATATATATGTTTAGATTGTTAACATATTTCTATTCATGCTGTTTTTAAACTGGAGTTGACCTGCAGAGTTTCACTGCCTATGCCTGTGTGTATATTTGTGTGAAAAGTAATACCACTAATAATATTTTGTATTTATCTGTCCAAAGATCTTTTTCTTAAGTATTAAAATGCATTTGCTGGGGGATATTGTAGGAAAGTGAAAGTCTGAAATCTCTGACAAACAGCTTTAAAAAATCCTTCATCTTAAACAATGTAATCTATAACACATTTCTTACGATTACTTAATCAGCATATTATAAACAGCCTTAAATCCTTTTAGCTGGTTCTTGATCTGTTATAGGAAAGTCACGTTTCGGCGTGAGCAGGCATCACACTAGCAAATGATCTAATTCACTTCATATGTGGTAAGACAATAGTCTGCTCTCTGAGTTTTATTGTGTATCTCACCATGTATCCTGGATCTCCTGACTCGCCCCTGTCACCTCGCTTTCCTATTGGTCCCTGAAAACACACAAAAGCCAAACACATAAAAATGGGAATACTTCTAATGACATTAGAGATAAACTGAAGACAGAGATGAAGAGTGAAGATGAGAGCGACTCACTCTGAGTCCTGTTGGACCGGTCGGGCCCTCCACCTTCCCATCATCCCCTTGTTCACCCTACAGCATTACATAATGCAAAACAACTCATGATTCTAGAAAACTGAAAGGAGAATATGTGATGTCTGTGACAGGATTTGAGTGTGATGTATTTATCAACACTAGAGAAATGAAACGGTGATATAATGGTACAGTTATTGCTTTTAAATGGCACTGTAAGCTACTACAAAGAATACCATGGGAGCAGTTTTTCCAAAGTGTATTTTTAAGATACAATGGTCCTTTTTTGTATGTTCCATGTTTCCAAGTACATTTAAGTGCACACACACACACACACACACACACACACACACACACATCACACAAACACCACACACACATCTCACACACACACACACACACACACACATCTCACACACATCACACAAACACACACACACATCACACACACACACACACACACACACACATCACACAAACACACATCACACAAACACACACACACATCACACAAACACCACACACACACACACACACACACACACACACACACATCTCACACACATCACACAAACACACACACACATCACACACACACACACACACACACACATCACACAAACACACACACACACACACACATCACACAAACACACACACACACATCACACAAACACACACACACACACACACACACACATCACACACACACACACATCACACACACACACATCACACAAACACCACACACACACACACACACACACAAAAACACACACACACACACACACATCACACAAACACACACACACACACACACATCACACAAAAACACACACACACATCACACAAACACACACACATCACACAAACACACATACGCACACATCACACAAAAACACACACACACACATCACACAAAAACACACACACACACACACACACACACACATCACACAAACACACACACACACACACACATTGTGTTTCCATGTTTTATGGGGACTTTCCATAGACATACTATATACTGTATAATATATATTCTATCCTCTAACCCTAAATCTAACCCTGACATAAAACTTTCTGCATTTTTACATTTTCAAAAAACATAATTTAGTGTGATTTATAAGCTGTTTTACTCATGGGGACCGACAAAATGTCCCCACAAGGTCAAAAATGTTGTGTTTTACTATCCATTTGGTCCCCACAAAGTGATAAATACATGCTCACACACACACACACACACACACAAACACACACACACACACCACACACACAATATTAATTGCTTTTGCTACTAAACATCTCATGACAGAGGTGTTTGAGTGTAGATTTAGTTAAGCTGTGTTAGAGGGTGCGTGAAATTAAAACATCACAGCACGGTTCCTGTCTGAGCTACCGAACAGGTCAGAACAATAACCCCTGCAAACCAACCAATTAAATGAAAGGGAGAAAAAAAGGGAAAAAGAAAGAACAAAAAAACGTTTTAAGCATAAGGTGCAGAAATCTAAAATGTGAGGGCAAAAATTGTGATTTTAATTGGAATAAAGAGGATATATATATATATATTTTTGTATTTAATTTAATTTAATTTTTTTTATACAATTGAAAGTATGCATGATTGTAGAATTTGTTTTGATTTGATTTAATTAAAAAAAACTGTCATCCCAGTTTTTATTATTCGTTTTACAGTAACAAATGTGACCTTCTTTTGCATTATAATGATGCAAATTTTGGAAATTCAATGTGCTTTACTGTCATTAATATAATCACAATGCAATGAAAAACATGCAAGACACAAAGCAATGCAAATCATATTAGTGGTACTAAAATAGGCGTTATTTTCTTCATGAAAAATACCATTTATTTTATAAAATGTGTATTTTAGGGTGACATAAGACCTGGACATTTGTTCATATGATTTAACCATGAAGCTCACATCGATCTACAATGCAGGTCCCAGGTGACAATTCAGATACCAATCCAAGATTATAAACAAAATGGAACATGGGAAGAAATTCTACCTTTTGACCTTTTGGTCCTGGGGGTCCCAATAGACCCTGAGGTCCCCGATGACCCTGCAATGAGAGGAAGAGATTTCATGGACTGTTCCACTAGCTGACCTAATATGAGTTGATACATGTGTACAATTGCACAGGAATGAATAAATGCTGATGTGCTAATATACAGTAATATAATCATCTGAAGTTATATATGTTTGTCTCTCTCGCACCTCATATCCTGAGATGCCCGGATCACCCTGCAGCCCCATCCGCCCTGGAGCACCCTGTAAAACAGAGAGGAAGAGGATGAGACAGACAGTCATGTGAGAATTGGTGACCGATTTCACTACTTTCGCTATACTTGATTTATTAGTAATTTTTAACTCTTTTGAAATGATCAGATAGAGACTGATGATCTGTTCCTATGCGGTTTCTAGGGTGTTCTTTGTGGTTGCTAGGGTGGTTACATAATGGCTCAATTCAAAAGAGCCCACACCCAAGTCTCTATGATAATGATTACATAGTCTCCAATAACACGTTTAATTGAATGGAAAAGTATTAGCACACCTGTCCTCAACAAGCCAACATTAATTCTTAAGGTCCCGGGATACTAAGTTCTTCTTCGTTCTTAACTCAGAGCCAAAGAGATGTTCAAAACAGCTGAGCAACGACATACTGCTTGTGAACATACAGACAGCGTCCATGCTGCCGGAGGAGGCGTTTAGGGGAGCATTTAAATAGGAGGATGCTCGCGACTACATGTGACACATCAACTAATGTGAAATTAAAATGTGTTATGGACGACTTCATGCTTAATTTTATGAATTTTAAGTACACAATGACGATTTAAAGTAATATATCAGCAGTAGATAATGTGTAATTTGTAATGTTTACATTCTAATGGCGCTTTTAATGGCGCTTATGCGCTAGCATACTATAAATGGCCATAATTAACACTGATAACACTCTGTTATTGTCATTTATGATACCACTGATACTACAGCAAAGATGGGTGCATAAAAGAGCATCAATGGTTAGAATACAAACAAAAGAATGACTCATTTTGGGCAGATGCGTGATTGGCTTTCAGCTATAGACGGCACATGGGTGAAGCAGCATATTTGAGTAGATTTTATTCCTTTTGCGGACTAATTAAACAAGAGAAATCGCATGTTCTTGGAAAATGTCTTTAAGCAAACGATTGTACAGTCGTAGGTTAATTTGCACCATGCCGATGTGTTCATGTTGACTGATCTCAACTGACTGAACAGGAATTAGTCGTCGGACTCAAAGTAGGTGGAGCTCCAGGTCGCACCTGCCAATGGTGTGGACCAATAGCAGTAAGGTGTAGTAGCCGGTAAGAAGTTTTCCAGAAAGTTTGAGCCAGTGAGCCGTAACGATCCACCGAGACGAACTCAAAAACACGATAGTTTTGGCCAGATTTTGTTCAAAGTTAACAACTGTTTATCCTTACCAAATGTCCAATGGTTCCTCGAGAGCCCTTTGGTCCGGTGGTTCCGACTGGTCCGATCTTTCCCACGGTTCCTGTCTCTCCCAGGTGACCGATGTTACCTTTGGCACCCTACAGGTAATGTAAAATTGTTGTCAATATGGACATTGTAGCAATTTAAAAAAAATAATTAAATAACTTTTACCAAATGTAACAGACTGTCAAACTCTTACTTTTAACCCCGGTTTCCCTCTCTCACCATTTCTACCGGGTTTTCCTTCAGGACCCTAAAAGCACAACATCATTTCGCATAAATGATGATGAATAATAACAGGCGACAACAATCACTGCTCTGCAACCAGAACATCAAAGTGTACTATCCCTTTAATATGAGACTGTACATGCACAACTGTTTCACTCACTCTGACGCCGGTGAGTCCAGGGTCGCCCAGCTGCCCATCTTTGCCCTTGATGCCAGGTTCACCTCTGACACCCTGCTCGCCCTCGCTGCCCATGTCCCCTTTTTCACCCTGGTCAAAAATCAGGATTACACTTTGAACCATTTCACCCATTCTCTAATGTCTATTGCTGCACATTTTTGCAGTTTAATCATCTATTCCAGGACACTTTGTGAACATATTTGTCGTCTTTTTACCTTGGCACCATCAGGACCAGATGGACCAGCCTCTCCCTCCAAACCTGGTTCTCCCTGTATCAAACAAACAAAAGCATCCTTAAAAGTCCATAAAAGAAGGCCACAAGTTAAACTCCATCAACAGCATTTGTGGCATAATGTTGATATCACCACAAAAATAACGTATACTCGGTAAGACATTAGCAAAGGAATCTCAATCTCAATCTCATCCGCTTCTGAGACCGTCAATCCGCGCATCTGATCACGTGACTCGTTGTGCATGACACCGCGGAGACTCACAGCATGTGGAGGCTCATGCTAATCTCCACGATCCATTGAGAGTGAGAACCGCTAATCGTGACCAAGAGGAGGTTAGCCCATGTGACTCTACCCTCCCTAGCAACCGGGCCAATTTGGTTGCTTAGGAGACCTGGCTGGAGTCACTCAGCACGCCCTGGATTCGAACTCGCGACTCCAGGGGTGGTAGTCAAAGCCAAAAATGGCTTTTGGGCTGGTCCCATTCACTTCCATTGTAAGTGCCTTTAAATAAACGAGGGACAAGTTGGAGTGATTTTGTTTAGTGGTAATCAGCCCTAGTGTTCATATATTTTTTACAGATGTTACAAACACACACCCGTTGTCCGATAAGTCCTGCTGCCCCAGCACTCCCCGCCAGTCCGAGTGAGCCCTACGGAAACAACGAAAAGACATAATAGACATTTGTTTCTTGCCAGTTTACTTTCTTTTCATTTAATTACACCATGAGTCCAGTTAGCCCAATAGCAGTTACGATCACCAATGTGTGATTGGAGATTTGTGGCGGGTAACGCTGCCACACTCAGTCTGACATTATCTCAACTTAACTTCATCAATGCAAACGTAAAGCAAACATAGCTGTGACTGCGACACATACGCTGTGTTATTCATTACAGTGGCTGAATGGGGTTTTGAACTGCCGAAAACAAGCACATTAAGCACAGCAGAATTGCACCTCTGGAAAGACAGTTATAGGAAAACAGGTTCACCGGGCGTTGAATTTATCCCACCTTTTCTCCTGGTTCACCTGGAAGTCCAGGGTCACCCACTTTTCCAGCAGGGCCCTGAGAGAGGAAGAGTTTTTTATTATTATTTATAATCCCAGTATCAATGAATCACAGCCGACAGACACTTTATGTTTATATACTTTATGTATCTCACTTCATACATAAAGTATATCATGTTTTAAGCATGTGTTGTGTATGTAAATAATGACAGCAGGTGTATTACGTTTAGTCCTGGATTTCCTGGAGGTCCAATTGTTCCTGGGGCCCCTGGAGGTCCCTTGTCACAAACAAACACAATTATTCATCAGTAATATATCCATATAAACACAATTCATTAATTAAGTCCTTTTGGAAAATTGTTCCTTTCGAGGTCAGAAATCATGATTTTAGTCGGGAAGAACGGACCCGTTTTGCAATTTCAGAATTCTTTCTCACTTTTTTCACTTTCTAGTAACGGCAGGAAGTTTTTTTAGCACCGATGCAACAAAACGAAGAGCAGAGTCAAGCGTTAGGTGTGTAATTAAAGGAATATTCCGGGTTCAACACAAGTTGAGCTCAATCGACTGCATTTGTGGCATTATTTTGATTATTAACAAAAAGTATTTTCAATCACCCCTTTTTAAAAAAAAGATAAATACATTTGAGGTGAGGAACTTACAATGGACGCGAACGGGGTTAATTTTTGTCGCGCAGAAATTTTACGTTTCTAATTTTATAAAAGCACTTGCATTAATTCTTCTGTTAAAACTCTGTAAAATTGTTTAAATAATCATTTTTCCAGTCGTTTTAGGGTTTTAGGGTTTGTTGACTACATCGTCATGGCAACGAAGTTGTAAAATTGGCTATATCTTTACACGGAAAAGGTTAGTAAGTGATTTTATGACACTAAAATCATGTAAACATGCATCCTGTTTATGTCTTGTGGCTATACTAAAAATAAAAAATGTGTATTTTAACGTTCAAAACTTACCCCCCATTCACTTCCATTGTAAGTGCCTCACTGTCACCCAGATTTATTTATTTTTATCCGCTTTTCTCCCAATATGGAACGCCCAATTCCCACTACTTAGTAGGTCCTCGTGGTGGCACCGTTACTCACCTCAATCCGGGTGGCGGTGGACAAATCTGAGTTGCCTCTGCTTCTGAGACCGTCAATCCGCGCATCTTATCATGTGACTCGTTGTGCATGACACCGCGGAGACTCACAGCGTGTGGAGGCTCATGCTACTCTCCGCGATCCACGCACAACTCACCACGCGCCCCATTGAGAGCGAGAACCGCTAATCGCGACCACGATGAGGTTACCCCATGTGACTCTACCCTCCCTAGCAACCGGGCCAATTTGGTTGCTTAGGAGACCTGGCTGGAGTCACTCAGCACGCCCTGGATTCGAACTCGCGACTCCAGGGGCGGTAGTCAGCGGATTTTTGCCTTTTTTAAAGAAAAGGAGGGGCAAGACAAAATGTACTTTTGTGCTGTCAATTGAGCTCAACTTGTATTGAACCCGGAATATTCTATTAATATTATTTATCTACCTTTTTTTTATTCTTGTGCAGCCACAAACAGTATAATGATGGGAAATGTAGTTTTGTTGCAAACGCTTGTCGCTGCATAAACCAGCGAAACGTCTCATTTTCAGCATTATTTTCAAGTTTGATTGTTATTCTTCATAAACAGTACAAAAAAATGCACACAAACTGAAATGCTAAGTCAACATCCTGAAGTAAAACGAAATTATCACCAATAAAAATTTGCATCCGCCATGATTCTTAAACTCGGAAAGTAGGGGCTCAACGAAAATCCAGAGTTTCCCACTCGTCATTACGACTTTGTGGTCCCACTCATGTGCGGTAAACTCGTAAATACGATCATTCTGAAACGATTGAACGCACTAATACACACACACACACACACACACACACAGACAAGAACAAATGCCAATGGAACAGACTTCGGTCTAATTTATCTCCCTTAATACTTATCATGAGCCAAAACGTGTGCGTGTTGGCAAAACTCCTGAAATGTATTTCTAATTTGCAGTTCGCTCTTACATAATCAAAAGCATTTAACAAACTGCAAATGAGTGTTCGATGCCAGGAATGACAACTGGACGATTATAGGAGCTGAAAACCTGGTCATGTGATCTTAACCACACTAGACAGTCCAAATTCACCAAGACAAAATACAAGAACGAAAATATGAGTTAACCTAAACAGGATATAAATAGCATTTATTAAATGAACGCTTCAGTGTGTTTTACACATTCTAGATATTTTGTAAAAACCCAAGTTGATACTCAAGGAGGATTTTCAGCTCTCAGCTTATGTTAAAAGAACGGGGGGGAATATGTCTCTGTGCGAAGAAGAGAAATGAAGCATCACTGACTGGCTCTCCTGCGATTCCTTTGTCTCCTGTGGCTCCGGATGGCCCTTGGACTCCCTAAACAACAAAATATTCCTCAATCAAAAACATGGTAATAATAACAACATGTCAATAAATTAATGATTAAAATGTTGCTTTGTAAAATGTAAAATGTAAAATAAAAAGAATTATAACATTTTTGTTAATACATTCTTTGTCATTTTAGTTGGGCTGGAAAATGTAATGTCCCCGAGTAGTTCCTGGCATGCTACTCAGCCTTACAGGCTCAGATTAGGGTGGGAACAGGGTTAGGGCGTCTGCTGCCTGCCAGGCACTAACCTGTGTATAATGGGCAAAGCTTCATTAATATTTCTCCCCACTTTCTGTGTCTAATACTGGCATATATAAATGTTCAGGAGGCATGCTCAACCTGACTGCACATCCTAGCACAGAAACCGATTGTGTGGAGCAGTGCACGCTTATTCATTACGCACAACGCATGCCCCGGGGATATGAATCGAATCTGCACATTTGATCCTATTATTAAAAAAAAGGCCACCGGAAAACGGCAGAAGCCCAAATTGTAATTACATGTCCACTGATTTTATGGCACCATTAATACCTATTAAAATGTGTTGAATGAAATGTCAAAAAAGACAAAAAAGTACAATTTGTACATATTTAAATAATTAAATAAATGATGACTCATTATAAATGAGGATTTTTATTCTTTGTTGTAATGTATCACATACCATAATTTAATCGCGATTAATTGCAATTAATCACAATTAACTGTGTTAAATTATGTTTTCATAATCTGAAGCACATTGAGATGCATTTTATTTGACAATATACAACCCTAACCCTAACCGAACCCTAACCGAACCCTAACCGGACCCTAACCGAAACCTAACCAAACCCTAACCGAACCCTGACCGAAACCTAACCGAACCCTAACCGAACCCTAACCGAAACCTAACCAAACCCTAACCGAACCCTAACCGAAACCTAACCGAACCCTAACCGAACCCTAACCGAACCCTGACCGAAACCTAACCGTAACCTAACCGAACAATAAACTATTCACATAATATGAATGATCACATTATTTCACGAATATATCAAGCCAAATATCGCATAATAATTTTCAATAAAGGGACAAACCGTAAATCCTTTTGGCCCCACCTCCCCAGATTCCCCCATCTTCCCCTGCAGAGAGATTGGAGATACATAGCAACAGTTACCATAGTAACACTATCTCAAAGAAAATTTCAAAAGCACTTTGTAGTGAGGAGTTTTTACCCCATTTCCTGGGAAACCAAATTTTCCAGGTGGACCATCAGGACCCTGTGAGATGAGATGAGTTATATGCAAATGTGCAGAGCATTTATCCGTGGTTACACTTTGACTTCTGGTGGATTTTGGTCTTTACCTTCTTGCCTTCAGTTCCAGGTTCACCTGTCACACCATCTGGACCTCTCGGTCCCTGAAACGCAAGCACAAATTCATTACAAATGACATAAACAAAAACCTCGAGCACTGCTGGAATGTTTCCAACATCGCTATCCTTGGCTGTGTTAAGAATAGTGTACTGCATACTGCACTTATACACTGAATACTGCCAATTACTGGCAGTAAAACAGGATGTAAAGCAGTACGCAACGACAACGACAACATTGTTGTCACATGATCTCACCACGTTGAGGGCCGTCCAATTATCATATCAGACATATACAGTTGTTTTGCATTTTTAATCCAAAGAGATGACATAGTTTTCGGCTTATATATCACACTGGATATTGTGGAACACAGTTGCAGAATTCTGAACATACTGCAATATATACTCAAACACTAGAGGGAGCTGAGAGGTCAAATTTCGATATGTGGGATATTGTGGGAATATTTCATCCCAAAATGAAAATTCTGTCATCATTTATTCATCCTCATGTTGTTCCAAACCTCATGTTGGTGACTGTTATTGTACCATACATCTTTTGGGTTCAACGGATAAAAGAAAGTCAAACAGATTTGGAACAGCGTGATGGTGAGTCGATGATGACAGAATTTTCATTTTTGGTTGAATCATGCACATGCACCCAAAGTGATGTTTTATCAGATTTAGCTCACTTCTGGAAGCGTGTTTGTCCTAATATTATGGGTAAGTGTGACTCCACACATCGTGTACAAGGAATACTCTCCTACACACACATTTACGCTACACAACTCTAAACAATGAACTCCCCCTCGCTATCACAAACAGCAGTCTGGCTTGCCAACAAAGTACAACAACAAGGATTCCATCAAGAGAGCAGACACAGATTAGCTCTCGAAGAATGCTGAGTGTGTGTGTGTGTGTGTGTGTGTGTGTGTGTGTGTTTGTGTGTGTGTGTGTTGATAATTACACTAACTTATACTGTGAGTGTGTGTGTTCAGCCCAAAAAAATTACACCGTTGAAATAAAATCAATGCACATTTTCTGCCAGCTGGCAAATGCTCTTCTTGTCTGTTTCTCTCTCTCACACACACACATACACACACAGATGTACACACTCAAACACTGCTGGGCACACAAGCGCTGAGGTTAATCATTACAGTATGCCAGTCGTCTACAGTAGGAAAATTTAGATGGGCTAATGCTGCTGTGTTGTTACTATGGTGACAACCTTATTTTTAAGAAACATGTTGTGACGAGGAGGAGGGCGTGACCAGGCCGTAACGATGGACGCCCGGCGCTGAATCAGCCCAATCAGCCGGGAGAGAGAGAGAGAGAGAGAGAGAGAGAGAGAGAGAGAGAGAGAGAGATGCAGCAGTCTTGTGTGTGTGTGTGTGTGTGTGTGTGTGTGTGTGTGTGTGTGTGTGTGTGCGTGTTAAGCTGGAAAGAAGTTTTATGTTGTGTTTTGTTCATTTGTTTATGAAAAGTTCACGTTGACTGCTCAGCCAGTTCCCGCCTCCTCCTTGCCCATCGTGTGAACCCATTACACATAAATATAATAAAATGTTTCATTAGCTGTCAGCACTTACAGTATTAGTGCCGCAAATGACTTCAGTATAAAGTTATTTCATTCTACTGGTCCCTTGTGTTGCTACTGAACCGAGTAAACCCAGTCTTACTCTGTATGGCTCAAATACATGGACAGACATCCAAGATGCATTTGTTTTTTGGGGGTGCAAACACAACAACATTACATACAGTTTGTCACGACTTAACGTTTGTGAGTGTCTTTCTAATAATGTGCTGATACCATATTGAACTGGCCACAGAGAAGCATAGAACAATAAAAAGCATTTGCACATTAAACATAAAAATAATAGAAGAGCTTACTTTAGCAAACAAAAGGTAAAAAACACAAATATAATTGCATTTTTGGTTACACAATCATTGATGACTTTGCCAGTATAATAAAGTATTTTTTAAAGATAGAAAAGTACATAATATCTGAAAGGGTAATCAGTACTCAGTACCAGTGTTGGGGTAACACATTACAAGTAACATGCATTATGTAATCAGATTACACATAAACTTTTTCAAGTAACAAGTAACGCAATATCTTTTTATTTTAAAAAGTAACGCGTTGCTTTTGTACACCTCTAGTTTCCCTGTATTGCAAGAAATCAGGAGTGGAAATGTGCAAACTTGGGTAGGAGAGGCAGTGCATGATGGGTATTGTAGTTCTATAGAGTGTGAGGCCAGAGACTATTTAGCAGAGAGAGATGAGTCACTTCTATTTAAATGAATGGGAAGTCCTACCTTGCAGGTAAATGAGCCAATCAGCATGCGCATATGCAATACAAGCCGGGAAAATTGCATGTTTTAGCATAATATGAGTTTAACATTCGCTTGATGTGTTAATACACACTGCATTAAAAAATCCGTAAACACGTTTAAGTTTTTAGGACATTTTGGTAACGTTCACTTTTGAAGTTGTGTGCGATCAACCAGTGGCGTCTGTACACACCGTGGAGCAACTCAAAACAAGTGTGCACTGAGATGACTTAAGTGAAAAATATAATTTTATTATCAGACAATTTCCCACTGAATATTATACAGACATCTTAAGTTGACTCTGGCATTGTCGATGGGCACAGCACATGTTGGCATATATGATGCAGGTTCAAGTGTTGGATTTGCTGCTTTATGTAAGACAGTGGCTATTCTTCATTATTCATACTGGCTGCCATGTTGATGTAAACACAGATCATGCATATTCATGTTATTGATTCTTTATTATAAATATGATGCGAAAACCTACTTTTTAAATATCTGAGTGTTGTACAGTAGCTAGCATGACCTGTAATGTCTCTTGTATGGAATGCATAGCAGAAGAGAAGGAGTCTGAGAAATAAGTAATGCAAAAGTAACGTAAAAATGTACTTTTTACTTAAGGAGTAACAACTTACTTTTAAAAGTAACATTACCTGCAACACTGCGGGTTCCTAACTAAATGGTCTGCACTTATATAGCACCTTTTTAACATTAATGGTATTCAAAGCACTTTACACTGAGACTCATTCACCCATTCACACACACACTCACACACCAATGACGGTAGAGATGCCATGCAAGGCGCTAGCCTGCCACTGGGAGCAACTTGGGGTTCAGTGTCTTGCCCAAGGACACTTCGGCATGTGGAGTCATGTGGGCCGGGAATCGAACCACCTGAGCCACAGCCGCCCTTAACCGAGACCAGACAGCGGTATGGAAACATACAGCTCCCCTGAGTTTCTTTGCACAACACCGCAGTGTTCTCTTGTGTCTATCCAGTAATTCATGTTGATTCGGTTGGTTAATTAAAAACATTTATTTTCCATCTATGTGTGAGTGTCAGCTAACAAACAAACTGTTTCTGTGCTGACTGAAACCTACAAATTATCACACATATAAACACCTAAAAAAAAATTAAGAAATTACTTTCATCTAACTACAGGACATCCCGTAATTTAACCAAAATGAGGACATGTCCTGTGAGTTAACATGGACTCTGAGGGTGACCCATATTGAACATTTCGTACTGAAGCATTCAAAATGCTAAAGCATCCCTTATTCGCTTGGAGAAAAGTTGTCAACCGTGTAACTAACTAACTAACTAACTAACTAACTAACTACAAGTTAGCTTATGATTAATCTAATGATTATCTAACTTGTTTATTGGTTATACTAGGTAGTCGGATAGCAAGATAACTAGCAATTTAACTAACTAACTAACTAACTGTGGCAGCAGGGGCGTGGTCAAGCGCCCGTCCGGGGGAGAAAGCGGTAAGGGCGCTTGCACCTGAGCTTAATTATGTCTAACACCTGTCTCTAATTTCAGTGAGCATGGGGAGAGGGGCATAAAGACGGCCACAGAACCTCGAGAGAGTTGAGAGAGCTATACTTCAGTCTAGTGTTGGCGTGGTCCCAAGAGTCGAGAGAACTGTTTATATACCTGAGTTGTGTTTATAAGAAGTTTTATGTTACTAAAAGTTGTGAGAACTACTGAGTGTCCATTAAAAGAACCTTACCTGAGTGCAGCGACTTGTCTTCGTGTCCTCCTTGAACCTTTACACTAACTAACTAACTAACTAACTAAAAGTTAGTTAATGAATAATCTAATGAATATCTGACTTGTTTATTAGTTATACTAAGTAGTTGTCTAGCAAGATAACTAGCAAACTAACTAACTAACTAACTACAAGTTATCTAATGACTAATCTAACGATTATCTAACTTGTTTATTAGTTATACTAAGTAGTTGTCTAGCAAGATAACTAACTAACTAACTAACTAACTACAAGTTAGCTAATGACTAATCTAATGATTATTTAACTTGTTTATTAGTTATACTAAGTAGTTGTCTAGCAAGATAACTAGCAATTTAACTAGCAATTTAACTAACTAACTAAAAGTTAGTTAATGAATAATCTAATGAATATCTAACTTGTTTATTAGTTATACTAAGTAGTTGTCTAGCAAGATAACTAGCAATTTAACTAACTAACTAACTAACTAACTAACTAACTAACTAAAAGTTAGTTAATGAATAATCTAATGAATATCTAACTTGTTTATTAGTTATACTAAGTAGTTGTCTAGCAAGATAACTAGCAATTTAACTAGCAATTTAACTAACTAAATAACTAACTACAAGTTAGCTAATGACTAATCTAACGATTACCTAACTTGTTTATTAGTTATACTAAGTAGTTGTCTAGCAAGATAACTAGCAATTTAACTAGCAATTTAAGTAGTTGTCTAGCAAGATAACTACAATTTAACTAAAAGTTAGTTAATGAATAATCTAATGGATATCTAACTTGTTTATTAGTTATACTAAGTAGTTGTCTAGCAAGATAACTAGCAATTTAACTAGCAATTTAACTAGCAATTTAACTAACTAACTAACTAACTAACTAAAAGTTAGTTAATGAATAATCTAATGAATATCTAACTTGTTTATTTGTTATACTAAGTAGTTGTCTAGCAAGATAACTAGCAAACTAACTAGCAATTTAACTAGCAATTTAACTAACTAACTAACTAACTAAAAGTTAGTTAATGAATAATCTAATGAATATCTAACTTGTTTATTAGTTATACTAAGTAGTTGTCTAGCAAGATAACTAGCAAACTAACTAACTAACTAACTACAAGTTAGCTAATTACTAATCTAACGATTATCTAACTTGTTTATTAGTTATACTAAGTAGTTGTCTAGCAAGATAACTAGCAATTTAACTAACTAACTAACTAACTAACTAAAAGTTAGTTAATGAATAATCTAATGAATATCTAACTTGTTTATTAGTTATACTAAGTAGTTGTCTAGCAAGATAACTAGCAATTTAACTAACTAACTAACTAACTAACTACAAGTTAGCTGATGACTAATCTAACGATTATCTAACTTGTTTATTAGTTATACTAAGTAGTTTTATAGCAAGATAACTAGCAATTTAACTAACTAACTAACTAACTAACTAACTAACACCCAAAGAAGTGGTGTAGTGGTTAAAGCTTGATGCTGGTAATCAAAAGGTTGCTGGTTCGATCCCTGTACTGTGGATTGTCATTGTACTGTAAGTTGCTTCACAAAAAAGCATTTGCTAAATAATTAATTACTTACATACACACACACACTCATAGCATACGTATGATGCCTTACCCGTCTTCCTTTAGGTCCTCTTATGCCGATGGGTCCTCGTGATCCTGGTGAGCCCTATTAAAGAGAAACAGTTAAATACACACACTGTAAATCTCTTAAATCTCCTTAGACTCACACACACACACACACACACACACACACACACACACACACACACACTTTGAGACTGATGGTTAATGTCAGACAGACTCACTGGCACTACCCGTGCATGTTTGTTTTCATATATCTATCTGACCTATAACCACAGATCGTTACACAGAGGTGTGTGACAGCTGAAGGACAGCAGACTGAACTAATGACAGCAGGCGATAGCACTTTACAACATCTAAACTTATTTGGCATGTAAAAACAAATGTAGACTCACCGGACTGCCTGCTGGTCCTGGTGGGCCGCTCTCTCCAGGGGTTCCTGGATGACCCTGTAAGCAGTAGGATATGTAAGAACACATTCACACACACATAAAAACACACACATATACACTATGAAACACACATAGGGACATTTACAATATATAATACATAAATAAAATATTAAATGACAAAATATTACATTTGCTTTACTATAACATAAAATATTTAAAAATAAATCCACTGGTATGGAGGCAGTACCATGGTTCAGTGATGGTATCAAATGTAATACAATCGTGCTCTGATATCTTTAATGGTACTGTATGATTACCATATTCATACACTATAGCAAGGAGGGGGCCCACGACCCTCAGGGGGTCCACGGTGGTACCGCAGGGCGATTGCTAAAGATTAGTGTATGTATTTTAATCTATGGCTCCGTCTCTCTACCCACTAAGGGGTCCTTGGTCTGAAAATTGTTGAAGACCCCTGAAATGGCACTCCAAGGTCATTTTTTTTTTTTTAAAGAATACCATTCTATTACCATCATGGTAGCATAAAATACAAAACAAATAACAGGGTATTACCATAGGTGTCCATGATATATTATCATAGTATTGTTGGATACTATGTTGTTTTTGACCCATATATTATTCTAGAAACAAATATTCTAGACATCCCCCTCTCCCCCAAGCACTTCCACACTTTATTGTTTTTAAACACCCTGGTCAGCTGACGACTGGAAGGAAGTGGGCTGTGTAACTCTAATGGACAGCTGAATGAGGGAGAAAGTGTATGCTCAGAATTTATGCGCAGTTTGTGTTTGTCATATCGTACCGTAGATCCTTTTTCTCCTGGAGGCCCGGGCAAACCCATCTCTCCTCGATCACCCTAAATAAATCAAATAAATTACATTTAAATATCACACACACACAATATGCAGCTAGTATTCTTGGGCAGTGGCTACACACTTGCTGATATTCTGCAGCATTATGTAATCAGATTACTTTTAAAGTAACAAGTAACACGCAACACACAGCCCAATATATATATATATATATATATATATATATATATATATATATACACTACCGTTCAAAAGTTTGGGGTCACTTGTCTGAAATGTTTCTCATGATCTTAAAAATCTTTTGATCTGAAGGTGTATGCTTAAAAGTTTGAAATTAACTTTGTAGACAAAATATTATTCTGCCAAAACATATACATTTATTTAATTACAAATCTAAAATTTACTAAAAAAAAAAAAAGTTTTTGAAATGGATGACTTGGATCAAAATATGAAGAAAAGAAGCCAATAAGTGCCCAACATAGATGGGAACTCCTTCAATACTGTTTAAAAAGCATCCCGGGGTGATTCCTCAAGAAGTTGGTTGAGAAAATGTCACAAGTACATGTCTGCAAAATCTAGGCAAAGGGTGACTACTTTGAAGATGCTAAAATATTACATAGTTTTGGATTTATTTTGGATTTTTTGGTCACAAAATAATTCCCATATTTCCATTTCTATTATTCCATAGTTTTGCTGACTACTATTATTCTAAAATGTGAAATAAATAAATAAATAAAGAATGAGTAAGTGACCCCAAACTTTTGAACGGTAGTGTATATATATATATGTGTATATAAACGCATACATGAATTACATAATAAAAGTATGGAGTAATTCAAGCTCGAAGTTCATCTGTTTTTACGAGCCGTGCCAATAGGTGGCAGCACATCATAACAAACCTCACAAGCAGCGCAGCCACAGAATGAGAACCGCTTACATAGGAAGAACAACAAAATACTGGAATCTTGAGATGCGATTTTCAATGTTTCCAGTACTTTTAACTTGATACAGCATCCTAAAAATGCACAATTTATGATGCTAAATACCAGTGAGATGCAAAAGAGTCCATCTGAGACACGGACATGTGCATAGAGCGACAATTAAAAATAGCGCAGACGTAACGCAAGCATGCATTCTGTGAGAACTGGACACATTAACAAACTCGAAACAGATTGCTGTCAACTTTAGGCTTGTTTAATGACATGAGAATAAAACAAACAATATACTGAGTTATTAAGACACTTTTGTTTATTGTCTAATCAATGCTTTATTCATCTGCTACAATGCAATTTATTCCAAACTGAATTTCAATGTGTATTATATATCTATTATAGGCCATACATATTATATTGATACATATTTGAATCTTTATTTGGGTGCCTTTCTCAACAAATAATGATGCATGCTATTAATTGTGATTCATTCGATTAATTAATTAGCATGCCAGGTAAGATATACACATATATTTATTTTATGATAGCAAATAAGACATCCACAAATTTGGTGAAATTAAACAAATACTCAATCTTTATTAAAAAATGAACCAATTCTCAATGGACAATTATGGAACTGAAACAAGGTGGTACAACCAATTCTATTAATCATTAAGGTGGGCACAATTATAGTCAAATAATCTCAACATGTCCAAATATAAGCCATTTATACATTTATATGGCCATACTACAGTATATTGTACATTGTTTACTAGATTATTCACTCGAAAAAGCAACGTAAAAGTAACTGCAGTATCATGTTACTGTTCATGGAATAGTGTAAAAAGGATCAGTTGCTTGTCTTAGGTTAGAAACATAGATTACGCAAGTGCACATACACGGATGCAAGAGCTTTATCAAACCGATTGCTAACACGCTGTCTGGTTGAACATGCTTAGCGTGCGTTCTTGCGTTACTGTGGCGGTAACGAACCTCAGTACTCAAGGGGGCGATAGAGTTACCTTCAAAAGTCTGTGCCATTAAACTGGATAAGTGAGCGTAGCGTAGTTCTAGCGGGAAGACTAGGAGCTGTAAAATCATCACACCATTAGCTGGTAATTCCCAGCCAATCACATGTAAGCCGTTGCTTTATAAGTCTGCTCACAATCTATCACATTGCTGTTTCAGTGTGCTAACACGGCAACCTCCTCCACCCCACCACCACCTGTTGAGCCGCGTCCCGCATGGGGGTAGGCTCCTCGCCCCTGCCTCCTATCTCCGGCAGGATATGACAGTTCCGAGTACAACTCCCTCGGACCGCCAGACGGGGCCTACGCCAAAGAGAGACATTACTTTTCTGTTTTACATTCATCAAATAAATGGCATCTTAAACCTCACTCAAGCCTGCGTGTCTTCCCGCTAGAAGTGTTATTCTTCAGGTAACTGAATTGACTTTAATATACTTGCTCTGCTATCACATTAGTTAACTTGAAAGAGAAAACTCAACATGGAAGTGGACAGTTCACACAAATGTCTGCTACAACGCCCCTTGTGGCGATGTTGAGAATGCAACGCGTACTTAAGACACATTTTGGAACGCAACAACGCACAAAATTGCACCTGTGTGGCTAAAAGCGTCAATGTTAACGTACATGTGCGGAGTACGTTTTGGCCTTTAGAACTAACACAGTAGAGTGCAGCAGTCTGGAAGTAAAAATCCCATTCATTTATCCCACAGAAGAATTGATTTTCAACGATAACTTATAACATTAAAAGTCAGACTGAATGTGATCTACGAGGTTGTTCATCAATGGTATATGCTTCCATTAAAACCATCCGTCTGCGAGATTTCATCTTCATTGTTTAAAAATGTACAAATTCTTAAGTTGTAAAACCGATGGAGTGCGTACTCCGGGTAGGGAAGGAGGTATTGCCCCAAGTGAAGGAGTTCAAGTACCTCGGGGTCTTGTTCACGAGTGAGGGGACAATGGAGCGAGGGGTTGGCTGGAGAATAAGGGCAGCGGGGGCGGTATTGCACTCGCTCTATCGCACTGTTGTCATGAAAAGAGAGCTGAGCCGGAAGGCAAAGCTCTCGATCTACTGGTCAATTTTCGTTCCTACCCTCACCTATGGTCATGAAGGTTGGGTCATGACCGAAAGAACTAGGTCACGAGTACAAGTGGCCGAAATGGGCTTCCTCAGAAGGGTCGCGGGCTTCTCCCTTAGAGATAGGGTGAGGAGCTCAGTCATCCGCGAGGAGCTCGGAGTAGAGCCGCTGCTCCTTTGCGTGGAAAGGAGTCAGTTGAGGTGGTTTGGGCATCTGGTAAGGATGCCCCCTGGGCGCCTCCCTAGGGAGGTGTTTCAGGCACGTCCAGCTGGGAGGAGGCCTCGGGGAAGACCCAGGACTAGGTGGAGAGATTACATCTCCACACTGGCCTGGGAACGCCTCGGGGTCCCCCCAGTCAGAGCTGGTTAATGTGGCTCGGAATAGGGAAGTTTGGGGCCCCCTGCTGGAGCTGCTGCCCCCGCGACCCGACTTCAGATAAGATGGATGGATGGATGGATGTTTAAAAATTTGTTTGATAGCGGAATTCCTGGTGAACAATTACATTACCAATGGTCCAGCAGTGAAAGATTCACCAATAAGAGAACTGTGGCCAACGAATCCCACGATATGTGCCTCAGAGCGACCACCCACTCCCATGATGAACTGTGAATGACGTAATCAAGTCGGTGTCTCGATTGGAATATTTTGCAATAAACGTAAAATATACTGTATTGTTTCTATACTTTTATTAACAACCTAAAATCAATAGTTTTATATATTCTTATCGCATTTTTATTTAATTACATCACTCGCAATGCTTCATGGGATTGTAGTCTGTGCCCTCATGAAAGACGGTAAGTACACAATCTTGTAACTTTGACTTTTAGTCTTGGTTTTGCCTCAAAACAAAGTTTTATAATGTTGTGATTCACCTCAGAACTGGTTGGTTTGGTTCATGGCTTACAACTCTTTTATGAAGGATATTAGGAAAAGTCAGTGAAAGAAATGAATGGGAAAAATACTTCCGGAATCCAGAATAAGTGAGCAGGCACTGTTGCACTCTATATTGTAACATGTTACTTTTAAATGTAACACTGTATTCTGGACATCAGTGAAGGCATGTTTACAGACAGACCTTCTGATCAGGTTAAGCTCATTGGTTTCTTACCTTCTCTCCAGCTAGCCCAGCCTCCCCTGTAAGACCGATGAAACCAACAAGACCCTAAAGCACAATATTACCAGTGTGAGGGGCACAATGTGTGTTTTTATGTGTGTTAGAGGGTATAATTTGCTCATGATATACTCACTCTCTCGCCCATGGGCCCAGCCTGACCTGTGACTCCCTGCTCGCCCTGAAAAACATCAGAGAGTGTTTGAATGTGAGTGTTTGTGTGTGTGTGTGTTGAAGAGATTTGTGCGTTTATATTGCTTAGAATTCTCACTTTGACTCCTTCAAGTCCAATAGACCCGGGGAAACCCTTACTGCCCATTAGACCCTGAAAAGACAATATGGACAGACAAGAACAACTGTTAAGTTTGGAGACAAATGAAAACCACAGACATAAAACTGTCAAGAAATGCCCAGGCCAAGTTGCACTCCAAAATCAAATAAATAAATAAAGTTTCAGTGTAGGTCCCAAAAACAGGCTACATATCCTCTAAGCAAGCTTTTTCCTCTTCTATTTATTCCCTTTTATTCCAATATGGAATGCCCAATTCCCACAACTTAGTAGGTCCTCGTGGTGGCGTAGTTGCTCACCTCAATCCGGGTGGCGGTTGACAAGCATAAATTGCCTCTGCTTCTGAGACAATCAATCCGCACATCTTATCACGTGACTCATTGTGCATGACACCACGGAGACTCACAGCATGTGGAGGCTCATGCAACTCTCCACGATCCACACACAACTCACCGCACACCCCATTGAGAGCGAGAACCACTAATCGCGACCATGAGAAGGTTACCCCATGTGACTCTACCCTCCCTAGCAACCGGGCCAATTTGGTTGCTTAGGAGACCTGGCTGGAGTCACTCAGCACAACCTGGAATCGAACTCGTAACTCCAGGAGTGGTAGTCGGCGTCAATACTCGCTGAGCTACCCAGGCCCCTCAAAATAGATATTCTTATGATTTTGGTGTGAAATATGATGCAGACATTTCATATTAAGATTCACCCATAGAATCGATTACTATTCATAATGCTTGTGCAAGAGATGGTAACTCTAAACGCTGCTGTAAAAGAACCGGAGTCAGACACACACAAAGAGAACATACTGAAATTCTCACCAAGACATCCAATGACTGACCACAAAACAGAGAGAAAGTGAGAGAGAGAGAGAGAAAGAGAGAGAGAGAGAGATGAGGAAAACAGATACCCATTTGAGGAAGAAAGAGGAAAGAATGGTGGAAGGCATCCAATAATCTTCTGAGCTTGAGCCAGACATGCAGTGGGTTCAGTTAAACAAGAACATTTGGAATGAAAGAAGGAAAACAAGGAAGAACAGAGAGAACGAGATTGGGTCGTGTTATGTAATATAGAGACTGTTTGTGGGGAACTTAACTTATCTGTCTTAAGAGACTGAAGTTTAAGTCTTGTGGCAAACTTTTGAAAAAGTGAGTATTTTAACATTCAAAAATTGGCCTCTATTCACTTCCATTGTAAGTGCCTCTGTAACACAGATTTGTGCTTTTTTTAAAGAAAAGGAAAGGCAAGTCAAATTTTTTTTTGCGATAATCAGCATTATGCCAGAAATTCTGCTGATTGAGCTAAACTTGTATTGAACCCGGAATATGTCCATCCATCCATCCATCCATCCATCGACAACCGCTTATCCTGTGTACAGGGTCCCACTACTTAGTAGTCTTTGTGGTGGCATGGTTACTCACCTCAATCCGGGTGGCGCAGGACAAGTCTCTCTTGCATGACACCGCGGAGACTCACAGCATGTGGAGGCACATGCTACTCTCCGCGATTCACGCACAACTCACCACACGCCCCATTGAGAGCGAGAACCACTAATTGCAACCACGAGGAGGTTACAGTGTGATCTTTGGCAGGCGATGATCCTCCATCCCGGAGACGTGCCCTGCCCAGCGTAGCTGTATCTTCATGAGCATGGCCTCAACGCTAATGATCCCTGCTTGTTTGAGGACTTCAGTGTTAGTGACGAAGTCACTCCAATGGGTGTTTAGGATGGTGGGGAGGCAGCACTGATGGAAGCGTTCAAGGAACCGGAGGTGGCGGCTGTAGGTGACCAAGGATTCGGCGCCATATTGGAGGATGGTCAGTACGACAGCTCTGTAGATGCTTGTAACTCTCTTGAGACTGGCATTGTACCACACTCATTTATAGAGTCTGCCAAAGGTACTGTTTGACTTGGCCAGTCTGTTGTCTATTTCTTTGTCGACCTTGGCATCAGAGGAGATCACACATCCCAGTTAGGTGAACTGGTGAACTACTTTCAGCTCTGTCTGGTCAATGAAGATGCTTGGTGGCCGGTACCCACATGCAACAATCAATCAACAAAATGCAAAATCTGCATGTGTATAAATCACAACTAACCTCGAGTCCGATTGGCCCCGGTGGCCCCACAGGACCCGCATCACCCTGAGAATTCAAATAAAGTTCAACTCATTCTTCTGTTTGTTCATTAAAAGATATGGAACTCACAAATAAAGACACACACACATACAAACCTCTCGCCCGGCAGCTCCACGTGGCCCTGGTAAACCCCTCACTCCAGGCTTACCCTGAGAAGAGAACATTTTATTGTCCACACACATACAACATGACATTACATTTACAAACAAACAGTATATGTATGAGAATACGCTATGAAAATGTGGGGGCACCTTTGGGCCCTCAGGTCCATTGTGTCCAGGTTTGCCAATGTCACCAGGGAAACCCTGCATGAAATGAACCAATGAACCAATCAGCATCTGTTATTCGCTAACACATATCAGTTGTACATATAGAATTATATATCTTATTATTATAATTTTTTTTAGGAAAGTTGTTTTTATGGTAATTACATATGGAGTCATACCTCAAGTCCTGGTGGACCAGGCAGTCCACTGGGCCCTCTCTCTCCTGGTTTGCCCTAAAAAACATACAAATAAACCCAGATATTGACATAATCGAATACATTGAACCTTTTGAGCTTTCAGGTTAAGATGTTGTTTATTCTATTTTCTGGGCTCTCAGACTCTCCACAGATTCAGATTTAATAGTTAAGTGTTGATATATGGTTAATGGCAAATATTGCACATGGTAGAGTAATTGATCATTTTTGATGAATTTTCAATTCAACCAATCAAATTCACACACTCAAACACAAACAGAATGATAATTAAATCACAATCCTTATATAGAAATTGGAGACCGATTTCACTATTTCCTATCAATTATAAAATCTACAATTGGCATCATTATAAGCAAAACAAACAAACCTGGGTTCCTGGCTTTCCTCGAGACCCTGGCAATCCTGGCAAACCCTGAACACCCTGTAAAAACACACACACAAGGAAAAAATAAACACAATTATGTATTTGCCATATCAATATGAACACTAGTTCAAGTGCATGCATTTGTGTCTGTGTAACTCTCTAAGAAAACTGAGGCAATTACAAGAATTTTATCAGATTTTAACATACACATTATACATCTGGGCTGGCAATGTGTGTACAGGTGTATTTGAGGGGGGAAATTGGGGTTAAAAGTATACCTTGTCACCTTGGAAGCCAATCTCTCCTTGCTCTCCAGGAAGCCCCACGTCACCCTGAGAGAAATAGCGAAAGAAAGAAAAGAGTCAAAGTAAGTCACAAAGCCAGAAAAGAGACCAGAGAAAGTCATGGAAGAGGATAATGGGGTAGAGAGAATACACAGTTATAGTAAGATATACACTGGCAGCCAAAAGTTTGGAATAATGTACAGATGTTGCTGTTTTGGAAGGAAATTGGTACTTGGAAAAAGTAGCATTCAACTGATCTCAAAGTATAGTCAACTTATCCTTGAGTAATCATGCTAAATTGCTAATTTGGTACTTGAAAATCACTTGCCATTAAATCAAACACAGATGAAAGCAATTTGGTTCATTAAATTAAGCTTAACCTTGTCTTTGCCAAAGTATGCAATAGGCTGGCATGTCTTAAGGTCAATATTAGTTCAAAAAAGACAAAAAAGAAACAGCTTTCTCTAGAAACTCATCAGTCAATCGTTGTTTTGAGGAATGAAGGCTATACAATGCTTGAAATTGCCAAAAAAAAAAAAGATTTCATACTAATGTGTACACTACAGTCTTCAAAGACAAAGCACAACTGTCTCTAACAAGGACAGAAGTAGATGTGGAAGACCAGATGTGCAACTAAACAAGAGGATAAGTACATCAGAGTGTCTAGTTTGAGAAATAGATGCCTCACATGTCCTCCGCTGACAGCTTCATTGAATTCTACCCGCTAAACACCAGTTTCATGTACAACAGTAAAGAGGAGACTCAGGAGGCCTTATGGGAAGAATTGCAAAGAAAAGACACTTTTGAAACAGAAAAACAAAAAGAAGAGGTTCGAGTGGGGAAAGAAACACAGACGTTGGACAACAGATAATTGGAAAAGAGTGTTACGGATCTAAACCCCATTGAGCTTTTGTGGGATTAACTAGACTGTAAGGTGTGTGAGAAGTGCCCGACATGACAGTCACATCTATGGCAAGTGCTACAGGAAGTGTGGGGTGAAAGGTCAAGTGCTACAGGAAGTGTGGGGTTAAAGGTCACCTGAGTATCTGGACAAACTGACCGCTAGAATAACAAGGATCTGCAACGCTGTCATTGCTGCACGTGGAGGATTTTGATGAGAAAACTTTGAAGAAGTTTGAGTTTTGAAATTTTTTTTTTTTTTTACATTTTAATAGTTATTTTCTCATTATTAATGTCCTGACTATACATTGTGATCAGCTGAATGCCACGATGGTGAATAAAAGTACCAATTTCTTTGCATAAGAACAAAATCTGTACATAATTCTAAACTTTTGGCCGCCAGACTAATTGACTTTCTCAAAAGTCTGACTTCTTTTCATACATACTAGTATAATTATAAACTTTTAAATAGAATAGTTCACCCAAAATGAAACTTTTGTCAACTTCTACAAATGTATGCACCACTAGGCTCCAAACGAAAGTGCAGCCAGTTTTATTGTGGACTGCCTGTTTGTCCAAACAATGGAAGATGGGGCGGTTTTATAAACGTGCTAAAAAAGCTAATATTTTTGGTGCCAATCGCGGCGCAGAAACTGTTCACATCCCCTTTGAAATGACTTTAACAACATGCTACTCAAGGGCTGACCAATAGGGATGCTTATAAAACACATGCTTAATAGAGACTGGCCAATAGGGGGAGAGAATTTCCATCACATGCTGCTGTAAAACAGGCCAATAACAGAGTATTCAGATCACCTTATCACCTTTCAGTCCAGGCTCGCCCATGTTTCCTGCTACACCCTAGAAAATGCACACACACAGACAAATACACGACAAAATCGATTAGTTTGAGTGATAAAGACATCTATGGTGGTATATATGAATATGACTTACTTTCAGTCCATTTGGTCCCGGTAAACCAACTATGCCAGACGGGCCCATATCACCCTTGAGGAGAAAAAAGTATGATTGTGAAATTAGGGGCTGTTCACACCGAATGCATTTTTGCATCAGTCTGCATTGGTTTTTAATTGTTTTTCTATGTAACCATGCCACGCTAGATGGATGTCTTTGACTGTTGCGCCATGTCTCGCTGTTTTTTCATTGCCTTTAAGATACTGTAGAAGATTTATCTTTAAATTTGGGTCTAAACGGCACCATAAACATGCTGTCTTTTATCCGTTGATGTTGGATTTTTGTGGGGATGCGTTCAGGAAAGAATTCCAGAAGTAATACATATTAAAAATTGGTTATCATCTTACTCACTTTTTGCAATTCGAATTTCAAAAGCTACTCAGCTATCGTCCACTTCCAGACTAGCCTGATTTTGTTTGAAAATGCCATCATTTTCCAAAGTACGCAATAAT
>JAVLUX010000001.1:40173904-40191404 GCA_032164185.1 Moxostoma hubbsi
CGAGAGAGAGAGACAGAGAGAGAGAGAGAGAGAGCGAGAGAGAGAGAGAGAGAGAGAGAGAGAGAGAGAGAGAGAGCGAGAGAGAGACAGAGAGAGAGACAGAGAGAGAGAGAGAGAGCGAGAGAGAGACAGAGAGAGAGAGACAGAGAGAGAGCGAGAGAGAGACAGAGAGAGAGAGAGAGAGAGAGAGACAGAGAGAGAGACAGAGAGAGAGAGAGCGAGAGAGAGAGAGACAGAGAGAGAGAGAGAGAGAGAGAGAGAGAGAGAGACATGCTAATATGGTTACCTGTGATTAAAAGTCTTGTGACATTAGAAAGAAGCATTTAGAAGACAATATGACCATCTGACAGTTCATTCAAAGACACTACACTGTGTTGACTCATATGACTCATCTAAACACCCATAACCAAACGCCAGACCAGCTGCTAGTATTTTCATCTTTTAAAACAGACACACACACACTCTTCGTGAAGGGAGTTGCTGACATGAATCCACCAGTAGTGGGCAGCACTTGATTTCAAATCTAAACATGTCGAACTCACCGAAAGTCTATTTCTATACAAATCTATACAAATCGATCATAATCAAAACTAGATGTTTACATATTCTGAAGAAATCTGAGTGAGGTTTTCCCTTGCAAAACTTGCTGCCATGATGCCAGGGGATTGTGAGTGGTTGCCAGGGTGTTGCTATGCCATTTCTCAAGTGCCTGGAGGATCTTTTTAATGTGTTGCTTAGCGGATGCAACGGCTCAAGTCAAAAGAGCCCAGCACCAAGACTTTATGATATTCTGATTTGTAGATATGGCTCGGGTCCCTCTTTTAATATGCGTTAGGGTTAATACGTCTATGGGATGTTCACCTGTTTTATCATTGGCCAGGTCAAATTGTAAGTCAAGAACACTTTTAATAAAAAAGTGATAGAGCGCTTCGTTGCCCGTCAACTTTTTCAGCAATCTTGGTTTGGCAAGAGCGACTCGGTTGTGTCACTGGAAGTGCAGAGCTCTTTTGCTGCACTTTGTTAGTAATTAAGCACAAATTATCCAAATGTTTTTATGAAGTTGTACTAACGCAGACTGATGGCTTCAAGAGAAGCATGTACAACCTCACAGATCATGTTGGGTCTGTCTTTAAATGATCATTAATAGTCATTAATTCCCCTATAGAAAAAATGCATGGGATTTTTAGCTCCTGAAACAGACCGTTGAGCGCTGTAGCACATCTCTCCAGAATAAGCCACACAATTTTAAGTATCATTCATCTCCATGGCACAAAAAGGAAGTTTCATGCTAACCGTTAATACTTAGGCTTAAGGATTTGTTCAAGTCTCTAACCGCAAGTACAGTAAGTGCAATTGTTGTAGTGAATCTTACATCAGCAAATACTGTAACTCGCCATATGGTTCATATCAGTGATGTGACTACACTAATTAAGTGTTAGTATCTGTGGGTGTTTAACTTATTCGCTAACTTCATTAGCTTTATTACACAACAGCAGTTAGCTGGAAAACTCGCCCACAGATTGGCAGTTACTGTGATCACATGACTGCTGATAAAGACACGTTAGCATGGAAGTCACACATGATCTTCATACTCACTCTCTCACCATCAGATCCAGGTAAACCAAAAAGTCCAGGGATACCAATGAAACCCTGTAAAGAGGGAGAAAGCACAAATGAGAGCTCTTTAATAGCGCAAATGTTCCTTCTGAGAAAAAGGTCCCTGTCATCTCAGTCTGCAACCAAAAGTCAAGAGAGCACATTACATACTCATTTTTTTTTGATTTGTAATGTAAAAAGATTTGTAATTTTGCATGACTTTTATCAAGAGACATTTTCTCCATGACTTCCCCATGCCTGAAAATCACAATTTAACATGACAGAGTGAGTCTTGAGGAAAGCTTTCTAATAACCACACAGTATGGAGTGGTGGTTGGCGTAGTGGGCTAAAGCACGTAACTGGTATTCGGAAGGTTGCTGGTTTGATCCCCACATACCCAGGTTGCTCCGGGGGGATTGTCCCTGTAATAAGTGCACTGTAAGTCACTTTGGATAAAAGCATCTGCCAAATGCGTAAGTGTAAATGTAAATGTTTAATTTATTTGTAAAGCATTAGTTTATGCTTAACTCATTGTTCCACCATTGTAAATACATTTATAGAGAATATACAAATAATAGGTTATTCATTTATATTTACTCTACCAAAAAAATATTATAGTCTAATAAATTGGCACATGATCAGATTACATTTAAGAGTAATGGATCATGAATAAACGTTTAATCAGGCATATAAAGTTCTCACTTTATATTGTCATGCAAAATCCTTAGCTAGTAATTAGTCAATGCTTTATAACAAGCTTTATTAAGAATTTATATTGCAATAGTAAGTGTTTCTAAAACAGTAATTAACACATTAATTAAGCGTAAATGTATATAAATGTTCATACAATTTCTCAATTAAATACTGTATGCATTTATGCCTTCTTAATGTTGTTATAAACACTTCTTTACCACTGGTTTGTATCAACTTAAATACATAAGTTAGGTAAACAAGCTGTTTACTAATAAAGAGGAAACATTATCAAACTGCTTATGTATGAACTTATTAAACAACAATAAATGATTTGCTATTGTATTACCAGTGTTGGAACAATCTATTAACAATTAACTATTAATTAACTATTAATTAATGATATATAAATATTTTATACCGTGTTATTATAGTGGTACCGTGGCGATCAAAGTTAAAATAATTTCAATACGTTGACGCTAATCTCTCGAAGCATCAACCAATGATTACCAGCGAATTTACATACACAAAAAGTCTTTTGTGTGATTTTTACACACGTTTTTGCCTCACTATTGGTTTTAGAGTACAAAGTAACAATAAATATGTATCAACTGTCAAACTTTAGAAAGAGATATTGAATGTCTCATTTTTTATTCATAAATATGTACCTCATTGTCTCATTGCGTTGACGCGAGTCATACGGGAGTCATACGGGAGTCGCTTTAATGGGCTTTCACATGACTCACGTCAACGCACCCCAAGAGCCACCTTGATCTCCACATGAAAAACGCTGCAGAGAATGTCTTGTTCTGATTTGACTAATTTACTGTTGTTTTCACGGTGAACACATAATGGTAAATGGTCTGCGCATATATAGCACTAAGCTCTTTACACATACACCAATGACGGCTGAGCTGCCATGCAAGGCGCTAGCCGTCCATTGGGAGCATCTTGGGGTTCAGTGTCTCATGTGGAGTCGTGTGGGACGGAAATCAAACCACCAACCCTGTGATTAGTGGCCAACTCGCTCTACCACCTGAGCAAAGGGGTAAAAGTTGAAAGACGTCTGTCTAGCGCATGTTTGTGTAGAAAAACAATGGAAAAACAGTGCAAACTGATGCAGAAATATGATCGGCGTTAACAGCTCCTAATGTCAACAGTTGTCTTTTTATCTCTCAAAGAACTCCATTAAGTCTCATGAGCGATGAAAGAGCAACATTTCTTCTTGGTGAGGTCATTTTTGTAACTCTTAAGGCTTAACCTCAGTATTTTCTTTACAATCATTGGCATCCAGTGGCAGATGTCCACTGTATGATTCAAACACAAGGATGTACAGATGAATGGAGAGGTGCTGGGATGGATGAATGGCGTCTTCCGGTTGATGCAGGCCATGAGGTAAGTGTATATGCCCATGGACTGCATGGTGCTGGCCTCCACAATGTAGTCCAAGGGCACATACGCTCACTTCAGGGAACAAATGATGACACACAAACAACAGACACAAACAAACACATGATGTGAAGATAACAAAAGGCAAACGGTTCGCTCACACACACACACATACACACACACACATCCAACAAAACCAGTAGGTAATGCTACCTTCAAGTCCTCCAGGAAAGTTCCTTCTTATTGGTTTAGTTATTCGTAATTACGAATATATTAATAATTAATTTGAATAATTTGAAAGCCTTTTTAGCACTAAGACAAAATGTAGATTAAAGGATGCACATTAGGTGTGTAAATTATCCTTTTATGTATTTTATAATTCTCTAATAGAATGCATAAATTATAAGTTGTGCATTCAACACTCAAAATAAAAATACAATTTTAACCACTACCAACTTTGTATTGCCGTTCATGTGCGCTCATCTCTTAAATACGATAATTCCGGCATGACTTGAAGGTAGCTAAACTTGCAAGGTGCTTTATACATTGCATATATGCATTACAAGACACAAGCATGTATGTGAATGTGTGTTTGTGTGGTATCTGAAGACAGCAGGGCCTCAGTCTGATTTTAAACAGGAAATTCCAGCTAGCGGGGGCGGAGTTTTGCTTGATAAAGAGCCTTTAACACAGCCCGACTACAAACACAACGGTTAAGATTTGTGTGTGTGTGTGTGTGTGTGTCTGCATGTGTGATGCGCATGCTATTTAAAGTTGTGCTGTGAGGATGCAACATTGTTTTGTATAGATTTCAAATGTGACCAGAGGAGGCTAAAACAGACTTAAATGCACACTTATGGCTTAAGCAGCTGTCAGCAGCAAATTTGTCATGGTTGAGTCTCTGTTGACTCAAGAAACAGGAAAAAAAAAGAGGAAAAACTGAAAAGAAGGAGAATGTTTTCATAGTAAAATCTCTCTTAATGAGTCTAATCACTTAACTTTGAAGGGATGTTTTACCCAAAAATTACAATTCTGTCATTGTTTACTCACCCTTATGTTGTTCCAAACCTGTATGACATTCTGTCTTCTGTCAAACGTAAAAGGAGAGCAGAATGTTTCTTCAGTCACCTTTCAATTTCTTAAAAAATGATGCAATGAAAGTAAATGGTGACTTAGACTGTTTATACCCAATCCATCTTTTTTTGGTGCACAGATGATAGTCATACAGGTTTGGAACAACATGAGGGTGAGTAATTTATGAAAGAATTACATTTTTGGTTGAACTGTCCCTTTAAGATTTGAATTATAAAAGGAAAATCACAAAACCACAAATAACGGAATCATTGGTGACTGCTTGGACAGCTCAAATGTCACAACAGCAGCGATGTCTGTCAGTCGCAGTCCTATATAAAACAGTAAGAAACAGGAAGATATGTACACACCCGAGCACCTTTCGGCCCAAGAGGCCCTATTGGTCCAGGTAAACCCTGGAAGAGAGAAAATAGAGAGAAATGTTCGTAATAAGTTTAGAATTTTATAATCAACGCTAAGTAATGTAACAGGCCTCCAGATTGTTAATTGTTTAAAACAAGAATTAATTAAAATTTTTTCTTTAGATAAACATTCAAAACACCCTCATTGTACATATAATAATTTTTATATTTGCTTGCTATATATATATATATATAAATCTGCACCACAAACATCCCCTGTATTGAAACACATTTATTCTTAAGCTGATCTGAAGAACATGGAAATTATGTTAATGCATAAACTTTAAATAAATTTTCTTTTCTAAAATGTAATAAGTTTAGAATTTTAGAATCAACGCTAAGTAATGTAACAGGCCTCCAGATTGTTAATTGTTTAAAACAAGAATTAATTAATTTTTTTTCTTTAGATAAACATTCAAAACACCCTCATTGTACATATAATAATTTTTATATTTGCTTGCTATATATATATATATATAAATCTGCACCACAAACATCCCCTGTATTGAAACACATTTATTCTTAAGCTGATCTGAAGAACATGGAAATTATGTTAATGCATTAACTTTAAATAAATTTTCTTTTCTAAAATGTAATAAGTTTAGAATTTTATAATCAACGCTAAGTAATGTAACAGGCCTCCAGTTTGTTAATTGTTTCAAACAGGAATTAATTCATTTTCTTCTTTAGATAAACATTCAAAACACCCTCATTGTACATATAATAATTTTTATATTTGCTTGCTATATATATATATATATAAATCTGCACCACAAACATCCCCTGTATTGAAACACATTTATTCTTAAGCTGATCTGAAGAACATGGAAATTATGTTAATGCATTAACTTTAAATAAATTTTCTTTTCTAAAATGTAATAAGTTTAGAATTTTATAATCAACGCTAAGTAATGTAACAGGCCTCCAGTTTGTTAATTGTTTCAAACAGGAATTAATTCATTTTCTTCTTTAGATAAACATTCAAAACACCCTCATTGTACATATAATAATTTTTATATTTGCTTGCTATATATATATATATATATATATATATATATATATATATATATATATATCTGCACCACAAACATCCCCTGTATTGAAACACATTTATTCTTAAGATGATCTGAAGAACATGGAAATTATGTTAATGCATAAACTTTAAATAAATTTGCTTTTCTAAAATGTAATAAGTTTAGAATTTTATAATCAACGCTAAGTAATGTAACAGGCCTCCAGTTTCTTAATTGTTTCAAACAGGAATTAATTAATTTTCTTCTTTAGATAAACATTCAAAACACCCTCATTGTACATATAATCATTTTTATATGTGCTTGCTATATATATATATATATATATATATATATATATATATATATATATATCTGCACCACAAACATACCCTGTACTGACACAGATTGATTCGACGGAAGCAGCTATGAAGGAAATTGGTTGCCTGGGACAACGGTCCATTATATGGCGTACCGGTCAATAAACAAAAATATTTTACTGTAGAATGCAGCTGGACGACTGACCGATCAGATTTGAATATTTTTCAAATCTGTGTAATAATATTATACAGTTTATCACAGGCAACTTTTGTGATCCCAAGATGTGGAACAAATTGATAGCTTGTGGCACTGGACAGATTATATTTTATACTGATTAGTTTCAAATCTTCATCAGTGAAAACAATCAGAGTTTGTCAAAACAGTGCACTACCAAGTCGCCAGCTCTAGTGGCAACATCCTATTATTTATTGTACCATTGTGACTTCCATTGACAGTGGCCCCAAACTATACTTAATTAAAGCTAGTATGTATCCTAGCGCAACGTCCTATGCCACCGTTAAATCCATAAACAGGCACTCACGCACACTTAAACATACACACACACCACTCTCCACAGCAGAGCAAGATCTACTGCACCTGCCTGCCAGGATAGCCTTTGGCTCCAGCACTCCCAACAGGACCCTGTTCACCCTGAAAAGAGAAAGAGACAGACTCATTGGCTCTCCTCATTATTTAAAGTAAATTTAAGCCATATCACATGACCAAGTGTGCTGCTGTACTGATCATAGACATGCTAATTTTCAGACTAACAGCACAAATCGCTTATGTAATATTACTTAATACAATGTGATATAATATAAACAATTCTAAAAACACTTAGCTGATATTGGCTAACTGACATTTCAAACACAACATGGCCAACGATTTAGGTGTTTTTTGTTCTGCCAAGACTTCCCAGAGAAATATAAACACTGTGAATTTTTTTTGCGCTATCAACATATTGTTCTGATTGTTTGCGTATCCTGACCAGCCCATCACAGCAACACTCTGTCAGCCAATGGTGTGACTATGGGGCGGGACTATTTGTTTACACAACCAATGGAAGAGGCGGAGAGTTTTCTGGAATCTGTTTGAAAACTGCCGTTCATTTTCTTTAGTGATGCTAGTGGTACAGAAATGGCACACGTCCACTTTCAGTCTTCTTTCATAAGAGTTATGAAAGAGCATCCTTTGAGCAGTCTGGATATGTGTATGTGTTTGTATGTGCTCTCACTAAACCTTTGACTTCTGAGGACAGTACAGCTTAAAATAACACATTAGGCTCTCAAAGGAGTTTTTATTTAAATGTGTTTTTAAGAGGCGAAAATCTCCATGAATTAGCTTTGACATTTGTTCACCCAAAAATGAACATTCTGCATTATTTACTCACCCTCGTGTTGTTCCAATCCTGTATAACTTTCTTTCTTCAGTGGAACACTAAAGGAGATGTTAAGCAGTATGCTAGTTTAAAGTCACCATTTACTTTCATGTTGCTTTTCCATATAATGAAAGTGAAGGGTGACTGATGATGTCTTTCCACAGAAGACAGAAAGTCATACAGGCTTGAAAGTGAATAAATTATGACTGATGCCTCCATAGACAGCTCACTAGGCTTTGGAAGAAAGTTAGTGTGTATATTTGTTTGTTTGTGTCAGTGTTTGTGTGTCTGTATTACTCACTGGTTCCCCGGGGAGGCCTGGTGGACCCGGATGGCCTTTTTGTCCCTGTTCACAAAGAGGACACATGGCGACTTAGTAAACAAACTATCCTTGCGCACACACGTGCGCACACACACGTGCACACACACACACACACACACACACACACACACACACACACACACACACACACACACACACACACACACACACAAATGGGAATAACTCTTAAGGCAAATGAAAGGGTAGGAGCTTTGTAAAAAAAAAAAGTATATGGAATCCCACTCAAACATGCGCCTCTGCTGCAGAGCGTGTGCGTTTTACAGATCCACCACTATTGACAAATCCATCTGTAGTCAATCAGCAAAAGCAGTTTTATATTTTCCACCATTAAAGTGTTTATGTCTGTATGTGCATCTGCATGTGTGCGTTCGTAACGTATGTGAGTTTCGGTGAGCAAATGTGAGTGTGTGTGTGTGTGTGTGTGTGTGTGTGTCTTACAGACAAAAATGTTTTCCTGCTGGAGTCACAATCCCACGAGTCTTACAGGCACAATATTGTGCTGACTACAGCAAGACATCTACACAGAGCGGAAAATATGCATCAAAGGTAGAACAGAGAGAGACGATTAAAGGAAAAGTGTAAGACCTTTGGAGCACCAGTAGACAGAAAAGAAGACAAATGTTAAACTAACTGAGAAAAAAAGATTTTCCATGTACTAGTTGAACCACACCGAGGATTGGCAGTACTCACAAAAATGAAAATGTAGCTTTATGTACAGTGTGTACAGTAGGATGGATGGACAGACAGAAAGATAGAATGACAGACAGACAGACAGACAGACAGAAAGATAGAATGACAGACAGACAGAAAGATAGAATGACCAACAGACAGACAGACAGAAAGATAGAATGACAGACAGACAGACAGAAAGATAGAACAACAGACAGACAGAAAGATAGAATGACCAACAGACAGACAGAAAGACAGACAGACAGAAGGATAGAACGACCGACCGGCAGATAGATAGATAGATAGATAGATAGATAGATAGATAGATAGATAGATAGATAGATAGATAGATAGATAGAATGGCAGACAGACAGAAAGATAGAACGACCGACCGACAGACAGACAGACAGACAGATAGAATGAACGACAGACAGACAGACAGAACGACCGACAGACAGACAGAACGACTGACCGACCGACATAGACACAGACCGACCAACCGACCGACCGTCAGACAGACAGACAGACCGACAGGCAGACAGACAGATTGATAGATAGAACGACCGACAGACAGACAGATAGATTAATAGATAGATAGAATGACAGACAGACAGATAGATAGATAGATAGATAGATAGATAGATAAATAGACAGACAGACAGACAAACAGATAGAACGACCGACAGACAGACAGATAGATTAATAGATAGATATAACATCAGACAAACAGACAGACAGATAGATAGAACGACAGACAGACAGACACACAGACAGATAGATAGATAGATAGACAGACAGACAGACAGACAGATTGATAGATAGAATGACCGACAGACAGACAGAGAGATTAATAGATAGATAGAATGACAGACAGATAGATAGATAGATAGATAGACAGACAGACAGACAGACAGACAGATTGATAGATAGAATGACCGACAGACAGACAGATAGATTAATAGATAGATATAACATCAGACAGACAGACAGACAGACAGAACGACCGACAGACAGACAGAACGACTGACCGACCGACCGACCCAGACACAGACCGACAGACAGACAGACAGACAGACAGGCAGGCAGACAGACAGATAGATAGATAGATAGATAGATAGATAGATAGATAGATAGATAGATCAACAAGTTGTGCTGACAGAGCATGTTTCTGTATAATCACATTTTTCTTTGCATGTCCTCGCTTCAATTTTGAACACTTGATTATCTAATCAAAATAACAAAATTTGCATTGAAGTGAAGATTGTCAATGTACAATTCTCCAGCGCTCGCCACAGTGTAACACGGAGGAATAAAATACTTTCGGTATAGATTTTTTCAGATAATAATAGTTCCAAAAGCAACTATCGGCACCGATTAATCAGTAAAACCGATATATCGGTCAACCTCTAGTCTTCTCACCGCTGCATGAAAGAAAGGAAGTTTTTGGTGAGTGTTTTTGATTAATCCCTCGACTAATTGCTGCATATGCAATACAATACACGTGCGCAAATGCAAACTAATGGACAAAAAGTTTAAAGTGCATGTGTTGAGGTATTCAATACAGGATGTTTCCAATGGTGCTACTGCTAGAGACCTCCAACACAAACACACACATGTACACTCACCAGTACACACGTGAAAACACTATGGCTAACAGTAAAACGCCTGGAAGAGAATCCAAACTTACTATAATCACACACAGCTGAGACCCAGACTTACAGTCGTAATAAAGAGAGTTACTCAGAGGAACACTGTACGCGTCACACTGGCCTTATTTGACACGTGTGTATGCTGAGTGAAATGCAATGAAAGACGACACATTGGGAATTCCCTCCAATGTTTCCACTGGTTTCCACGGTAACGGGGGACACAGTGAGTAAAAGCATGTGGGAGAGTTTCTGTGTGTTTGTGTGGGTCTTGTAAGCAAAAATGCAAAAAAATCTGAGCTAACGGTACCCATTCCGGGTAGGTCAAAAATGATGTGTGCATATTGTCAGAAATGATTGAACAATGTACAAATAATGAAATCGGAGAGAGCAGTTTTAGCATTTTTTTTATATGATCAGAGTTTGTATATATCTTACCTTACGGCCTTCCAAACCGACTAAACCAACAGGACCGAGCAGACCAGGGTCTCCCTAAACACACACAGACAATCATGAGATCAGCACAGTACTACCTTACAGACGTGTTTGTGTACTGTGTGTGTTCCCTGACATGTACCTGAAGCTTCTTCAGTGATTCTTAGGCCTTGATCAGCCTTGTTTATTGTTTTTCCCTCTTACTACTTACGTAGGTAACTGAAATTAGATTCAATGTGTCTCTGTCTGAATGGTCAGATGGGATTTCATAATTTGTGGTGCATAATATGTCATTGCATCTGCCACTCTTTCCCACATTGTTACGCTTTTGCGTCGTGACAAATATGTTCAGATTTGAATTCTGACCTCATGAAAAACTAAATCAATGGCAAATATCTGAAGGCCACAGCAAAGAAGCCTCATTTTAACAAGAACACATTTTCACTATATTGAGTTCTTGAGTTGCAATTTCTTTCTTTGAAAATGTTGATGTTACAGTTATTATATTATATTATATTGTTTATATACATTAAAAGAGAAATAAAACTAAAACTAGAACTAAAACAATGTGTGTAGACAGACAGACAGGCAGGCAGCCAGGTAGGCAGGCAGGCAGACAGACAGACAGACAGAAAGATAGACAGACAGACAGACAGACAGACAAATAGACAGAAAGGCAGATACGTAGATAGATAGATAGATAGATAGATAGATAGATAGATAGATAGATAGATAGATAGATAGATAGATAGATAGATAGATAGATAGACAGACAGGCACATCAAGATAGAAAAATGGATAGGCAGACAGACAGACAGTTAGATAGATAGATAGATAGATAGACATACAGACAGACAGACAGACAGACAGACAAATAGACAGAAAGGCAGATAGATAGATAGATAGATAGATAGATAGATAGACAGACAGGCACATAGAGATAGATAAATGGATAGACAGACAGACAGACAGTTAGATAGATAGATAGATAGACATACAGACAGACAGACAGACAGACAGACAGACAGAAAGGCACATCGAGATAGATAAATGGATAGACAGACAGACAGGCAGGTAGACAGACAGGCACATAGAGATAGATAAATTAATAGACAGACAGACAGACAGACAGTTAGAAAGATAGATAGATAGATAGATAGACAGACAGACAGACAGACAGACAGACAGACAGACAGACAGACAGATAGACAGACAGACAGACAGACAGACAGATAGACAGATAGATAGATAGATAGATAGACAGACAGACAGACAGACATACAGACAGACATAAATACAGACAAACAGACAGACAGACAGACAGACAGATAGATAGATACATAGATAGATAGATAGATAGATAGATAGACAGACAGACAGACAGACAGACAGACAGACAGACAGGCAGGCAGAAAGGCACATTGAGATAGATAAATGGATAGACAGACAGACAGACAGATAGACAGACAGACAGACAGATAGATAGATAGACAGACAGACAGGCAGACAGGCAGACAGAAAGGCACATTGAGATAGATAAATGGATAGACAGACAGACAGACAGACAGACAGATAGATAGATAGACAGACAGACAGACAGACAGGTAGACAGACAGGTAGATAGACAGACAGACAGACAGACATACAGACAGACAGATAGATAGACAGACAGACAGACAGACAGATAGATAGATAGACAGACAGACAGACAGATAGATAGATAGATAGATAGACAGACAGACAGACATACAGACAGACAGATAGACAGACAGACAGACAGACAGACAGATAGATAGATAGATAGACAGACAGACAGACAGACAGGTAGATAGACAGATAGATAGATAGATAGATAGATAGATAGATAGATAGATAGATAGATAGATAGATAGATAGATAGATAGATAGATAGATAGATAGATAGATAGATTATACATAGAATACATTTTATGATTTAAAATCTATGTAAAATTGATCAGAACGCAATTAATAATGTGATGCAAATATGCAATGTATTCTCGGTGTTGAGACATGGTGTCTAAAACTAATTAATCTAATGGAAGACAAACGGATAATGTTGAATGTGTATAAGTTTTTACTCACTTTATCTCCTATTGGTGCTTTTCCATGAGAGAGTCCAGGGTCTCCTTTTTTCCCCTGAGAGATAGAAGACAGAGAAACAGAAAAAAGAAAGAATGAGAATTTCTACATCTGAAGAAAATGTGTTTGGTGTTTGTGCAAATCTGGCCAGTGTTGTGGGGGGCTGTTTACAGGCCAAGGCTCATATTGTAGTCCATAAATATGGCTTGTGTCACTTCTTAATGATAATCTTCACCCATTTATTGTCTACCAGGACAATTGTCTGCCTGAAAACTAAAAGCACACCTCTCCTTAATAAATGGCAGGATTTGAGGTCATTCATGTACAGTACAGTACAAATATGCAGGACAAGTTATGTGCCAAATTTCAATACTTCGGGTAAGTGGTTTACTGATGTTCTTAACTAGAAGTATGAGGGATGGTAATTCCACTTCTAGACTTATAAAAGCACTGATGATGTTAATAAGGTGGTTATTTTCGTCTGTTTTTAGATGGCGAACTTCAGTTTGATTAAAGCCAAATATGTTACAGTAATGAAGGGGTTTGTGTGTACATGCACACGTGTGTGTCCAGAAACAAAGCGAGAGAGCATGTGGCAACTTTTACTCCAGGATGTTACACCTTTAACAGGTTTATCTTCAAAGGGCATGAAATAATTTGAACAGAAAGCAAAGACCGTGCAATCGCTTAACCACTCACACACACACACACACACACGCACACACAGACACACATTTCCTGCTGGCCCCCTCAGCTCTTTACCACCTTTGTTGTATTTACAGGGATGAAAGGGGTGGACCAATCACACAGCAGGACATTGCACACACACACACACACACACACACGAAAAAATTACACAACTAAAGACTGTTCAGTGAGCTCATGTTAATGCCTGATCTTCTGTAAAGCTGCTTTGAAACGATGTGTGTTGTGAAATGCGCTATACAAATAAAAATGACTTGACTTGGCTCATACAGAAGCATCGACACATGCCCACAACAACTGCTTTGTGATAGTCTTTAGTAGAGTCAACATGTGCACATGTGCGGACGACGCGCAAAGACAAGGACTGTCGCGTATCCAGAAAAATTAGGTTGCAATTGGACAGTCTGTGCGAACTGCGCTGATGACGAATTTTGCGTAACTCACACCGTGCTCGAGACACCATTAGCTGGGTAACTCCTAGCCAATCACATGTCAGCCGTTGCTTTATAAGTCTGCTCACAATCTATCACATTGCTGTTTCAGTGTGCTAACACGGCAACCTCCACCACCCCACCACCACCTGTTTAGCCCTGTCCCGCACTGGGGTAGGCTCCTCGCCCCTGCCTCTTATCTCCGGCAGGATATGATGGTTCTGAGTATGACTCCCTCTGACCGCCAGACGGGGCCTACGCCAAAGAGAGACATTACTTTTCTATTCTACATTCATCAAATAAATGGCATCTTAAATCTCACTCAAGCCTGCGTGTCTCCCCGATAGAAACGACTTTCCACAACCTGCCGGGCTTCCCATCAGTCCAGATAAATCAAAGTGTTCACGTGCATGTGTACAGGTGCTCTAACGGTCTACAGGGCTTTGTACGCAGCCCAGAAGGCATAACGGGTCATGAATATAACAGAACAGATCTCCAGTCCAAACGGAGGGAGACGAGCAGAGCAGTACTAGTGATCAGACAGCGCTTTATCTGACGGTAAGTGTGGCCTGTTGTTTTGTACCTTCAACCCTAGAGGACCGGGTCGACCTGGCTGTCCGTGTGGTCCGGGGGGTCCCTACAGGAAATGACAAAAAACACAAGACAGACAAAATTAACATTTAAACGCAAGCACATGCACTATAAGGGTCAGAAATGTACTCTACACAAGTAGACAAAAGCTTGGCCCATGCATTGCGCAATCCTGTTGAACATGTGTATATATGTGTAACTGTGGCAATAACACGTCAATACTAGGCTTGGCATCGATGCCTTTTTCACGCAAAAACAATCAGAATATTTTCCCAATGATTATCGATCTATATCAACATTTTTGCAGATATAAATAGGGCTACTTGGTGCACAATAGCCTCTTCATACAATACATATTCATACATACGTATTTCATAAACAAACCTGCAAACTCATCATCATTCTTGAAGTACAAAAACGTTCTTAAATTTTGTGTGAATGGTGACAAGATTTACAACTTTGGACTGCCACCTACGCGTCAACATCGATGCGTCCTTCAGTATTAAATGTTATATCGCCCCCTTGTGGCCTCCCAAAACTATTATGCTACACTACATCAAAGGGAAGGCCAACTAACAGTGAACTGGAAAGAACACAATTAAATGTTGACTATTGTTAATATATCGATGCCTCGAAAATGAATCAAGAAAAAATGTCCTGATCAATAATCAATGCTTCGATATTATATGACATTCCTAGTCGATACTCAAGGGGGCGATAGAGTTACCAGCAAATATCTGTGCCATTAAACCAGATTTGTCATTCAGGTAGATATCTAAAAATGTCGAAATGTCAGCGTGACAAATTTTCATGAACTTATCCGCTGCTCTGCCATGACATGACTGTAGTTCAGTAGTAGAAAGAGAAAACTGAAGTCTGTACGCGGGATGTCAACACTGAGCTCCATTTCCTATTGAGCTTTCCAGTGACCCAGATATTGTCCTGTTAGAATACATTTTGAAACACCTTCCCAACTGAGGTCACGGTGAGGGTCAAGGCCATTGGAGAATTTGCCATTTTAATATGGAGGATGAAAGAAGTCCTGCCTTACAAATAAAAAAAGCCAATCACATTTTTAATCCTGATTTGAGCTAAGAGGTCGTTTTAGAGATCAAGTAGCCTTCCAGTAGGGATATATCAAAGGCCATGTCCCTTTTTTCTATTTCAATTTAATGGAAGTGAATGACTCACTTCAAACCGTAAACAAAATCCCAAAAGTGTCATAAAAGTAGTCATGCAAAACCACTTTTGCATGATATATCAAGTCTTCTGAATCATAATTTGTATGATGTGCAGACCGAAACTTTTCAACTTGTTCCTACTTTTCTATAAAAATAAAAAAAATCTAAAATCTGGGTTACAGTGAGGCACTTACAATGGAAGTGAATGGGGGGCCAATCCGTAAAAGTTAAAATACTCACCGTTTCAAAAGTATAGCCAAAAGACATAAACGTCATACATACTAACATAATTTTAGTGTGATAAAATCACATCCTAACATTTCTGTGTAAATTTATAGCCAATTTTGCAACTTCGTTGCCATGACGACTCTGTAATCCCACAAAAACGACGATTTAAACAACGTAACAGCTCAAATACACAAGTTCAAACTGAAGAATTAATGTGAGTGCTTGCATACATGTACAAGCTTCACATTTCTGCCTTTAAAACCTTCAAAAATTGCCCCCATTCACTTCCATTGTAAGTGCCCCACTGAAACCACGATGGACAAGTAGAAAACATTATGGCACAAATGCTGTCGAATGAGCTTGACTTGAACCCGAAATATTCCTGTCACTCTCAATCAAATCAAATCAAACCATTGATCAATTAATCATTCATGTATACGGAACCAAATCAAATATGGCGACTCACCAATAACATTAAACCTCAAAGGTTTTTCCACAACTCATGACCAAATGTCACGACATAAGAACCAATGAGGTTTCATGTCATTAACACGTCGCTCTATGTAATTTGGGCTCTGTACACACATTTTTAAGAGTGAATAATGACTTTAATTCCAGTCTGTTTATCATACATAGTAATCCGATGCCATCAGAAGACTTGGAATATGACACACGAGTAGCATGCACTACTTTTATGACACTTTTGGGTGCTTTTTTAAGCTTTAAAGTGAGTCGTTATCCACTGCCATTGTATGAAAATAAAAAAAATGTCGAGACCTACGAAATGTCCCACCAAAACATTCTTTAAAGTAATATTCCAGATTTAATACAAGTTCACCTCGATCGTTAGCATTTGTGGCATAATGCTCATTACCACAAAACATAATTTTGACTCGTCCCTCATTTTGAAATCGTGATTTCAGTGAGACACTTGGGACACTTGAGACAATGGGGCCAATTTTTGGAGGGTTTGAAGGCAGAATGTGAAGCTTATATTTAATAAAAGCACTTATATTCATCATTTTATTAAAACTTGTGTATTATTTGAGCTGTAAAGTTTAAAGCATCGTTTTTAAGGTCGTTTTAGTTTTTTAAGGTTTATGGCATTATGTCGTCATGGCAACGAAGTTGTTAAATTGGATATAATTTTACACAGAAATGGTTACTAAGCCTATCGTAACACACATATTGTTTACGTCTTGTGGCTACACTTTTGAAACAGTGAGAATTAAAACAAATATTTATTTTAACTTTATATTTACAGATTGGCCCCATTCAATTCTAGTGTAAGTG
>JAVLUX010000001.1:40196404-40198904 GCA_032164185.1 Moxostoma hubbsi
GGCTCATAGGTCAGGTGGATTCTTTTGAAAGTTAGCCTCTTAAACAAGGCGGTTTACGGGTTTTCCAATTCATTCGATTGAAATTCCAGGCCTAGTTTTCCATGGATGAAACAGGATTCCCTGCTTGTAAACATCTGTGTTTGAGAGTCGGCGTGACGGACGAAACGTTCACAACTTTCCCTGGCCTTTAACCCCATTTTAAAAGCACAAACCTCACTTAAAGGAATGGTTCACCCAAAACTCATCGTTTACTCATCCTCATGCCATCCCAGATGCGTATGACTTTCTTTCAGCTGCAGAACACAAATGAAGATTTTAGAAGAATATCTCTTTAGCTCTTAGCTCTTTAGGTCCATACAATGCAAGTAAACAGTGAACAGAGCTCTAAAAAAGCATATAAAAGCAGTATAAAAGTAACCATTGGTTAAATCCATATCTTCAGAAGCGATATGATAGGTGTGGGTGAGAAAATGATCAATATTTAAGTCCTTTTTTACTATCAATCTCCACCTTTGACCAGCCCGGAATAGTAGGTGGCTGAATGTGAAAGTCACTTTCACACTAGAATGTGGTAGTGAAAGTGAAAGTGTAGATTTTCAGTTAAAACAACTTAAATATGAATCTATTTCTCACCCATAGCTATCATATCACTTCTGAAGATATGGATTTAACCAATGGAGACATATGGATTACTTGTACAATGCCTTTGTGTCCCTTTTGGACCTTCACATTTCTAGTCACCATTCACTTGCATTGAATGGACCTATAGAGCAGGGATGAACAATTCCTTTAAAGGTCCACTACAGAGTTCTGCCCTCACTAAAACATAAAATTGCAAGTAATTTGCACAGGCACAAGGAACATCTAGGGGATGTTGCCCACCCCCAGCCCCCAATTAGACCCGGCCATGACATGCTCCATGTAACCAGACCTTCTTTTTCTTTGTTTACGGACTTGTTTACGGACTTGACAAGTGTACCCTTACTGTGATAATGAAATACAGTATGCTGCACTTCAAGGCTTAGTGCCCTGACAACACACATGCACTTTCACAGAGACAAACACACAGGGACCACAATGACTGACGTAGACAAGGCGTCACTCTTACCATTAGCCCAGAATCTCCTTTTTGTCCCGGCGGTCCAACCAGTAGGGAAACCCACGTCGGGTCCACCTCCAAGCTCTGGAAGTCATCCAAAGCGGGGGGAGTCACAGATTGGATGGTGGGCATTGGAGTACGAGGTGTGACATAATGCGGTGGTGTTTTTGGTTTGTTAGGATTGTTTTTTGGGGTTGGCAGATGTGTTTTGGGTTTGCTTGAGGCAGCGGTGATGGGTAGAGTGGATTTGGGGGTTGGCAAGTATATTTTGGATTTGCTTGTGGCGGCGGTGGTCAGTGGAGAGGATTTTGGGGTTGTCAGACTTTTTTCAGGGATGTTTGGGGCAGCAGTGGTGAATTGAGTTGATTTGGGGGTTGGCAGGCTTTTTTGTGGTGTTTTGGTGGTCAGCAAAGTGGATTTTGGGTTTGGAAGAGAGTGATTTTGGGTGTTGGTTTTGGGCGGGAGTGGCTTTTTGTTTGGTGCTGTAGAGGGTCTTTTGGAGGCGCTTGGTTCAGGGTCAGATTGGGTTGTTTTAATGTCATTTTGTTTCTTGTTAGGACTGACAGATGCAGCGCCCGTTGAAATCTTTTTCGTAGGGTTGATTTTGGTGGGCTTTGGCACAAGAGTGTGCTTTTTTTCTGTCGGCTTTGTGGCAGTCGATTTTGCAACTGAGGCTTTGGAAGGCTTCGGTGGCGCAGGTTTGGGTCCATTCATTTTCGAACTCCCGAGTTGGGATGAAGTGGGTCTAGCAATCATGGGCTTTGGTCCAGAAGACTTTGTTGTAGAAGGTTTTGGAGACGGTTTTCCAGGAGTGGGTTTGGATGCACTCGGTTTTGTCGGGGTAAGCCAGACTGCTGCCGTCTTTGGTGCAGTTGGCTTGGGGATTTTGAGTGTCCTGATTGTAGGATTTGGGGTGACTGAATGTAAATATATAGTAGATAATGGAGTATCAAGTCCTGATTGTATCAGTGGGACAGCATCACTCACTTTAACAGCAGAAGAACTTATGGACTTCCAAATGAAACTAGTAGGAGTGATAGAGAAAGTGTGATTCGGTGGTAATGTCTGGGCCAATAGTGGTGGGGCGTGTCTGGATGGGAGGGGCAAGAGAGCAGAGGGCAGACCTGGCCTGTAGGTGTCATTCTCTCTGCACTGCCTGCGAATGGCGCTACAGTAATTTTGCTTCGCCTGTGCCGAGGGCACAACGTCAAACTGGCAGACCGCCCCCTCAAAAGCTACCGCACCTGGAAGCAAAAAACCGCTACCACCCAAACGGAACGTTCCATTAGGATTTAAACGTTCAGGAAGAACAGGGAGTTTCTGCGTAACTCCAGCATCAATCGGCCCGCAGGGAGAGTGCAAAGTCACTGATTGTCCATTCAGAACAAACGCAAGATAATG
>JAVLUX010000001.1:40203904-40206404 GCA_032164185.1 Moxostoma hubbsi
TTGCACTGGCCCCGACACAAACAAATGGAAAATTGAACTGGCAAAAGCATCTTTCCGGAGCAAGTGGGCTGAACCATCAAACCGATGGATGATGCCGAGCGGCTAAATGCATTTCCATGTTTACAATGAGTGAAAACACTCTGCTTGTTTTATTTTTATTTTATTTTATTTGGAAAGAGTTCAACACAAGCCTACAGGTGGATATTTAAAGACACAAATGCTTTTTTCCGCTGTAGATTCAAAACAGCCAGCTCAAAGGAATCATTTATTCAGGAATTGCATTACACTTGTCACGCTTTATGTTTTGCTCTAAATATTCAAAAGAACCGACTCATAAGAGTCAATAGATTGGTAATCGGACTTCACTGGTTACTCTGTGTGATTCGTGCTGTAGATTCAAAAGAATCAGCTATTGAGAGTCATTTGTTTGGGAATCATATACTGGTTACTCTGTGTGATTCGTGCTGTAGATTCAAAAGAATCAGCTTATGAGAGTCATTTGTTTGGGAATCATATACTGGTTACTCTGTGTGATTCGTGCTGTAGATTCAAACGAATCAGCTTATAAGAGTCATTTGTTTGGGAATCATATACTGGTTACTCTGTGTGATTCGTGCTGTAGATTCAAAAGAATCAGCTTATGAGAGTCATTTGTTTGGGAATCATATACTGGTTACTCTGTGTGTTTCGTGCTGTAGATTCAAAAGAATCAGCTTATGAGAGTCATTTGTTTGGGAATCATTTACTGGTTACTCTGTGTGTTTCGTGCTGTAGATTCAAAAGAATCAGCTTATGAGAGTCATTTGTTTGGGAATCATATACTGGTTACTCTGTGTGTTTCGTGCTGTAGATTCAAAAGAATCAGCTTATGAGAGTCATTTGTTTGGGAATCATATACTGGTTACTCTGTGTGATTCGTGCTGTAGATTCAAAAGAATCAGCTTATGAGAGTCATTTGTTTGGGAATCATATACTGGTTACTCTGTGTGATTCGTGCTGTAGATTCAAAAGAATCAGCTTATGAGAGTCATTTGTTTGGGAATCATATACTGGTTACTCTGTGTGATTCGTGCTGTAGATTCAAAAGAATCAGCTTATGAGAGTCATTTGTTTGGGAATCATATACTGGTTACTCTGTGTGATTCGTGCTGTAGATTCAAACGAATCAGCTTATGAGAGTCATTTGTTTGGGAATCATATACTGGTTACTCTGTGTGATTCGTGCTGTAGATTCAAACGAATCAGCTTATGAGAGTCATTTGTTTGGGAATCATATACTGGTTACTCTGTGTGATTCGTGCTGTAGATTCAAAAGAATCAGCTTATGAGAGTCATTTGTTTGGGAATCATATACTGGTTACTCTGTGTGATTCGTGCTGTAGATTCAAACGAATCAGCTTATGAGAGTCATTTGTTTGGGAATCATATACTGGTTACTCTGTGTGATTCGTGCTGTAGATTCAAACGAATCAGCTTATGAGAGTCATTTGTTTGGGAATCATATACTGGTTACTCTGTGTGATTCGTGCTGTAGATTCAAAAGAATCAGCTTATGAGAGTCATTTGTTTAGGAATCATATACTGGTTACTCTGTGTGATTCGTGCTGTAGATTCAAAAGAATCAGCTTATGAGAGTCATTTGTTTGGGAATCATATACTGGTTACTCTGTGTGATTCGTGCTGTAGATTCAAAAGAATCAGCTTATGAGAGTCATTTGTTTAGGAATCATATACTGGTTACTCTTTGTGATTCGTGCTGTAGATTCAAAAGAATCAGCTTATGAGAGTCATTTGTTTGGGAATCATATACTGGTTACTCTGTGTGATTCGTGCTGTAGATTCAAAAGAATCAGCTTATGAGAGTCATTTGTTTAGGAATCATATACTGGTTACGCCGTGTGTTTTGTGCTGTAGATTCAAACGAATCAGCTTATGAGAGTCATTTGTTTGGGAATCATATACTGGTTACTCTGTGTGATTCGTGCTGTAGATTCAAAAGAATCAGCTTATGAGAGTCATTTGTTTGGGAATCATATACTGGTTACTCTGTGTGATTCGTGCTGTAGATTCAAACGAATCAGCATATGAGAGTCATTTGTTTGGGAATCATATACTGGTTACTCTGTGTGATTCGTGCTGTAGATTCAAAAGAATCAGCTTATGAGAGTCATTTGTTTGGGAATCATATACTGGTTACTCTGTGTGATTCGTGCTGTAGATTCAAAAGAATCAGCTTATGAGAGTCATTTGTTTGGGAATCATATGCTGGTCACGCCGTGTATTTCGTGCTGTAGATTCAAACGAATCAGCTAATGAGAGTCATTTGTTTGGGAATCATATACTGGTAACGCCGTGTGTTTCGTGCTGTAGATTCAAAAGAATCAGGTTATGAGAGTCATTTGTTTGGGAATCATATACTGGTCACGCCGTGTGTTTCGTGCTGTAGATTCAAAAGAATCAGGTTATGAGAGTCATTTGTTTGGGAATCATATACTGGTCA
>JAVLUX010000001.1:40213904-40246404 GCA_032164185.1 Moxostoma hubbsi
GGCAAGAACGCGTCCTGCGTGAACGTCCCCTTAACTACAAATAAACTCAAAGACCTGTTCCGCGAGCAAACCATATGTACAACGCCTGCATACACCGCAGAAAGGTTTATATTAAGCTGACCTGGAATTTCTTGGCACTCTCCAAAGCCCTTCGTTGTCTGTGCGTAATGATGACAGAGTGGGTAAAGAGCTGGCTCGAGCACATTTCTCCTGATAGTGCACCTGGACCCCCTCTGTTACAGATTTCTGTTCAGTTCTGAACGCGGGCCAAGCAACACAGGTACAGTCGCCCATTCACCCGGCACCAACATACACAAACCAATGCGCCCTGTGCGCAAATATCCAACAAGCGCTCTTTGTTTCCGCTATACCGGGGATTTGCGTTGCCCGTTCAGACCCATTCTAGGTACCAGCTATAACGTAAAACTGCAACTTACTTTGCCACGAGACGAGAGGTTCTGCGGTCTCTCCTTCGGGTCGCTAAATTCATTTGTATTCATTTGTCCCGGCAGTCAAAATCCTGATCCGTTAATCTCTGAGAGAGCGCGAGCCGTCGTCTCATGCATCGGATAAACCGTGTTGCTGAATGAGTGCGATCTCCCACCGGTTCGCTGCGCGACACCACCATAAATCCGACGGGAATAATCCGCGGGCGAGTCTCTCCGGTCCTGCCCGGGTGCTGTAGGCATTTATGTCGGGTTGGAAAAAGCTACTGGGCTACTGGATGCTTGGGGGGCTTGAGGAGTCAGGAGTGGAAGTTTCATCCTTTTTCCTTTTTTAAATAGTTTGGAGAGCAGCTGTGCCGAGCGCTACGGGTATCGGGTTTCATAGAGGAGCTCAGCGCAGCCAGCAGCCCGTACAAACGCCCCTCATGTGGGAGGGCACACACCGGCACTGGGGCACCTCAGCACCCAGCCAAGGTTACCAATGGGCTTTTCATACTTTTGTGAAATTGTTAAACCCAGGGTTTATGGATTTTATGTCGACACAACTAGAAAACCTTTGTTTGATATAAACAAATGTATCAGTTCTTTCAACTTTTTTACTTAAAAAATGTCACATGACACAAGATTTAGCAAGTTCATTCAAATGAACGTGTATGTCACTGTATCTACTTCATTTACTTGGCTCTAAAGAAAATGAAGACTAAAGTGCACATACTGTAAAGCTATGCATTTGCACATGCACATGCACAAATTGCATGGATGGAACAAGATCCAAGTTGACCATTAATGACACACTAACCACCCTAATGTGTGTGAATGATTTATTGAAACTGTAGTGAGGGGCCGTTCGCACTGGATATGTTCTTATGTTCCATCTGCGTTATTTGCAATTGTTTGTGAAGGTATACAAACACTTTAGCCGTCATCAATCATGTTGTGTTGCCGGTCCTTCTCGCCTCCGCTCCGAACGGGACTCGAACCGACGTCTCCGGCGTGGGAGGCGGGTGCGCTAATGAGGAGGCTAAAGGCTACAGCCTCTAGCGTCAGTGCACCTCTTGAGGTCAGGAGAGTGAGGTTTATACACTGCACAGCTATTTACACACTGCCAGCTGGCTCCCGTTACGTTACACTCACCCCCCTAAACATCACTCCCATCCGGGTCACGGCACCACTTGCCAGTCCTTCTCGCCCCCGCTCAAAACGGGACTCGAACCGACGTCTCCGGCGTGGGAGGCGTGTGCGCTCTAACAAGGAGGCTAAAGGCTAGTCTAAAATAAACCCAAAAGCAGCACATGGGGGATCTTTTGAGACTACTTTCGACCAATGTTGAACTATACGCAACATCTAAAACTCACATTATTTTTTGAAACAATTTTCCTTTTTTGCTGACATCACCAAGCCCTCTTATTTTTCAGTCTCTCCCGTCCACCTACCAGTAATAAAGGGACTACTTTTCATAATCCAATCAGTTCCCTATGGATAAAATCAAGTCCAGTTCTACAGTGTTTTAATATCCTGTTTCTCTAAAAGGAAAAACATCTTGGGTTGTGAACACAGTTTCATAATTGACCTCAACTCATCCTCAAAATAAACACAGCGTGTAAACACCGACTGTAATCATAAACACAAGGCAAGCATTGAGAGAGTTTATGATTGGTTGTCTGTTTCTACACACCGCCAACGTCAACATGAAAATGCATGAAAAATAACTTCAATTTCGGGTTGTTTCTCACCAAAATCAATCGTATGCCTTCAGAAATGTTGGAGTATGACACACAAATCGCATGGACTACACTGTCATGATACTTTTGGGTCCTTTTTTAAGCTTTAAAGTAAGTCCCTATCAACAGTCACAGTACTGTAGAGACAGACTGGAATATTCAATAAAAGTTTTCCTTTTGTGCTCCACTTAAGAAAGGCATACAGGTTTGGAATGGCATGAGGGTGAGTAAATTAACACAGAAGACTTTACATTTCTCTATGACTTCTTCAAAGGAGAAACTGTTCAGAAAAGTTACAGCATAAAGCATTTTTCCCAATTATGTGCACTTTGGACGCTTAACCAGCACTTAGCCTGACAATTAGTCGTTGATGTTTAGCAGTGTGAATTTCGAGCATAACTTGCTGTAAAGATACAGATTCAGATCTAAATACATGCCCACATTCAGCCCAGCACATGTCCCACCCGGAGAGTATTTAAGTAGCTATACATTTCTTATTGAGTGTATAACACACACACACACACACACACTCACAGTTGGCCATCAGCAAGAATGTGCTTTTCCCTCCATCAATCACTGAATTCTTTCATTTTCACGTCAGCATCAGTTTACTGTTGATGGTGGATGTCACTAATGGATCATGCAAACACAGAAAAACAAGCAGAGGTGAGGCCACACACCTGGATGGCACTGTTACACAGAGTTTAAACAAGGGCCATATGTAGATTTCCATAGAGTTGCAGAAGCTCACACACAGTTTAGTAAAGCAGAGACAGCAGGGATGACTTGAGCGTGAGTAAATGATGACAGAATTTGTATTATTGGGGTAAATTATCCCTTTAATTTGACCACAGTTTACATTAGTTTACATCTTACCCTGCTATTCTAATACTTAATACTGTACAAATTTCCCAGAGCTCAGACGCATAGAGCATATACCACCATAATCAAAGGTAATTTATTCACTTTTTCAGGCTCAGATTCAGAATGGAATACTTCCAGTATCTGCTTACTGTGTAGTATAATTTATACTACCTTAATTCAGCCACGGCATCCAGATTGGCATCTCGGAAATAAACACAGAGCCATTCCACGTCAAATCAACCAAAGGTCCCTGGCTCAAATATAAAAAAAAAAAAAAAAAAAAAAATGTTTTCTGGTGAAATAAACACATACATCATGAACAAAGCCAAAAAAGTAAATACCATGAATCAATATTTACAGAGTAATCCATTATTTTGTAAGCAGATTTTCGCCTATGATTTGGAGCAAAACTTCAGGTTAAATAATAACCTTTAAGCGACAGCATTGTTATTTTATTTTTACACAGAGGTAGGTAGGTCTGTTAATCAAATCAGTCAACTTCAACACCCTTTGTTGCATTATATGCCAATGGTGTGAGTCCAAACATAGGGAAAAAAAACACTGTTCCCTATCTGTTACTCACTCGATGTTGTGTCGATGTAGTGACACTAGGGGTCACTCTTGGGAGCCCGAGACACCTCTGATCTTTGATAAAAGGTCAATGGGAATTGCCGAGTGGTATTTGCATGCCACTCCCCCGAACATATGGGTAGAAAGGGGGCTGGCCTTTGCTGGATCTGACGGCACATTTCAGCAGCTTCTCACCCCTCTGCAGTGGTGTACTGTAGCGATCGCCCCTAGGCGCTTCGGCAGAACAACTGAATATGTATATTCTAAAAGAGAAACACACGGAAACGTGTTTTTAAAGACACGTCTTTTTAAAGATGCCTTTCCGTTTGTGTGTAAATGCTGGTTGTGGTCGTTATCTCTCTTGCTGTCTTTCGTCTGGGCGCTGCCCACGCGGAGACATGGGTCATGGATGGGTCATATCCTCATTGCGAGAACATGACCATGGCAACGTTGCAGTCCTGGCTTGCCTTCGTAAGAAAGCCACCACAGCGGCTCCCCGCCTTGGTCCTTCTACCTACAGTTATGAGACCACCTCTGCAGGGTATATCCCACGGACCTCTCATTCCCCAACATGCTTGTTTGCCCTGATCGGGCCTCAGCTGGGCTTTCACCCTCGGGTACGGTCGCCCAGTCACAGGCTGATGCGGAAATGACGGACATGCTTTCCCGGGCAGCCGCGAGTGTTGGGCTAGAGTGGAACCCTCCGCTCTCCCCTGAACCTTCGCAGCTCGATGATTGGTTCCTGGGCTCGGTGCGCTGCTCACAGCCAAGCCAAGCTACACCCCAGTTCCTTTCTTCCCGGAAGTGCACGAGGAGCTGACAAGGTCGTGGAAGGCACTTTTTACTGCCCGGTCCGATCTTTCAGCTCCCCCGCCCTCACTACCCTTGATGGTGGGGTGGCCAAGGGGTATTCGGTGATCCCCCTGGTGGATAAGGCGCTCACGGTGTACCTATGCCTGCAGTGCACCTATGGAACTATGCCCTCCGGGCGACGAAGGTCACGGCGCGGTCTCTCAGGTGGGCGATGTCCACCTTGATGGTCCAGGAGTGCCAAATTTTGCTCAACCTGGTCGAGATGAGAGAGGCTGACTAGGCATGGTTCCTTGATGCCCCAATTTCCCAGGTTGGCCTCTTTGGGGACACCGTCGAGGACTTTGACCAGCAGTTTTCGGTGGTGAAGCAGCAAAGGCGTCCACCTGCGGCAAGTGCACCGCTACACCCCACCTCGGCGTCTAGCCCACCGCAGGAAGCAGATGCCATCTGTCTCATGGCCGACCACCAAGAACCCAAAGAATGCTTCGAAGTGCCCCAGAGATGGGCGACCCATGGACGAGGAGACCCGCTGTTCTGGAGCTGGTGAACAGACCACTCCATCCCCGGTGGAGGGCCGAGAGGAGAATATTTTGTTTCCTTTTTATTTAATTTTGCCGCACGTTGGTGCGGTACCCAAAGTTCAACAAAAGAGCAGTTTCCTTGTTCCCTGGGTCACATATCCGGTGTGTACGCCCGTCATTACGACCACTGTCCACCATTCCATTTTTGCAGTTTTGGTGCTCCAGTTGTGGCACAAACACGCCCGCACCCGGACGGTTTCGACAGACTGTGGGGACGATGTACCTACTCCCCCTCGATTCTACCTCGACACAGACCCTTCCTGCGTTGCCCTGTTAAGGGAAATCCTATGCTTTGGAGCCGATGTTGTGCCCCCCTCTTGCTAATGTCTCATTTGAACTCTTCAAATGCGTTCTTCATTGACAAACGTTCGCGATTACCAACATCGTAAACGTAATCATAAATTTGCGGGAGCAAAAGGCGCAGGGGAATCATTTAGAATTATTAGAGGTGTTCCATGTCTCTGCGAAAGAACTGCCCCAACTCCACTATCTAAAGTATCGACTTCCACTACGAATGGCAAGGCAGGATCGGGGTGACGGAAAATGGGAGTGCTAGTGAAATGGGTCTTGAGTTTTTTTAATACTCGTATGGCTGCATCATTCCACTGCAATCTCTTGAGTTAACCCTTAAACAAAGAAGTGAGAGGGACTGCTACCAAGCTGAAGACCCAGATGAATCTCCTGTAGAACATTGTAGCTCCTTAAAAGAATTGGAGCGTGGCCAGTCCTGGACAGCTTGCTCTTTCGAGTTATCCATCTCCACCCCCTTAGCACTCAAATATATCCTAAGGAAGATATGGTGGTGCAGTGAAAATCACTTTTCTCTGCCTTGGCAAATAACAGGTTGTCCTTAAGGCGTCGTAAGACGTGTCGGACGTGTTGAGTGTGTGTCTCCATCGAGGATGAATAAATTAGTCATCAGTGTAGATGATTACCCACTTATTTATCATGTCATGAAATACTTCAATCACAAAGTCTTGAAAAACTGGAGGTGAGTTGGCCAATCCGAAAGGCATCACCTGATAGTCATAGTGTCCTGTTGTCAACAGCTGTCTTCCACTCATCATCCTCATGCGAATGAGATTATAGGCATTGCACAAATCCAGTTTGGTGAAGTATTTGACATCGCATAGTTGTTCAATTGCAGCTGGTATGAGTGGAAGTTGGTAACAATATTTTATCATTATACCATTGAGATCATGATTATCGATGCAAGGCCAAAGACCCCCATCCTTCTTTTCAATGAAGAAGAAACCAGCAGCTGCCAGAGAAGTGGAAGGGCGAATAAACTCAGCTCAAGTGCCTCGTGGATGTACTCCGCCTCAGGAGCAGTACATTTTCTTCTTCGGAGGGGAAATTCTGGGTAGTAATTCGATGGCACAATCTTGTGGATGATGAGGTAGTAATTGGGTGGCTTTGGTTTTGTTGAATACTGAAGACAGTTCTGAGTAAACAGAAGGAACCTTCATACTGTGATCAGTATGGGATACATCCATATAAGAGATGTGGTATGGGAGAGGAGTGCCAGATATTGTCAGTGACATTGAGGGCTCCATTTCAAAATCTGTCCCTCACTCCAGGAAATCACAGGATTATGTTGTGTGAGCCATGGTAACCCCAGGATGAGAGGATTGTGAGGAGAATTGATAACAAATAGCTTGATGCTTTCAGAGTGAAGGATCCCAACTTTCAGAGTTACCTATTCCATGATGTGCTGTATGGCACCAGAGCCGAGGGGGCGTCCATCTAACGCTGAAATGCATATGGATGGAACACAAGGAAAAAGTGGTCAGTTCAAGTCTTTGGCTATTTTATAATCCATGAAACTAAAAGCAGCACCAGAATAAATTAAAGCAGGAATAGAGATCTGGTGAGAATTGTAGGAGATTGTTGAGGCCTCATCTAGTTGATTGTAGGTTAGATTAAATGAAAAGGATTTACTCACCATTGCAGCTCTAGATGTCTTAGACTGAGTGGGACAGGTGGCAAGAAAGTGTCCAGTTTGACTGGGTTGCATGGGTTCTGTGGGTGGTGAGTCGTAAACTGAATCCTTAAGGAAGTTGTAATCCGGCGAGGGTTTGCAGGTTCAAGGAGATTGTCCAATCTTATGAAAAGGGTGATGTAGTGATCCAGTGTGAGTTTCTCATCCCGACATGCAAGTTCGGTTTGAAGAGTTTGGTTCAGACCGTTACAGTTCAGAGTTTTCAGGGGATCTTCGGGCCAGCCAGCTTGTGCCGCTAAAGTATGTAAATTGAGCGCATAATCTGCTGCTGAAGAATTACCTTGATGTATAGTAAGTAACTGCTCTCCAACCTCCTTTTCACCCACTGGGTGTTCAAACACCTCCCGAAATCGGGTTTTGAACCGCTCGACGGAATAACAGAGATGGTTCTCCCTCTCCCAAATGGCCGTGGCCCAGTCCAGTGCCCTGCCTGTCGGAGGGAGGTGATAAATGCTACCTGGGATTCTTCAGTGGAAAATATATGAGGTTGTTGTGAAGGAAAAATTGTACATTGCATGAGAAAGCCCTTGCACTGGGACGGAGTACCATCAAACTTGTCGAGAAATGCCTAGCGAGGATTCCCCGGGGCAATAATGAAGCAAGCTCTGCATGTATCTGTTGCAGCTCCACTGGATCCTGGGTAGGCAAAGTCTTCTGTACTGATGGTGAGAAGGCAGAGGCAATGGGACTCATAAGCAGAGCTTTATTAAATGAACATACAGATGGCAGGCGTACAGGGTAAACAAAATAGACAGGCAGAGTCGATAATCCAAAGGCAGTCTGAGAAACAGGCAAACAATCCAAAACAGAAGGCAAACGCAAATATCCAAGAGACAGGCAAAAGCTCATAAACCAGATAAACATGAAACAGGTTAGAATGTTCAAAAATGTAAATCACAGAATAACAAGACTTTGCACTGACCAAAGAAAGCAATGAGTATATATATACACACACATAGTAATGAGATTAGAAACTAGCAACAGGTGATATGAATTAAGGCCAGAGTTAATACTCGGACGAGGATGACCTCTGCTGGTGAATTTGAGGATTTGCTGTGGTGGATGTGACACTGGTACAGATGTTTGCCCGGTACATCATACCATTTCAAATGATTGTATATATTTAGTAAAATATAGGTATTTATATACTGTATGTATATACAAGTGACACTTATTTTTGGAGCCCAGTCAAGCTAGATTTTATATGCAATGTGGTCTCATAGTGAAAATGTGACTCTATATACAATTTTGCAAAACTTGTTATACATGTCTCCAGGTACAATTCCCTGTGGTTTCCAGGTGAAATTAACACTAGAGGCAACAAATGTGCATTTTATTCACTTTCACTCAAATCATGACTTTAATGGCTGATTGTGACTTTATAAATACTTGCTTTTCTCTCTATTACTCAGACCAAACAATTTTATGATATCGACACGCTTTTACTCTAACTCTGAAACATTATACATTTTATTGCTTGCATTACAGACCCACCTACATATATACACTTATTCCAACATAAATAACTTACGCGTTAGCTCACCTGATTGTTGAGCGTTGGTGCTACAGAATTTGAGGGAGGACCCAAGGATGCGGAAGGCAAAACAAGGACTAAACGAGGGAGAGTGTTGAGGGAACGAGGAGGCGGAGTCAGGGACACACATGGCAAGACAAACACAAGGCTATGTACAAACATACCAGACCAAACAGACACGAGTGCACATGGCGATGAAGAATCAACCATAGCCATGTGCACTCACAACACACAAGACATGGGAACCTGACAGATGGGCAGCTGAGACCTTCACAATCCTGCCACAACAAAATAAAATGACACCAAAGTAGCAGGATCAGGACCGCCATGGCCGTGAGTGCTGGCAGCAACTGGGGAATGGCCTCCCTGGCTGTGAGCGCTGACACGTGGCCGTGAGCGCCGGCAGCGATGGTGGAAGGACCTTTATGGCCAGAAACGCTGGCAGCAACAGGGAAATTTCCTCCATGGCTGGAAATGCTGGCAGCGACTGGGGAGTGGCTTCCATGGCCAGAAACGCTGGCAGCAGCAGGGGAACAGTCTCCATGGCTGGGAACACTGACAGCAGCAGGGGAACAGTCACCATGGCTGGGAACGCTGACAGCGGCAGGGGAACAGCCTCCATGGCTGGGAACACTGACAGCGGCAGGGGAACAGTCACCATGGCTGGGAACGCTGACAGCGGCAGGGGAACAGCCTCCGTGGCCGTGAGCACCGATAGCGGCAGGGGAACAACCTCCATGGCCTTGAGCGCTGACAAAGACTTGGGAGTGGCCTCCATGGCCGAGAGCGCTGGCAGGAGCAAGGGAATGGCCTCCATGGCCGGGAACGCTGGCAGCGACTGGGGAGTGGACTCCGTGGCCAGAAACTTTGGCAGCAACAAGGGATTGGCCTATGTGATTGGGAAAACTGGCAACGGGGAAATGGCCTCCATGGACGGGGGAAATGGCGACAGGAAAACAACCTCCGTGGCCGGGGAAACTGGCAACAAGGAAAATGGCCTCCATGGCCAGGGAAACTGGCAACAGGATAACAGCCTCCGTGGCCAGGGAAAATGGTGACAGGAAAACAGATTTCGTGGCCAGGGAAACTGGCAACAAGGAAACGACCTCTGTGGCTGGGGGAAATTGCCGACATGAAAACAGCTTCTGTGGCCGGGGGAAAATGGCAACAGAAAATGGCCTTTGTGGCCAGGGAAACTGGCAACAGGAAAACAGCCTCCATGGCCAGGGAAAATTGCAACAAGAAAACGGCCTTTGCAGCTAGGGAAACTGGCAACAGGAAAACAACCTCCGTGGTTGGGGACACAGGCAACAGTGACACGGGAGTGCTGGCAACAATGACACGGGATTGCTGGCAATGGCAGGAGATCCGCTTCCGTGGCAGTGGCGTTGGCAGCGGCGAAGGGAGCAGATGTCCTTCTCCTCCTCCTCCTCTTCCGGATGGTCAGAAGGACTGCTGTGGGAATGGCCGCCAACTCCTGGCGGTCAGCAGCGATTTTGACCTCTGCCTTATGGCAGTCAGCAGTGGGCTCCTCTGCGCTTCTTCCTTTCTTGGCGGCGTGAAGCCTGGGAAGAGCCAGAGAAATGACATGGCACTGGCTGAGAGAGGTCTTGAGATTTGGCATGCCTCATCTGCAGCATGTGCTCAACCCTTTGCAAGCTGGCAGAGGTGATCCACCAAATCCCAAAAAGGCCAGCAAAAGATCTCACGCAGCTCCTCCGCCCTGAACGGTTTGTCCAGCCCCATCAGGATAAGGTGTTTAAGGAGAATCTCACCTAACACCAAGTAAGGCATCACTGGCAAGCGCTAGAGCAGATTCTCTGAAGGAACGACCACGCTGACAGCAGATCCGAGAATTGTCGTAGTGGGTGTGTCATGGGAGATCGATTCCTTGTGGGCAGGAGCTGGCAGAAGAAAAATGCCCATGGCCTCCGCTGGGTCTAAAAATGGCCAGATTGTTCCGCTACGGAATTTGAGGGAGGACCCAAGGATGCAGAAGGCAAAATGAGCTTTATTGAAAAAACAAAACAAAACAATACAGCAAACAAAATATCTCACAATGGAGAAAAGAAGAAAACAAGAACAAACTTAACTAGATAAAGCAAAAACTAACAGACTGGCAAGACAAACACAAGTCTATGTGCAAACATACAAGACCAAACAGATACGAGTGCACATGGCGATGAAGGATCAAACACAGCCATGTGCCCTCACAACAAACAAAACATGGGAACCTGAAAGATGGGCGGAGCAGACTGTCACAATCCTGCCACAACAAAATAAAATAGCAGGATCATGACAGTTGGACTGTGAGTTGCAGGACTGTGGTTCAAGTCCAGCCATGAACTCAAGCTGACATGTGACATGACACAAGTCATAGAAGTGACACAAAATGATGCGATTGCTTCAGAAAATGTACTTTTGTTTAGGCAAAAGTTTTTGGTTAGGGAGGATCTAAAATTCACTTTAAAACCTCGACTGAATACGACACCATTTTGCTCGCTTTTGGCGCCCCCAGCAGGTCATTTCACTGGAAAACTGCAGCCAAACGTGTAATATCCTGTCTACACCAGATGTGAGCAGCGTGTCAAAATCAATCGAACCCCACTATAGTTAATGATGCTGTCTACACCGGAAGCCTCCGTTGCGGCGCATCCGTCGCGCGACAATAAGCAGGTGTCGCATTATATTTTACGCTGTATGCGCTGCCGCTACTGCACAAATTGAACGTTTGTGTCGATGCGTCCAGTGCAGACAGCCTCAAGGCATTGCAGCCCATTTACACAACCTCTCCTCAGGCTATACACACTTCAAATGGAAATACACACTCTCTGTTGTTCAAAACACTCACTTAGACTCTCTTAATTGTGTGTTTGCACTTTGGTTCCTCGTCCTGTGTTTCAGTCAGTGTTTTATTCAATGATGCACTAAAATTACAGCCTAGCTTGTGTGTGTATTCTTGTGTACCACCCAGAATGCTTTGATTACGCTCATGCTGATCCAAGGCTTTAATTACAGTCCAAACCGAATGATCCCAACAATCCACAAATAGCCCGGTCAGACCAGATCAAACGCTCAACGAGGTCACACACCATTATTAGACAGGACACGCCCCCTAAATCTGCCGTGTCACGCCCTGTGCCAATCGTAACGCATCCTGAGCCAATCTCTGGGGCCTCACTGCGAATCAGAAAAGAAAACATTAAAAATGTCATAACATTCACCGACGTACTGGAGATTAATGGAAAGGCTTTTCCACAAACGACCAAATAATGATCCATTCTCAGTCAAAAGCGGTCTTGAGAGAGTCCAAGCCTTGCAAGCCTCTAAATTCACTTAACTAATGACATATTTGAACTATACAGCACAGGTGAAAAAGTGTTTTTATAAGCATGTCCAAAAATACATGGAATATGACCCGAGTCGACTAATTAGGATATTTTTTGCGTTACATGTGGGTTTGGAATAACACATTTCTTGGTAAAATATTTCTTTAAAAAATTCAAACAAAAAAACTGTTGCAGCTGGCAATGGTTGATCACAGATTTGTATCTATTTATAATGTATTTGTGTGCATGCAAGCTTTTTTTAATCAGCTTTTCTGTTTTTCTTGGTTGATCAGGATAATTGCCGTCTAAATTAGATCAATTATAGTCTGGCAGATGCTTTCCAACCATTCTTATTAAACTCAATACAAACAGTTCATTCAGTAAATTCAGAGGCAGCTCCTCCTACAGGTAGCAAACCACTTAATTAAAGTGCACCAGCAGTGTCTATGAGGGCCAAAATGAACATGGAGCCTGAAAGGCTTCTCATGAATCTAAAATCTATAAAACATACAGAGATTGACGAGTCTTCCAAGAAACCAAAATCTGCAATCAAAAGAGAGATTTCAAAATGAACTAAAAAATTACAAGACCAAACGATCTAAGAAATACTTTCCACGTCATGTTTTTTTTACCATTATACTTTTGTCTCATTTATTTGTTTAGTTGCTTCTTGATAATTTAGGGTTAGGACTTTAGGGTTAGGACTTTAGGGTTAGGACTTTAGGGTTAGGGTTAGGACTTTAGGGTTAGGACTTTAGGGTTAGGGTTCGGACTTTAGGGTTAGGACTTTAGGGTTAGGGTTAGGCCTTTAGGGTTAGGACTTTAGGGTTAGGGTTAGGACTTTAGGGTTAGGTTTAGGGTTAGGACTTTAGGGTTAGGACTTTAGGGTTAGGGTTAGGATTTTAGGGTTAGGGTTAGGGTTAGTACTTTAGGGTTAGGACTTTAGGGTTAGGGTTAGGACTTTAGGGTTAGGGTTAGTACTTTAGGGTTAGGACTTTAGGGTTAGGGTTAGGCCTTTAGGGTTAGGACTTTAGGGTTAGGGTTAGGACTTTAGGGTTAGGGTTAGGGTTAGGACTTTAGGGTTAGGACTTTAGGGTTAGGGTTAGGGTTAGTACTTTAGGGTTAGGACTTTAGGGTTAGGGTTAGGGTTAGGACTTTAGGGTTAGGACTTTAGGGTTAGGGTTAGGGTTAGGACTTTAGGGTTAGGACTTTAGGGTTAGGGTTAGGGTTAGGACTTTAGGGTTAGGACTTTAGGGTTAGGGTTAGTCCTTTAGGGTTAGGACTTTAGGGTTAGGGTTAGGGTTAGGACTTTAAGGGTTAGACTTTAGGGTTAGGGTTAGTACTTTAGGGTTAGTACTTTAGGGTTAGGGTTAGGACTTTAGGGTTATGACTTTAGGGTTAGGAATTTAGGGTTAGGGATAGGACTTTAGGGTTAGGACTTTAGGGTTAGGGTTAGGACTTTAGGGTTAGGACTTTAGGGTTAGGGTTAGGGTTAGGACTTTAGGGTTAGGACTTTAGGGTTAGGGTTAGGGTTAGGATTTTAGGGTTAGGACTTTAGGGTTAGGGTTAGGACTTTAGGGTTAGGACTTTAGGGTTAGGGTTAGGACTTTTGGGTTAGGGTTAGGATTTTAGGGTTAGGACTTTAGGGTTAGGGTTAGGGTTAGGAATTTAGGGTTAGGGTTAGGACTTTAGGATTAGGACTTTAGCGTTAGGGTTAGGACTTTTGGGTTAGGGTTAGGGTTAGGATTTTAGGGTTAGGATTTTAGGGTTAGAACTTTAGGGTTAGGGTTAGGACTTTTGGGTTAGGGTTAGTGTTAGGATTTTAGGGTTAGGACTTTAGGGTTAGGGTTAGGGTTAGGATTTTAGGGTTAGGAATTTAGGGTTAGGGTTAGGACTTTAGGGTTAGGGTTAGGGTTAGGACTTTAGGGTTAGGACTTTAGGGTTAGGGTTAGGGTTAGTCCTTTAGGGTTAGGACTTTAGGGTTAGGGTTAGGGTTAGGACTTTAGGGTTAGGACTTTAGGGTTAGGGTTAGTACTTTAGGGTTAGGACTTTAGGGTTAGGGTTAGGACTTTAGGGATACGACTTTAGGGTTAGGAATTTAGGGTTAGGGATAGGACTTTAGGGTTAGGACTTTAGGGTTAGGGTTAGGACTTTAGGGTTAGGACTTTAGGGTTAGGGTTAGGGTTAGGACTTTAGGGTTAGTACTTTAGGGTTAGGGTTAGGACTTTAGGGTTAGGACTTTAGGGTTAGGGTTAGGGTTAGGACTTTAGGGTTAGGACTTTAGGGTTAGGGTTAGGGTTAGGATTTTAGGGTTAGGACTTTAGGGTTAGGGTTAGGACTTTAGGGTTAGGACTTTAGGGTTAGGGTTAGGACTTTTGGGTTAGGGTTAGGGTTAGGATTTTAGGGTTAGGACTTTAGGGTTAGGGTTAGGGTTAGGATTTTAGGGTTAGGAATTTAGGTTTAGGGTTAGGACTTTAGGGTTAGGACTTTAGGGTTAGGGTTAGGACTTTTGGGTTAGGGTTTGGGTTAGGATTTTAGGGTTAGGACTTTAGGGTTAGGGTTAGGATTTTAGGGTTAGGGTTAGGACTTTTGGGTTAGGGTTAGGGTTAGGATTTTAGGGTTAGGACTTTAGGTTTAGGGTTAGGGTTAGGATTTTAGGGTTAGGAATTTAGGGTTAGGGTTAGGACTTTAGGGTTAGGACTTTAGGTTTAGGTTTAGGACTTTTGGGTTAGGGTTAGGGTTAGGATTTTAGGGTTAGGACTTTAGGGTTAGGGTTAGGGTTAGGATTTTAGGGTTAGGAATTTAGGGTTAGGGTTAGGACTTTAGGGTTAGGACTTTAGGGTTAGGGTTAGGACTTTTGGGTTAGGACTTTAGGGTTAGGACTTTAGGGTTAGGGTTAGGACTTTTGGGTTAGGGTTAGGGTTAGGATTTTAGGGTTAGGACTTTATGGTTAGGGTTAGGGTTAGGATTTTAGGGTTAGGAATGTAGGGTTAGGGTTAGGACTTTAGGGTTTGGGTTAGGTTTAAGGTTAGGGTTAGGGTTAGGTTGTTAGGGTCAACCGGCCCCCCCCATAACAGTCTCCCCAGACTGCCACAGTTTGATTAGGGGTCTCGGAGAAAGGCACTGGCCGGCGCATGTTTCTGGTGAACCGATCGACCTTTGCCTGATTTACAAGAAAGAGGTAATCCTATCTGTGCCTATTTGTGCCCACCACATGGCCTTTAGAGACTTTCGGCATCTAGGCTTTAAGAATCTCTTGATTCAACAGCAATCCTAGCTCCATTTTCTCCACTCTATCCCTATTCCAAAAAGGTTCCTTTCCTGCGCCTATTTGTGCCCGCCATATGGCCTTTGGAGAATTTGGCTATTTGATTTAAAACTCCTTTTTGAGGGACCCTCTCACTATCCTATCCACCAGTCTATTATTGTTCTGAGAAGAATCCCCTGTCTGTGCCTATTTGTGCCCACCACATGGCCTTTAGAGACTTTCGGCATCTAGGCTTCAAGAATACCTCTAGGTTTTTTAAGAATATCTAGACCCGAAACAAGACCCTCTCACTATCCTATCCATCAGTCTATCCTTATTCTGAGAAGAATCTCCCATCTGACTACCCCCCAGAAAGGATTTCTTTAAAGGGGAATATTAGTGACACCTCATCAGTAGTAAGCCCCAGACTCCTCGGGTGTTTCAACCTTTTCTTACTATACACCCTCCTCTGGGGAGGTCCGCCATAGGGGATCAGTCCCAGGCGTGTGTCACAATGCCCAATTGCTACCTCTCTTCTCCAGTACCACAATGTGTTTTTTTGGGTCTGGTTTTAAAGCTATTGCTACATACAACACACCCACCTACCGTCTTACAGTACCTATTTGCCAAAAAAATTGAACATTTTAAAGAAACCCCCAGGAATGCCGACCTATCCTGAATAAATACCCAGATCCTTCAGCGTATCCCCTCCCAAACCTCATAAGAATTCCTCCTAGAACAATTTTTAGTTAAAATTAGTTCTTTTTAAATTCTGAACAAACTGCCCTTGCACCCCACTACAGCCCGACCGCCCTCAAAATAGTAGAGCCAAATTAGGTTTGTGTAATGCTGTGTTGTGCAAAAAATGTACTGTTGCAATGGTGGTGCTATTCACCAGTAAAAAAAGCTGCCCCCCATAAGTGCTTTGTCCTAGTGGACACAAGGGGGCAGTTTACTCACGTGGTTCTCAACCCAGCCAAACCTGATCGTTAACACCGCAAGGTATCCACAGGCTGCCCGGGGAGAGATTGAGAAGGGTCTCATCCCGAGGGCTATGACTGGCGGATGCCACAGCATCAAGCTTCTACCAGAGATAACCCCTTAAAAGTTTTTACAAAGGTCAAACAGACATCATTCTTACCCAATCAACCGGAGACTACCAACACGTCTGACTAGAACAATGGCTAACTCAACCTCCTATCCTAAAGACATAGGGTTAGGGTTAGGGTTAGGGTTAAGGTTAGGGTTAGGGTAAGGGTTAGGGTTAGGACTTTAGGGTTAGGGTTAGGACTTTAGGGTTAGGGTTAGGACTTTAGGGTTAGGGTTTGGACTTTAGGGTTAGGACTTTAGGGTTAGGGTTTGGGTTAGGGTTAGGACTTTAGGGTTAGGACTTTAGGGTTAGGACTTTAGGGTTAGGGTTAGGACTTTAGGGTTAGGGTTTGGACTTTAGGGTTAGGACTTTAGGGTTAGGGTTTGGGTTAGGGTTTGGACTTTAGGGTTAGGACTTTAGGGTTAGGGTTTGGGTTAGGGTTAGGACTTTAGGGTTAGGGTTAGGGTTAGGACTTTAGGGTTAGGGTTAGGGTTAGGACTTTAGGGTTAGGGTTAGGACTTTAGGGTTAGGGTTAGGACTTTAGGGTTAGGGTTTGGACTTTAGGGTTAGGACTTTAGGGTTAGGGTTTGGGTTAGGGTTAGGACTTTAGGGTTAGGACTTTAGGGTTAGGACTTTAGGGTTAGGGTTAGGACTTTAGGGTTAGGGTTTGGACTTTAGGGTTAGGACTTTAGGGTTAGGGTTTGGGTTAGGGTTTGGACTTTAGGGTTAGGACTTTAGGGTTAGGGTTAGGACTTTAGGGTTAGGGTTAGGGTTAGGACTTTAGGGTTAGGGTTAGGACTTTAGGGTTAGGGTTAGGACTTTAGGGTTAGGGTTAGGACTTTAGGGTTAGGGTTTGGACTTTAGGGTTAGGACTTTAGGGTTAGGCCTTTAGGGTTAGAGTTAGGGTTAGGACTCTAGGGTTAGGGTTAGGACTTTAGGGTTAGGGTTAGGATTTTAGGGTTGGGTCTTTAGGGTTAGGACTTTAAAACACGATGAAGTCTCCTGTTATGAAAGCAATTAACTAAGAAACAATTACATTTTCCACTGTGCCATGTCTAAATGTGTTGCTAGGTGGTTGCTAGGGTGTTCAAGGAAATAGTTCACCCAAAAGGGAAAAGTCTCTCATCATTTGCTCACCTTCTTGCCATCCCAGATGCGTATGACTTTCTTTCATCTGCTGAACACAAATTAAGATTTTTAGAAGATTTTCTCAGCTTTTTTAATCATTCAATGCATAGAAATGGGTGCCAAAATTCTAAAGCTCCAAAAAGTCACATAAAGGCAGCATATAAGTAATCCATACAACTCCAGTGGTTTAATCCATATCTTCAGAAGTGATATGATAGGTGTTGGTGAGAAACAGTTCACTATTTAAGTCGTTTTTAACTAGAAATTCTCCTATCTGCTCAGTAAATCTCCACTTTAACTTTCACATTCTTCTTCTTCATTCAATACAATAGAATTTCTAGTCAAAAATTACTTAAATATTGATCTGTTTCTCACACACTCCTATCATATCGCATCTGAAGATATGGTTGAAAACACTGGAGTTATATGGATTAATTGTATGCACTTTTGGAGCTTCAAAATGTTGGCACCCATTCACTAGCATTGTATGGACCTACAGAGCTGAGATATTCTGCTAAAAATCATAATTTGTGTTCTGCCGAAAAAAGGAAGGTATACACATCTGGGATGGCATGAGAGTGAGTAGATGATGAGGGAATTGTAATGATTAGGTGAACTATCACTTTAAGTTTGATAAAAATCTTCTTAGGGGGAAATCTAGCTATAAATGTTGATGGTTTAAGGAAAAAAAGATATTCTTATAAAGACTTTACAGTAAAGTAAAAATATTATTAAACAAAATTATATATATATTATATTAAATAATATTAATATTATTTAAAAAAATATTTAAAATGTTATTTTAATTATTAATATTTTAAAAACTATTGTCAGGTGGTGTAAAAAACACGCCATTACCTGTTTTGTCATGATGCGATTATAAAATCATGAAACAGTGACGACCCCTTTAGACCCTCATGACTATTTTTACTTTTTTTTTTTTTTTTTTTACAGAAAATTTTATGTTGGAAAAATGAGTTTCAAAACATTTTGTAAATTGATTATAATATCTGATATTTTGTCATTTTTTCCCGAAAAGGCACATTTTGTTCACGTCAAATGGAGTAAAGTTTGGAAAACTTTCAGGACTCAAAAATTCATGATATTTGTCAAAGAAAAATTCACCTTGAAAAATATGCTCAGATTTTCTTTTAAATGAATGATAAAGTTGTGTACACTCAATTATTTTAATACATTTTACTGTATGTTACATAACTTAACTTTTCTTTGTAGAAAATTCCAGATGTTTTACAAAAATTTATAAAACCAAAATAAACAGAAATAGACAATTTCTATGAAATTGACACTAGAATTAAAAAAAAAAGTATTTTTTTCATCTATTTTTGTGTTTTATTTTTTTTTTTATTATTTTTTTTTATTTGTCAATGAACCAGAAAAAAAGTATTAAAATAAGTATTTTATTTTAAAGAGTGTTTTGTGAATCTGGCCCCTGGTGCTTAGATGTTTCAAAGTCCTTCCTGCAATGCACATAAAAGGATTTTATAACCAGTTTTATCTGCTGTTAGATGAAACTCACAAGTTTGATCATTAAGGAAAAAAGCACATCTCTCCTCAATAGGCCGCGAGATTTGAGGTATCAGTCACGTCTGTTGTAGCACAAATGATGTGGGATGATTTACAAGCTACAGTTTAATACGGTTTGTTTGAAGCTCAAATCTTACACACGAACACTAGACATGCTCGCCTTAGCGATGATCCAACGTGAAGAAAAATCTAATTAAAGGAGATATAAAAAAGGATGAATCAAGGAGAAAAAATGAAAGTTGTGTGCTTGATTAGTAAGTAGGGATTCCACCCTTTAGCACCGGCTAGTGTTTGAGAGAGAGATACAAGACACACACGTAACCATGTGCACACAGATATTCACATAAGCAGATGCACTTTCACTCAAAAACACACACGCCATACATCCAACCCTGACAAGCACTTATAGATACACACACACACACACACACACATGCGTGCGCACCCACAGTTATTTCCATGTGTGTGCTCTAAACCAAAGTGTGGTTGTGTGTAGCGCAGTAATCACCAACCTACTTTCTCATAACACCAGAATAACCTACACACACACACACACACACACACACACACACACACACACACACACACACACACACACACACATATACATACACATACACACACACACACACACACACAAACACATACACACACAAACACACACACACACACACACACATACACATACACATACACACACGCACACGCATGCGCACACACACGCACACACACGCAGACACATACACACATACACACACATACACACACGCACACACACACACACACACACACACACACCTACATACACACATACACACACATACACACACACACACACACACACACACATATACATACACATACACACACACACACACACACACACACAAACACATACACATACACATACACACACACACACACACACACACATACACATACAAACACACACACATACATACACACACACACACATACACATCACATACACACACACACACACACACACACACACACACACACACACACCTACACACACACACACACACACACACACACACTTGCATATCAGGCATGTATTGTAACTAATATTCAAATGTAAATTCTATAAATAAAGTCAGCACGAACAAACGTGTATAAACATCATGCTTCAGTATATTTTGAAATGAAGGCGGAAATGTAAACAGTAATGTGATATAACAGCATAATGAGACGTATGATTATGGTAATCATACAGTTATGTGGTAAACACAAGTAGCACAACCCAAAAACTGGGCGTATGCAATCCATAGGTGTGTGACAATTTGACTATTTTGCTTAATTTCAGAGAAGAAACCCTGACATTTCTAGTGCATAGAATTCTGAAGCTCCAAAAAGTATATAAAGGCAGCATATAAGTAATCCATACGACTCCAGGTGTTAAATCCATGTCTTCAGAAGTGATATGATAAGTGTGGGTGAGAAACAGATCAATATGTAAAATCTTTTTTTTTACTATAAATCTCCACTTTCACTTTCACTCACATTCTTCTTTTGTTTTTTGGCGATTCGCATTCTTCATGCATATCGTCACCTACTGGTCGGGGCTGGTCAAAGTTGGACATTTAAAGTAAAAAAGGACTTAAATATCGATCTGTCTCTCACCCACACCTATCATATTGCTTCAGAAGACATGGATTATACCACTGGAGTCTTATGGATTACTTTTATGTGATTTTTGGAGCTTCAAATATTTTATACCCATTCACTTGCATTGAATGGACCTACAGAGCTGTGATAGTCTGTTAAAAACCTTTGATTGTGTTCTGCAGACAAAAAAGTCATTGGCAAGTCATACGTAAGTTAAGGGAATAGATGATAGTACAGCATAAAATCAATAGAAGTCAATGGAAAGTCCCCACTATGACACAAATGTGTGTGTGTCTGTGTGTGTCTTTGTCACATAGCACATAGGTGTTCTGGATGGTTGCTAGCGGGGCTGGACTGGGTTGAGAAATCGGCCCGGGATTTTACATGGCAACTGGCCCTATAGGCGTGAAAATATATATCGCGGTGCCGTTTTGTGGTCTGTTCTGCATAACTCAGCGGGTCATTTTAGCTTATCGCGGACCATTCGGCACGTTTCGGCTTATCGCGGACCATTCGGCTGACCCACTGGCCGGTTCGGTTCTCCCGATAGCCAGTCCACCCGTGATCGGCCCCAAAGTGTGTCGGCCCACCGGGAAAATGCCCGGTATGCCAGATTACCAGTCCAGCCCTGGTTGCTAGGAAACGGTTTACATGAGTCGACACATGAGCCAAAAGTGTAGAAGCAGCACAAAATGACATGGTTGCTTCAGTAATTGTGTTTTTCATCTCACATTCGCTTTCTATGACACTATTGGCTAGGTTTAGGTTTAGGGGAGGGAGGTTTTGTTATATATAAAACACCCCTAAACCTCATATTATGTGAAAGAAAGAAATACTCTCAGACTCTTCTGCCAGAATCAGTATTCCTAGCATCCATCCGAGCTCTAAAAGTGATTGCAAATCGAGGAAATCATGCCGATTTTATTGCAGCTGAATTACAGACCTCATGTTCTTTCTAAACTGGCGATTTATAAGCCTATAACGGTCAGTTCAGATAGATATATTCTCTGCTGTAAACCCTGTGTTTGGTACACACACACAACAGCTATTTAAGTGCTTAGGCACCAGATAATAAAGTTGTTAACATTGTAGGCAAGAATGGACAGAGCGTAGTCTTTCATTTAGAGATCTTCACATGCTTTTAAGTTCTATATGTTCATTTACTAGCTCTTAAACTGCCACACTGAGGCATGATAGGACGAGTGACGCTGAAGGGGCGGAGCTTTATGAGGTCCTGTCACAGCAATCTTCCCAACACAGATCCACATGGACAGTCAGAGCACGAAATACATCTGTAATGTACGCTGGCGCTGGCAATGACAATGCAGATGCAGAGGAAGTCCACGATGAAGTGTAACACTGATTGGGAATATGCAATGACATGACAGGCCACTAGGGGGAGTCATCCTATATTCATTATTAATAAAACATTGCACTTTTATTGGTTCTTGTAATGCCGACGGTGTAAGACTTCATTCTGCTTTTTTCACGCAGACTGCAGAAATATTGGCCATCATCATAATCTCCATAACCTTCTCTCTCTCTCTCTCTCTCTCTCTCTCTCTCTCTCTCTCTCTCTCTCTCTCTCACTCTCTCTCTCTCTCTCTCTCTCTCTCTCCCTCTCTCTCTATCACTCTCTCTCTCTATCTCTCTCTCTCTCCTCTCCCCTCCCCTCTCTGTCTCTCTCCCCCCCCTCTCTCTCTCTCTCCCTCTCCCTCTCTGTCTCTCTCTCTCTCTCTCTCTCTTTCACTCTCTCTCTCTCTCACTCACTCTCTCTCCCTCTCTCTCTATCACTCTCTCTCTCTCTATCTCTCTCTCTCTCCTCTCCCCTCCCCTCTCTGTCTCCCCCCCCCCCCTCTCTCTCTCTCTCTCCCTCTCTCGCTCTCTCACTCTCTCACTCTCTCTTTCTGCCTCAAATACACACACACACATTTACTGTAATAAAATGAGAGGGCAACATTGGGTCCATGTAAAGAAAGTAGTGTTTTGAAAGGAGTGTTTTGCAACAGTCTTGTACTAAAAGTTTCCATACGGGAATTTATTTTTTAACAATAACCTGTAAATCTTCAAATACAGACATACCATGAGCTCGGAGGTTGTTAACCAATGGTATATGCTCCATCAGTCCGCATTATTTCAATTTCATTTAAAAATAAATGGTGTTTAATATGAGAGTTCCTGCTGAAGAACAAGATCCACCAATCAGAGAATCATGGCCAACAAAGCACACCAAAAGAGCTCTGCAGTGACCGCCCACTTCTATGACACACTGTGAATGATGCAGCCGAGTCGCTCTCCTTACACTCCCAAACAACTGAAATATTTGCACATATCTGAATATTTTGCAATAAACTTCAAATGTATTGTTCCTTTGCTAAGAAACAACTTTAAATCAATAGTTTAATATTTTTCTACAGTTATTAATTTCATTATGTCATTCACAATTGTACACGGTATTGTGTCTTTGTCTTTTTGTCCAATTTTCAAATACTTTTTTGCTAAAAATCAAAGTTTGTAACGTCTCTTTGGAGCTGATTGGTTTGGTTCATTACTTAACCCTTGTGTGACCTTCGGGACATTTTCATTTTTTCGATAATTTTGGCTGATGTGTTAATGCCAATGGCATAAATTCTGCCAAAGGTGTGTATTTTTGGGGGGAATTTTGATATTTCAACCTCAGTTCCTAAAATACATCCATAATACATTGTGTACACAAAATAGTTCTCATGACTACACAAAAATGTCCCCATTAAAACCCATTAAAACTGCAATATTTGGGGGGCCTGGGTAGCTCAGTGAGTAAAGATGCTGGCTTCCACCCCTGGAGTTCGTGAGTTCAAATCCCAGGGCGTGCTGAGTGACTCCAGCCAGGTCTCCTAAGCAACCAAATTGGCCCCGTAGAGTCACATGGGGTAACCTCCTTGTGGTTCGTTCTCGGTGGGGCACGTGGTGAGTTGTGCGTAGGCCTCCACACGTGCTATATCTCTGTGGTAACACGCTCAACGTGTCATGTGATAAGATGCACTGGTGACAGTCTAAGACATGAAGGCAACTGAGATTCGTCCTCCACACCCGGTTTGAGGCGAGTCACTATGCCACCACGAGAACTTAGAGTGCAATGGGAATTGCACATTCCAAATTGGGAGAAAAAGGGGAGAAAAAAAAAAAAATAAAAATGTTTTTAAAAATGCAATATTTTATCCCAGTGCCATTAAAGCATACAATCGTGATATTATGTTTTCATTCTGGAGCCCTGGCTTCAAAATTAAATGTTTGTATATTTTCCACCAGATGGCGCCATTTTTCTCATGTTTAGCCTATGGAGCAAATACATGCTTTTTTCCTGTTTGCAGTATTATAGAGAACTGCAGGCCAACTGAATAAATTATGCAGCAAAAATTTGGTGGGTGTGTTAAGAAGTGTGTGTGTGTGTGTGTGTGTGTGTGTGTGTGTGTGTAAAAACAACAGTGCCATCATGTAAACAAACTGGCATTTAAAGGGTTAACAATCCTGAAAATTAAGAAATATTTGGTATTGATGATCAAAGTCAATCTAAGTCAGTGAAAGTGGGAAATAATATTAATATACAATATTTTTATGGCAGTTTTTTGAGGTACTGAATGTGTTTTTTGAACGCAAAAGCACGTACTGCCAGGACTACACGTGCATAGCTGTGTAAGAAGCGAGTGCAGGTGCTAGATCAGCTTGCCTGCAGTCCTGATCTGTCTTCATTTGAGAATGTGTGGTGCATTTTGAAGTGAAAAATATGGCAGCGAAGTTCCCGTCCAAATTCGCACCTGAAGAAAATTCTGCTTGCTAAACTTAATAAACTTGTATCTTCAGTGCCATAACGCTTAATACGCATTATTAGAAGAAATGGTGATGTTTAAAATCCCAGCAGGTTCATTCATCACACTGAAAATGGAAGGTCAAGTATCTAACATTTTATAGCATATATTTTGGCAAATATTGCAACTCAGACCTTATGGTGACATTTGAAGGGTTACATGATGTGTGTGTGTGTGTGTGTGTGTGTGTGTGTGTGTGTGTGTGTGTGTGTGTGTGTGTGTTGTTGTTGTTGCCAGCTCTCTTCATGTGTCTTGTGGCAGCAGGAAATTAGTAGGTTTTCCTTTAAACCATGTGATTTGTGGCCATCTATATTCTACACACACACACACACACACACACACACACACACGCACGCACACACACACACACACACACACACACACACACACACGCACGCACACACACACACACACACACACACACACACATCTATAATCACCCATCTAACCTTACAGCACTTTTCAATAATAAATGAGTGGATGGACTAAACTCTCTCTCCCCATATACTGAATATCAGTCTCTCTCTCTCTCTCTCTCTCTCTCTCTCTCTCTCTCTCTCTCTCTCTCTCTCTCACACACACACACACACACACACACACACACACACACACACACACACACACTCCTACCCCAGGGGGAGGGAGGAATAAACATTTAATTTCCCCTGGTCAGCATACAGGACGTCTTATATGATGTAAAGAGAATGAAAGTGTGTGTGTGTGTGTGTGTGTGTGTGTGTGTGTGTGTGTGTGTGTGTGTGTGGACAGACAGAGATTTGGTGATTATACTGTTGGCACACTAGTGTGCCGTTTCATTGGTTCTTACATAAGAAGCACAGAAGACTTTTATTCAGTTTATTCTTTTATTGAAATTATACATTGCAAATGTAATACAGAGCGCATTATAAACTTAAATAAAGAAATAATAAAACCTAATTCCAAAACCTAGCGAGCCGCCTCGCTGCCTACTGCAACAGCTTTATAAGGTCACATTTACACGAATACATAACGTGGTGGCCCGTTTCAGCTTATCATCGCCGTTCAGCCTCGTTCTGCCCCGTTTCGTGGCATGCCCACCGGGAAAAGTCCCGGTTCTCCCTATGGCCAGTCCACCCCTGCAAATAATATCTGCCACTATTTGCACTGGGGTGTAAATAGCATCTGCCATAAAAATATAATATATAAATATAACAAATATAATTGTAAAGATATTTATATTTATATTGTTATTTATTTCATATCTATTTATATGTTTAAATATGACATTTTATTCGACTTGTCCGCCATCTTGGATAATGTTTTATTATTATGCATTATGAGAACACCTTGTACAAATGTTCCTTATACCAGGATTTTTTTTATTTCACTAAAGAAGATGTAATGCAAAATGTTAGCCTCAGTCACCATTCGGTTTCAGTGTATCTGTTTTACACACCATGAAAGTGAATGGTGACTGAGCTTAATATTCTGCCTAACATCACAAACACAAACACAAGTACACATAAACACATATACTGTGACATTACATGCTAGGACACATGTTAGCTAGCTTTCCTGCTTGTCTCTGCATTTGTGTGAATACTTTTGTTTGTTTGCATGCGGTAAATCAAACAATTGTTTACTGAATTGTTTCATGCCAGGTCTCGGTGCCATCCTCCTACATTTTGGGCACAAGCTGGACACGATTGCGCTCATCGTGGGCATGCAAGTGTTATAGCTGTATGCACATTTTTAAATAAAATTGAAACTTGCAAACCGAAAAATGACCATTTTGTCCGTATGCTAGCATATTTGTGCGTGCATGTCTAATCTAGCCATACTTTGGGGAGAAATTCACATATAATTGTGCCCAGAAGTGAACTAAATCTGACAAATCCTCCATTTGGGAATTGTTTTTACATTTTATGAAGAAACATAAGTTGATTTGCATGTGCAAAACTCATTGCATCAATGAGCGCGTTTACATGCGAGATTATGTTTAATATGTGTTTATGTAAACAAATTAAACAGCGTTCCTTTAACAGTAACGAGTGAGGCGCGAGTGTGTCTCCAGCGCATTTGGTTATGGTTACGCCAAGTGCTTCACTGGTGTACTGGTGCAGTGTGTTTAGTGGTAGGTGTAGGGATGGGCTTTAGGGGTAGTGACCAATGAGGTTATGGTTAGGGAAGGGTGTAGGGGTGGTCTTTTGGGATAAGGGCCAATCAGGTAGTGGGGAGTCGTAATCTGGCGGGTAGTCAGATTATGTTACAACAATGGGCTCAATTCTATGGCAGTTGGATGTGTGTGTGTGTGTGTGTGTGTGTGTGTGTGTGTGTGTGTGTGTGTGTGAGAGAGAAAGAGAGAGAGAGAGAGAGAGAGAGAGAGAGAGAGAGAGAGATGGAGCGTGTGCAATCACCTGATGCCACACCCAAGCAGAGATGTTGTCAGCTTTCTGAAGGTCAGCTTTCTCAGTGGAATATAGACGTCCAAGCAGGGGTACTTTTCCCAATTTCGCAGTAGCCGGTACACAAATGTAATTCACTATAGAAACAGCGATGTCCTCCGCCATTTTAAACCGTATGTATGTAAACAATGACTAACGGACTCACTTTACGTCACCAACTAGCTCATATTACACACAAAAATGATCTTTTGCCGCCACCTGCTGGCTAACATATGTCATTAAAAAATAAAGACAGTAACTCCTAACACATATCCACTACACTTACACTTTAGAGTAGAACACTCAAGCGGAGTGATACACACAATGAAGCCTCCGATTGCTGATGATGTCACACTATCAGTGCTCATGGAATGTCTCTCGTCCAATCAGATTCAAGGACCGGAACTAACTGTGGTATATATATATATATTGTGGGTGGGTAATCACTTAGTTTAGACTGAAATTACATTTTTTCCTCAACTCTTTCAACCTTCTCTGTTTCTTGTCAATACGCATGTGCCTATTACTGTATATTGAAATTGTATTCTTGTTTTTATACAGAGGTAATGATATATTCTATAGATTTAAAACATAACAACTGATATATGAGCCTAATTAACTATCGAGGGCCACTGATAAACTTGGTTTTATTATTAGATTATTATTATTTTACTATTATGTTAGTGAGGACATATAATATTTGACCCTCACAATTATCATCAAAATTGTAATTACATTAGAAATAACATGAGGGTGAGTAAATAATGACAATTTCAATGTATCATAAGCACACATTTACTCTCAAAGACACAGGTGAATGTTGCCTTAACATCGTGGTTCTAGATTATAAAATCTTATAAAAGTCTTGTTTCTGTAAGGATTCATTCACTCACAGATAACACAATGACAACTGAAAAGATGATCCACTAAATACACACTTAGGGCGAGTGACTGCTGCTGTCCCCTCTGGCCAAGGAGTGTAAGTGTGTGTCCTGAGTCAGGGTGACTGAGTTCAGAACATTTAGAAATATGGTCATTCACAAAAAGAACTGAATTAAATGTTATTATCAATAAAATGCTGTCTAATGAAATTAATTAATCATAACTTGAGTCAAAAGAAAATAGCAACATAACATTGCATGACTTTTATCAGATGAAATCCTCACAGCTCAATCCGAATCACTGGAGATAATAATAGCAGTACATTTTTACATTACTTTGCGGTAATAATATATTGTTGTCTTTTACCCATTTCAGGTGTATCAAGGTTTAATTTGGGCATTTCTGTGTGTTTTTGACAGTAGTATCTCACCACATAAGTGGTTCACTACATGGCCAAGTGTATTTATTATTCCCCAAATAACTACACGGACACAGAGCACGCATGATGATCACGAAGAGCTGTTTCACACGTTCACTTTGAAGCGTGCAGAACATGAAGATTACATATTTATCGAAAGTTAAGCCTTTTGCGGTTTAATAATCACACTTAGAAATATCACGATTTTAATGTCATTAATTGTGCATTCAAACTTACATTTTCACCGCAAAAATGTTAGATTCCATGACATTCCGCACTTTATACCTAATGACATTTTTATGACTGGAATCAGTGATTCTGTCCATATATCCCTCATCGCCGGGATAGGGACTTTCAGGTAACGGCGGAGTACGTGGAACCCAATCGTCCACTTATCCTGAGTCCTGATCATTACCATGACTTTTCCAATACTGGAAAACTGCATTGCAAAATTCCTGTAACCTAATATTCCGGGTTCAATACAAACAGAGAATATTTAGCAGAGACAGGCCACTTCTATTAAAAATGAATGGAGAAACTGGAATGCCTGATGGCGCCCAACGGTCCACGGATGTAGAAAGGAAGTCCCATCATACCGGTAAAAGATCCAATCACCTTTATATACAAACATCACCTGTCAATCAACTTGACTGCATATGCATTAGCTATACAAGCCAGAATATTTTAGTTTTTTAGTGCAATCTGAGATAAAGAAGCACAATTTATGATTCCAGTATTGTCAGATTTTATTGCGGTTTTGAAATATATTCTTTGATCGTAATCTTGACCAGCCAGTCTTTCCCCATTCAAGTAGATAGGAGCTGCACTAGCATGACTGGAAATATCCTCCCGAGAGCGTTGCAAAGATGGCCGACAGTGGACTGACTTGCTAGTAAGTTTTAGTTAAACTCAATCAACAGCATGTGTGACATAATCTTGATTACCACAAAAATACATTTTGACTCGTCCCTCCTTTTCTTAAAACAAAAAAGCAAAAATTGAGGTAACAGTGAGGCACTTACAATGGAAGTCAATGGGGCACAATTTTTAAATGTATTTTAAAATACTCACTTTTTTAAAAGTGTAGCCACAAAACGTAAACAATATGCATGTTAACATGATTTTAGTGTGATAAAATCATGTACTCACCTTTACTTTTTAAAGTTATAACCAATTGTACTACTTCGTTTCCATGACGACAGACCTTAAAATGAGTGTAAAAATGAAATGAAGAGTTTTAACAGAAGAATGAACGCACGTGATTTTATAAGATTGTAAGATTCACATTTCTGCCTTTAAACACGCCAAAAATTGGCCCCATTCACTTCCATTGTAAGTACCCCAATGAAACTTAGATTTTTGCTTTTTTAAAGTAAAGGAGGGACGAGACACAATCATTTTTGTGGTAATCAACATTATGCAACAAATGCTGTCGATCGAGCTTAACTTTAACCCTTTCAGGTGCAATCAAATTGCTTAAGTTGGTATTACCATGGTACCATTTCCCAAAACTATCATGGGATTACCATAATGTGTGTCTTAAGAACATGGAATCACCATGGTACCATGTTAAAAACCCCCACCATGGTAGATATCCAAAAATCATGGCTAGTACCATCATACTATATCCAAAAAAATGGTAATAGCATGGTACTTTGTGGTACCTTTTAGTAAGTGAATAACTGTATTTTCATCTGTGGTCTTTGGGGCCGATCCGTCTCATGTGTTACTTTGACAAATGAACTCCAAGAAATGAACCAGTCCTGCCACAAATCCACAAAAACTGGATAAGCTTTCATAAATTCAATCAAACCTCAGAAATATCCCTCCTGTTAAGTTCTGGCAGCTGCTGAGAGAGAGAGAGTGATAGAGAGAGGTAAGTGAGGAGTACAGGAGAGGGAGGAGGGAGGCGTAATTGTAGGCTGTGAGATGTATATTTAGCTGGGTGCGTGTATAGCAATTATGTTTATATATACGCATGTCTGCTCTGTACTCTTGCTATATTACTGACCGCTAACTCCGCCCCCATATGACCATCGCTACGGTAACAACCACACGTTTCCCTTTAAAACCCTAATGACAGAGTACAGCCACAGACAGGCGGACGGAGAGAGAGAACAGCATCCCTTACAAAAAAGTACCATGGTATTACCACAGTTTTCTGGATGTGAAACCATGATATTTTTTGGGCTCTATCATGATGGTAATAAATAGCATGGTCTACAGTGTGAATGTTGTAATTTTTCAGTGCTATTTTATATAAGCCTATATCAAAGTATTAGGGATGAGAACAACCACTGGCGTGGTCAAGGGTGGGCCGGGGTGGGCCTGAGGCCCCCCCAAAGTAGACGTAGGCCCACCAAGAATATTAAAGAATATTTATTTACTCAGATGTATTTACAGTAAATAACATACAGCCTTGGCCAAAAGTATTGGTAGTGACATACAAGTTTGCTGCTTCAGTATTTGTAGATTATGTTCTCACATGTTTCTATGGTATACTAGAAAACAATTATTTGCATTTCATAAGTTTTAAAGGCTTTTTTGGGGGGGGCAAATACATTCAATTTATGCAAAGAGTCAATATTTATAGTGTTGACCCTTGTTCTTCATAACCTCTGCAATTCACTCTGGCATGCTGGATATCACCTTCTGGGCCAAATCCTGATTGATGATCCATTCTTGACTTTGTGGGTTTCTGTTTGTCCACTTGCCTTTTGAGGATTGACCACAGGTTCTCTATGCCACGGATCCAAAATTTCAATGTAATGATCTCCGAGCCACTTCATTATCACTCTTGCCTTGTGACATGGTGCTCCATCATGCTGGAAAATGCACGGATCACCACCAAATTGCTCCTTGATTATTTGGAGAAGTTGCTCTTGCAAGACGTTTTGACACCATTCTTTATTCATGGCAGTGTTTTTGTGCAGGATTGTGAGCGAGCCCACTACCTGTGTTGAAAAGCAACCCCACACATGGATGGTCTCAGGATGCTTCACTGTTGGGACGACACAGGACTCGTGGTAGCGTTCACCTTTTCTTCTCCGGACTATCGATTCTCCAGATGTCCCAAACAGTCGGAAGGGGGCTTCATCAGAGGAAAAAACATTGAACCAGTCTTCTGCTGTCCAATCCTTGTACTTCCTGCAGAATCTCAGTCTGTCCTTGATGTTTTCCTTGGAGAGAAGTGGCTTCTTTGCTGCCCTTCTTGACACCAGGCCATTGTCCAAAAGTCTTCACCTCACTGTGTGTGCAGATGCACTCACACCAACCTGCTGCCAATATTGAGCTCTGCACTGGTGGTGACCTGACTCCTCAGGAGGAGACGGTCCTGGCGCTTGCTGGACACTCTGGGACATCCTGAAGCCTTCTTCACTGCAGTTGAACCTCTCTCCTTGAAGTTCTTGATGATCCGGTAAATGGTTCCTTCGGGTGCAATATTCTTTGCAGCAATTTCCTTGCATGTGAGGCCATTTTGATGCAAAGTGATAATGGCTGCACGTCTTTCTTTAGAGGTAACCATTGCGAACAAGAACACAATGATTGGACGCACTTCTTCCCTCCTTTTATAGCAATCAGTCTGCTCTTCTAATCCAATCAGAATGATAGAGAGATGTCACCTGACTAGTACTCATTCACACGTTCCCAGGTGCTGCTGATATGATTAGTGAAATGATGTTAGCTGGTCATTTTGTGCCAGGACCAAAAACTGTGAAATTTGGGGGGTTTTGGCCAATTAAGCTTTTTGCAATTATTTAAAATGCATCTGATCACTCTGCACAATAATCTAGAAACAATGTGAATCAACACCACAACAGCTGAAGCAGAAAACTTGTGTCACTGCCAATACTTTTGGCCACGGCTGTAGTTAAAACAATGCATAAATTCTGCTTTATGAAAGTGTGAAATAACTGTTTGAATGCGCCGCCTTTCTTTTACCAAGGACATTTTGTTATTTAATGATATATTAAATAAAAATAGATTTTTTTAAGATTATCCTTTTAATCCCAGTCTTCTGGGAGTGTGTTTACGAGGCATGCAAAATTGCTCTTATCAGTAAACTCATTGAATGACGCTTTTCAAGTGAAGTCATTAAAATGGTCCAAACTGAGGTCTCTAGTCCAGCACGCTGACATACCTCTCTATGACCCAACACACATGAAAAAATGTGTGCTCCTTTTTCTTAACACTCGTTCACTTCATATATGTGTATATGTGTGTGTGTGGTATAGCAATTGGAAAGAGTGTATAGAGAAAAGTGCCTCTGTGCTCACTTACATAACCGTGTGTGAGTGTGTTTTGAGGGGAAGAAACCTGATACTTCCCCTGAAAATGGAGCACATTTATTAAAAGGAGACATTTTTTCAAAAGTGACAAATTCTTTGGATGGATAAGGCCTGTGTTTTGAATGGTTTAAAGTATATTTA